>JZKD02S0044728.1:279954-317495 GCA_000966675.3 Picea glauca | reverse complement strand
TAGCTGTACTGGTTCTGCAGTTCTGTAAATAAATTCTTATAACAGCAGGATCCTATGTCCACATACTTAACGTTTTTCAAGGCTTGCAGTTCAACAAATTTCTAAGTTAATTATGATATAAATTTAATGTTTTTATTCGAATCTTGTTAAAAGTAATGATATAATGGTCTTTATTAATTAAAATTTTAATTATAAAATTTGATGTAAATTAGTTTTTATTTTTTCTTAGTATTTTTTTAATTAAAAAAAAAAAGCAAATTTCAGATTATATATTCTAGGTGATATGAGAATTTTTATTTTGACAAAACTGAATTGATTTGAGAGAAAGTTAAAAACTTACAACATTTATACTTAACCATAAGATTTTGTTTATAAGAATTTTTGGTATTCTAACTTTGTTTTTAAAAATTTAATCAGCATTAATTAATTCATTTTTAGAGCTATAACTACAAGATTTAGTATAGAAAATTAATAGCCTTAACAGTAATCGATTCTTCAAATGATTTATTTGTTACATATGAGATAAAATTAAATGGAATCAGAAATTTTAATTGTTAAAATTATTCTATGGAGTTGTTCAACGTGAATTGGGGTTTAACGTATATCCACAATGTCAGAATTTGCGAAGTAGTGAAATGTCGATGTAAAAATTACGTTTAATGGTTGAAATCCATCAACTTACCTTCTGTGTAGAGAAGATTGTTACACGAATACAGTGATCCATTAAATTATGTACTGTGTTTTGTCCCCACCTTATAAACTCTATTGCATGAGGAGGTATGTAGATATGTGTTATGTTACGCTCTTTCTGTATCCATCTTCACACTCTGAAATGAAGCTATAGTCCCTTACAATTATTGAACCTCTTTCCCAAACGACGAGTGCGCCCATCTTCACACTCTAAAAGGAAGGTATAGTTCCGTACAATTATTGAACCTGCTTCCCAAATGACGAGTGCAACAGATTGCCTTGCATGCAATTTCCATTAAGTGTGCTCTCCATATAAATAGCATAAGCATCAAGTAAAATCAATGTTATCACATTTTCATGGACATCTAGGGTATTAGAATATCATTAAACATGCTTGTCATATTCTTGTTTTTAGAAGGAAAAAGTTTATAATACTATACCTTATTTTGATCCGTAAACGGTAAGCGTACACCTTGTCTGTGTCACGAAAACATATTTTGCTCTTGAATAAAATTTTGATTTCTATTTTAATCTTCTTCGATTGGTTGTAATCCTTGCAATATGTCAATCACGACGAAATAATAAATCAGTTGACCACCAACTAGTCGAGTCGGTCCAATGGATGCCGAGTCAAATGCTTTGATGGTCGGGTCGACCAAATGAAAGCCCGTCGAATGCTTTGATGGTTGGATCGAACAAATGAGAGCTCAGTGAAATGTTTGATGGTCAGGTCTACCAAATGAAAACTTGGTCGAATGCTTGATGGTCGGGTCGACCAAATGAAAGCAAATCAACTTTAAGAGAATCCCAGTGGGGATGGGTCGACCAACAGTTGAGGGTCGACCAACAGTTGAAGAAAAAGATCTAGAGGGCGGATTCGATCTTCAACAACAAATACAATTGTTTCTAGGGAAATTTGGTGACCCCAACAACTAAAAAAAACATCTAGAGGCGGTTTTGATCTCCCACAGCGAATAAAAAAACACAAGGGACGAATTCAGAGGTTCAACAATCAAGAAAAACGTTTAGGGAAGGTAATTCGACTTGGAGAATGTGTATTTTTGAAGGAAGAATGAGAAATCCACCCAAGCAACAAAAAACATGCCCATGGGTAAAACACCCAGGGGTCCATAAATTCACCCAGGGAACTAGAGAACGCTTTGGATGGGTGCTACAAGCTAAAAAAAAAACACTTTAACAGAGTATGCATACATTATCGTAACTCAAAACCAAATTCCCAAAGCATAAATTGCAATAACTCCTAGATTCTACATTTAAATGAGACTTTTATTATGCCAAGGGGAAGATTACAATGGGGTGAGCTATGTGAGCTATCCTCAGACTCTATGTTTCGTTACTCATTATGAAGAAGAAAATTATAGATTCCATTGCTTAGAGACACTTTCGCTTTGAGTAAACAAGGACATTAACTCCTTCATCAAATCAACCTCCAACAGGCTACCCTCTTCGAGCTTTAATTTTTGCTACTATCCTTCCCTATTTTTCCTTGCATCTCCCCTCATTTTCCTCTTCGTTGCAGCTCTCATTATTTTTAATGGGATACTTTTGGAAGGCTAACCGTCATAGTTTTTCATTTCACCTTCCCATTGTGCTAGAAGACTAAATAATATGAATTAAAGAAAAACAAGTTTATTTACAACATTTACAACAATTTCCCAAGATTCAATTTGGATCACACCTCCCCATTTGAAGGAGTTTTCTCCCTAAAATATGGACCATGAAGGAGAAAGAAGCACAAGGCTTCCATTTCCCAAGATTCAATTTGGATCCCACCTCCCCATTTAATGGATTTTGGTCCCCAAAAGCTGGAACATTAAGGAGAGACAAGCACAAGGCTTTCGTTTTCCTCTGCATATCCACCATTCCATTGCTGACGAAGGTGGCTTGTTCCCTACTTGTCTTCTCTTGTTTCATTGCCAGAGGAGTTGTGCTCTCTCTCTCTCTCTCTCTCTCTCTCTCTCTCTCTCTTGATGTGCTTTGACAATGTATGTCTTGCCCTCTTGACCAAGAGGTACCTTTTTTCTCTCTTGTATAAGGTATCATCATCTAGCTATCTCATCAACATAGCTAGCACTAATGGAGAACTTGATTTTACATCACAGATTGATTCTCATAAAAGTTTTCCCTTGCAACCATACTAGTGAACTTGGTTGCACTAGATTGTAGGTTTCTAGACCAAGCTCATCAACTAATGTCTCACAAATTAGATTACATTGAGAACCACTATCAAACAAGGCATTTACCTTCTGGTTCTTCACTTGAACATTGATTCAAAATAGCACATGTTTATCTCCACTCGCCCTTGGCTATTGCGATGTGGTGCAAAATATGTCTTCGTCCAAATCCAAGGTGCTTTCTATTACTTCTTCTTTTGTCTTGGTAGATTCGTTTCCTTTCCCCTAAGACTTTAGCCACTTTGGACACAATTTTGGATGAAGTTTCCATCACTTCTCTTCCATGTGTACATCTACATCACAATGTTTGCAATCTCTCTTAGGATCCCTCATTTTTCTCAGTCGTGGATGATATATTCTTATATATTTTCTTGTTGGTTTCTACTTGGCCCATGTGTTGTTGTCTTTTCCTGGAGTCCAACTCAATGTAGAGATCCTTCTTGCTTGCCTCATCTATGTTTTTTACACCATGAAGCTCCAGCCTGCAACTGTCTTCGGATATGGTTGAAAAGTCCTCCAAGGTACTTCATAACCACCCATGGTTCTTCGAGAGAAATACCCAACCTGATGACCTATATTCTAAACTTAGAAGTGTATTATTGCACTTCTAGTCCTTGTTCTTTCCGAAGGTACTGCCACTTCATGAGTTGTTCCTCTTCGTAGCCTATGGGATATAATTGTGACTTGAGTAATTCCTTGAAGTCCTCCAATTTCATCACCATGGGCTTCTTTCCTAGCCTCAATGCATCCACATAACTCTCGCACTACAATATAGCATGTCCAGTCATCTTCAAACTAGCAAAGAAAATTTGTTGTGTTTCTTGGATTTGATAAATACCAAAGTAAACATTCAATTGTTTCAACCAATTATCCAAGGCTTCCAAATTAGTTTTTCCATTAAACATGGGTATTTCAAGCTTTGCTTCAACTTTAAAAGGAACACCGGAAGATGAAGAAAAATTGTTGGCATTACCTAAGTTTCCAATTGTCTCACCTTTGGAACCTTCCAGGCTAGTCTTGTGTTCTTCATGCTCAGTCTCTACCAAGTGTGCTTCCTTACATTTCATTACTAGCAGTTGTGTCACCAAATTGGTTAATGTAGCAATTATTTTCTCCAATCGAGCCAATCTGACCATTAGTTCTTCCATGTCATCTTCTTCACGATGATGCCCCACAATTAAAGTTGTTATGCTTCTATGTAATCCTGGCAATAATGCTTGTCCATTGTTTTGGTACTGGTTGCGATTGTTTACCATGCAAGTGTTCTACAAGCCTTTGGAACCTACCTTGATACCATATGATCCATAAATTCTAGGAATATGGAATATCCATCTCACTAACATAGATTTTTCTATGTAATAAAATCATTATTTCTATCTTAATATTCTTCAACTGGTTATAATCCTTAAAATATTCCAATCAGTTGAGTCGACCAAATAAAAAACCTGTCAACCACCCACTAGTCGAGTTGACCCAATTGATGACCATCCAGATGCTTTGATGGCCGATTCAACCAAATGAAATCCTATTTGAATGCTTTGATGGTCGGGTCAACCAAATGGAAGTCCGGTTGAATGCTTGATGGTCGGGTCGACCAAATGAAAGCCCTGTCGAATGCTTGATGGTTGAGTCGACCAAATGAAAGAAAATTAACTTCAAGAGAAACCCAATTGGAATGGGTCAACCAACAGTTGAAAAAAAATACCTATAGGGTGGATTCAATCTTAACAACAAAGGAAAATATCTATAGGGAGATTTGGTGACGCTAACAACTAAAACCACCATCTAGGGGTGATTTGATCCCCCACATGAAATAAAAAATACAAGGGATCGATTTCGATGTTCATCAATGAAGAAAATCATCTAGGGAAGGTAATTCGACTAAGGGAATGTGTATGGATGAAGGAAGGATGATAAATTTTCCCAAGAAACAAACATGCCCAAGCAGTAGATAAAACACCTTGGTAAGTTTAAATTCTCCTAGGCAAGTTTAAATTCACCTAGGCAACCAAATAACACTTTGTATGGGTGCTACATGATTAACATAAAAAGACACTTCAATAGAGTATGCATACATTGTCGTAACTCAAAACCAAATTCCGAAAGCATAGATTGCAATAACTCATAGATTCAAGACTTAAATTAGAATTTTAATATGTCAAGGGGAAAATTACGATGGGGTGAGGTATACACAAACTTTGTGTATTTTCACTCAATATGAAGAAGCAAATTACCAATGTGATGGCTCAAATATGCCTTCTCTTGTAGTGAACATGCATATTAACTACTTTGTCCACTCAACCTTCAACAGGCTTCCCTCTTCGAGCTTGAATTTTTGCTAGTGTCCTTCCCTCTTTCTTCTTGAATCTCCCTTTGTTTTCCTCTTCATTGCAACTCTCATTTTTTTTAATGGGATTCTTTTGTAAGGCCAACCATCATAGTTGTTCATTTCACCTTTCCATTCTACCAGAAAACTAAATAACATGAAATAAAACAATTTTTATTTATTTAGAACATTTACAAACATTTGCCAAGATCCCATTCAGATCATATTCTTTGTTGATATAATTTCAAGATTTGAACATGCAACTATATTATTATGTTTAAATAAAACATTTCCACTTGAAATAATTCATTATGTTTCAAAAGAGGACAGACTAATTCATTGTGTTGTGAGCATGAGTATCAAATTGCATTTAGAACTTTGGTTGGTTTATGGTCTAGGTTAAGTGGATTGTGCAAGATAAGAGTGTTGGATTACTAAGAGGGGAGGTGAATAAGTAATACAACAATATAATCCTTTGAACCATATAGTCCAAGTGTTATATCAATGTAGCATTATCATCCAATAACTGCAGAGTAAATAAGCAATGAAGAAATGAACAATCATACACATACATAGTACACCAATATTTTACGTGGAAACCCAAAGCGGGAGAAAACCACAAAATTATTTTTCTTATATGTCTTGAAGAATTACATTCATTCGAAGCACCAACTTCCTTTAATTTCCAGTTGCAACTGGAAGAAGGCTCCAACTCCCTTTTTTATTAGGCTACAACCTGAGGGAAGCTCCAACTCCCCTATTATCTGGCTACAACCAGAAGGAGGATACAACCCCCTATGTTCTTCGGCTACAACCGGAAGGTGGCTACAACCACCTATCATTTCCCCATCCAACCGCCCTGAAGTAGAAGTAGAATGATGGAAACATTGTCACACTATCACTGTGAGATATATCTTTGTAAAACTATACCAATAAACCTGAACCATGCATAAACCATGCATCAACCTGTACCTCAACATGTAATCAACCTGTACCATAAACAAATGCATCAACCATGCACCAACCTATATCAAAAAACATGTAATCAACCTGTACCATAAACAAGTGCATCCAACCATGTACCAAGTATGTACCAATCATGTGTCGACTACTCATCAAATATGACTCATCAATATGTACCAACATCATCATCTATACAACTCATGTATGTGCCAACTCATCAACTTCTTGTCTCAACCATGTACCCAACATGTACCTTAACCAAAATACCTCACCAATTTCATCATCCAAATATGATTTGTAACTCTGTAATAGACCTGGTGTATATGATCACATACCTGCAAACCTTCCTTAACTTTAACACCAAAATACTATCATTTTCATCAAACTTTTCTTTAGTCTCATATGACTAGTTCGGGATTAGTCAACAACCCTAACTTGAAATAATCATAACTATGTACCTGTAATAAATACATATATGAAAATAGTACACAATGTTCTTCACTTTGTTTTATGCAATTCCTCCAGGTGTCACTACTTGTAACCTCTCAGAAAAGGATTTATAGCAAAAATGGCATAACTTGTTGAATTCTAGCTTATTCTAGAGAGCTACCTTGTAGATCATGCCCCGCACTAAATATTTGTTGAATCGATCTAAAAATGTTACACATAATACTAAATATTGTACTCTAACCAACACATCTAGTATTACTAAATTTGGATATGTTATGAATAAGTTATGACATTTTTACCCGAAACACTTGTTTTAGACTAGTTTCAGGACTAGCCACAAACCCTATTTTCCACAGAGTGTAACTCCAAAATAACAATGACTCACAAGATGAAATTTTTACCACAGATACTTGGATATTTTTCCTCAAAGAACTATCAATTTCACAGTCTGGATCATTCTAGAAAAAACGTTATTGAAAAAATGGTGAGATGACCTGTAAATAACATACCTTAGAAAACATCATCAAAAGAATTTATCCTCCCTTGAATTCAAGCCTTCTTTTCTTCACCTTCCCTCTGAAATTAGGCTTAGATGTCCTCTGTTTACCTCAGTCACCTATAGATATTCAATATGCTCAAGTGTGATATAAAATGAGAGAGCCTTGCCTCTTATTTATACTCTCCAAGTAGCTTCCTTAGAAGCATCTTCTAGGTCACTNTCATCACTTCACTTTATTATTTACCTTCTAAAATCTCTTAAACCACTTTGACTACTTTGACATTTTGGGGCTTCTAGATGACATATGAGGGTCCTCCAACTTCGTAAGGCCATAAATCTCAAACCGTGAGGAGTTATGTGGCGTTCCACATACCACCAGAAATGGCATGACATGTAATATCCATATAGAATAGTCTTACCTAAAAATATATCAAAACTCATACCATTATCCATAAAACAAACTTGGGTCCATTACCCAAACCTGGATTCTCCAACTTCTCATGGCCATAAATCTCTAACCGTGAGAAGTTATGTGACGTTCCACATACCACCATAAATGGAATGCCATGTAATATCCATATAGAATAGTATTACCTTCAAATATATTAAAACGCATACCATTATACATGAAACAACCTTGGGTCCATTACCCAAACTTTTGTGCTACCGAATTTCGCTTCCAGACTTTCTTCAAGGGTTGACATCAATGAAAACCAACCTTAATAAACAATATCCCCCTTTGGAATTGATGGAAACACTCTCATGCAATACTAAAATCATGACATGCAATACTGAATTCATATCACTCATGCTCCCCCTAGAACCATGACTTTTTCCTCTGCATCTCTATGACCATTCCTCCCCCTGAAGGATCCCACTGGACCTCGATTTCTAGTCTGAAAATGTTGGGTAGATATAGTTGAATTATTGTGGTTAATGCAGTCAGGAGGAAAATTCTATTCAAATACACACAATCTAAAATCAAGGGGAAAATTTTCACGGCCATTATAACGCCACTTGTTACACCATCAAACCACCACCAAATGAGCAGTAGAAATCCATGCCTTTACAAAGTGAAAATGTCCCAATATGCAATAGAAAAAACACGATTGGCACAACCAAAATGAAACAATCCATTCGTTGTCCTTCCATTATATAAATTTGCTCTGTAATAACCGGTCTATTATACAACCCCTGCCAATATGTAAAGGTTGTACATCGATACCTTAATTGTTGTCTAGATGAATATACAGGATGATGATGCGGTCAAACACAACAATAATCAATTTAAATAAAATCAATGTCTACATTCAAATGACAGACCATAAATCAAATTAAAATGCTATTGCTGTATAATGAACGCCTTTGTTGTCAATAGCATAAATCACGATATAAAACTGCCAATGATAACATAAGTTCGATGTCATATAAATATTAAAGAAAACGCAGGGTACCATAATGGTTTCGCTGGCAATTCTTGGTAAAAAAGAACATAGGCACAACAACCAATGGAAAATGCTTGGTAAATCTGTGGTTGATTAACAACAGTCAATGAAGAACGCATGTAGATGTTTCGAGGTGGATTAAGAATCAAGTATGGAATTCAAGAAAAACGCTAGTAAAAATTTGGTGGTTGATTAAAATGTCGTCACAACAGTCAATGAAAAACGTTGTCCAAGTAAATGGTAAATTCGACATCAAAAGAAATAAATTGCAAAGGGAAAAATTCATAGGCCACAAGCATTGAAAACGTGGAGTAAATTATGGAATGGTTTTGCTAACAATGAACAACAATCATTGGGTGTAAGATGCCAAGAAGAGTGTGTTGAATGATGGGAAAAATAAGGGTGAAAACATAGAGATTAAAATGCAGAATATAATAAGCGGTTCGCTGAGAGAAAAGATAAACAATCATAGAGGTAATCAATCGCAACAAGGCGCAAGACAATCATTCAACCTAGAACAATCAATCGGGGTAGATAGCTAGGCAAACTATCCTTCGCTCATCATCCACGCACAAAAAAACAGGGCATTAGGATCTATATCTATTAAAACCGAAGTGGTGATCGTCGATCTAACTCCTGGTCAACTGCTCAGGCATGGACTGGTGATCTAGGGATGAGGACGAAAGATAAATCACAAACTCTTCACAATAAATCAATAAAACCAATAGGACATTCACAACATTCAGAGATTGATTGGCAAGGGAATCAATTCAAGCAATGAGATTACGACTATGGTGAATTTAAGTTCTCGATTTAAATACTAAGTAAAAAACTTTCTTTACACAATTAAAGGTACATAAATGAAAGCGCAAGATCAATATTAATGTACCATTCAAAATAAAAGAATGTGTACCGTAGCCCAAGTCAACCGCTCTGAGTCGTTTTCCCGCGCACTCTGTCCCACTCTTGCTTGTCTATCGTTGTGACTTCACTGGTACCTCCCAGCCAATGCTAGGGGAACTCTTATTCCTCCTTATCCCCCTGAGCCGCAAAGGGGCCACACACACTAACCAAAGAACAACTAGCTCCCATATCGCCTCACAAGGTTGAGCTACCAGTCCTCACCGAGATGGGTATCCCAACTCCCAGAAGATAAGTCAGACAAGTCTAAAATTTTGAAACATAACGTTACACGTCCAAGAAGAAACCCATTCTCCTCCTCCATCCTTTATATAGAGTTTCTAAGTGATTTATTTCCCAAATTCCCATTTAATTTAATTTTCAATAAATTCACTCAGAAAAATCCTCCCTCGTACACATGTCACCCATCCCCTTAGTTACACCAGAAATTAATTTCATTAATTAATTATTTTCTCCTATTTCCCTCACTTAGCTAAAAGCATTCCTAGAATCACTCCTAGGTGTCCCCATATTCCCTTACACATGTTAATGACTTACGCCCTTACTAAATTCCTAGTTGAGTTCAATTTAGAAAGTTCTTAATGGAAATATTCCTTACTAAGTTAGTCATTCTGGTTTTTCCTTATGTTTCTCGTTTTCTTTAAGTTTCCCCCTTTTTCCCTTAGTTTCCTAATTCATTTTAAGTTTCCCTATTTTCCCTTTTTATCTAAAACTCAAATTAGCAAGTGTAGAAAATTACCTTTTACCCCTCTTCCCTTTTAATTAATAAAGTTTAATTAGCATATGTAGAAAAACAATCAATTCCCTTTTAAAATTTTAGTCCCTCAATATATTTTTATTTAATAAATTAATTGAATTTCTTACCCCCTTTTCGTCACATGTTTAATGATTATTATTATTATTATTTTACGACAAGTATCACTTAGACCTAGATTTTAATTTCCGAGGCTGGGTGGCATTTTATTAGGGAAATTATTTTTAAATCTTTCTTATGACATTATTCGTTCTAAGGCCATCTAGGTTTATTCACTTATTAGTTAACCGCGCAATTTACCCTTCAGGATGCACTAGGTGCTCCAAGGGTGCCACTCACCTCATTATGTTTCCCTTGCGCGACGTGCCCTTCAGGACACACTATGTGCTCCAAGGGTGCCACTCGCCTCTTGACTGACTTGGTATACATAAAAAAACCCCTTGAGTCAATACTCTGCCAGGTGATATTGTGGGAGACTAAGGGTCTCTAAGGAATAAGGCCCCGACCTTATTGCGTACCCCTTAGAATCATCGTGAGCGACTGTTACAGTATGCCCTCATGGCATCGTGGGTCTTATATAAAGCATTATTCCATGGTTTTATATCTGAAATTCTATGTGAAAGAGAAGGTGATGAATTATTTTACCAAAAAATGTGTTGGTGGAAAGAAATGTGATCGTTGTGGAAATCTAAGTTTGTTTCAGTCAAAGTATCCTATTACTATGAATGATGAATAATTTTATAATATAAAAGTCAATTGGAAGAGATATGAATATAACAACAACAACACTCCACCTTCTTCAAATGTTATCTCCAAAAGGATTGATTTGAAAGTAGATAAAATATATGCGATAGATTTTTTAAAGAAGTTTGAGGAAGAAATTTATAAATACACCAAGCATTCACATAGAGGTTGATGGAAATACCTACAATTCAAACAATCCCTTGAAGTGTTTCCACCAAGGACAATTTTGTCTATAGTTGATTTTGCAGAGAATTACACATTCACTGCACAAAAATAAATATAGAGTGGATATTATCATCCTGATGAAGTGACTAACTTTGTCTACGTTCTATATAGACATGCTCAACAAAATGTTGATAACATAGAAAGAACCAATGACAATCACCATGTTATTAAAGAATACCATTTTTTATATAAATGATGATAGAGCACACAATAGATATTATGTACAATATTGTTTTGATAAATTTTATGATTCATTGAAATAATATGGGATGGGGTTCGATTGACATTGGATATGGTCATATCGATGTGTGGGTCAGTTCAAATCTTCATGATCATTCTATTGGTTGTGTCATCTTCACAAGAAATCAAGCATTACACATTGTTGGAATTTCTTTAAGACTGGTCATGGAAAAGGAGAGCACGACGATGCAGGGGCATTTAAAACGAGCACTTCGAAGGTATCATATAAATCCTCATGCCAATTGATTTGAATCCTCTGATCAAGTTGTTGAATGGTGCAAACTGGCGCTAAGACATGAAAATAATCTGTCAAGGGATATGCGTAGGTGTCTGTATATATACATGTTACACATGTACGCAGGATTTTTTTGTTCACATATTCAAATTTATATGATCTTCAATCATGTTCTTGATAGATTTCAAGTTAACAATTTCTTATCTTGTGCAAGTTTTTTTGGTATGTTGGAAACCAAGATGTAAATAGATCAATCCCATATGAAGTTGGTACAATACATGGGATGCGAAAAGTGCATTTAGTTAAAAAGAAACGCTATCAAAATGTGTTTTCATTTGATAGCAGAAATGAATATTGTTTTTCTTCAGTTTGCATAGAGGACATAGAATCCATAGAGATTTGCGAAAATGAAAATGTGAAATATGTTAAAGTTTGGAGACATACCTAACTTAATATAAAAGGGAAAATTCCACTTGCAAGCTCAGAGGAGATGGAATCAAATGAAACTGTATTGTCAGTTGATGGCAATAGAGTTTCTGATCTTGTTAGAGAAGGTAATTTATGTTTAAATTGTTTGAAAATATATTTGTTAAATATTTAAACAATTTGTAGATGTACTTGTAAGTTGGATATATAAAATTTATATATATTTGATAAGTTTAATGGCATGTTCATGTGTGTTAATCTAACATGAACTGCTTGTTGAAACATATCGAATTATTTGCAGAAGATGTCTTTGTCATGGTTGCACCTATAGACAACACTGAAAACGTGAAATATTATTTGATGTGATGCACAAAAGGAAAGATGAGGTTATTAGAAGATGTTGATGATAACAATTTTATATATGAAAGATGATCCATCATATTGAAAGGCTATTTTTTCAAGAAACCCATCGAACTGATAATCATGTTCAATTTCAAGACTATTAGTCGGATGTCATAAGTTGTCAATATAGTCATTTGGTATGTGCAACACACATAAAGTTGATAGAGGTTCAATCAAGGAATACAAAAAAGTTAGAAAATGGAAAATGTCAAAAGTTGATCATGAATGAATAATTGAAGATGGCATACCATTACAATATCTTTAAACAAGTGACATACATTCTAGAATTTTTAAATGAAATGTTTGTCATGTAATTCTTTATTAAACACAATTTCCCACATATAAGTAGATCTCAATTATAATTTATGTTTGGGTTTAAAGGGTTTGTATAGTCTCATATAAAGGCTTTCATATCCCACTCATTTATAAACTTATGTACATATAATCTTGATGCATATTTAGCAAAAAATGAAAGATAACCATGAAGTATAATCCCTACTTACAACAATTCAAAGTATCAATCACTTATAAAATGAAGCAATTGATCATCATTGTCCTTATCCCACCACATGATAGAGAAAACATTATACTTGGGTGTTGTATATATTGTATTAAATGAAATGCAATCATTATGATCTACACAAGACATAGCCCACAAATATGATGCATATACTTGTGTTCAACATTTTCAAAAAACTTATGTATTAGGTGAGGATTGGAAACAAAGAGTTTTATGCTTAATATATTATTCCTTTGTATATAAAAAATACATTTTTGGAATATATATATATATATATATATATATATATATAGAGAGAGAGAGAGAGAGAGAGAGAGAGAGAGAGAGAGAGAGAACTAACTTGTAAAGTTATCACTTCCAATGATCCTTATTTAACACTTCTATTAGCTAGGATCTAGATATCTAGATATCCATTGGGTCAAAAACATGTACCCTAGGAGATTCCATTGAAATAGATTGTTAGGGATTATTTGAATCTGTTGATAGAATATTATCTTAAACCGAAATTACCAAAATATTTGTGTTTGGATATGTCACTAAATTGGGTGATATAGTATGACTACATAGCTTCATTTAATATATGTTAATTTAATTTAAAAAAAAAACATATGAAACATGACACATAGCTTAACCAATGTTTGGCACAATGTATTTCATTATAGTTAATTTTGGAAGTTGTTGAATATATATAAAGAGTAGTCTTGAAATACCACTATTTTCATAGTGTTGTTGTCTTTGTAGCTAGTTTACAGCCTTTGCAAATTAATTTTTACCATTTCATGATTTATTTTCTAGAGACCAATTCTTTTCCATTTTTTCTACAAAATTAGAAATACTTTTATACTGAAAATTGTAAATTTGTCTCAATGCAAGCCACAAAAGGTAGTTGGTAAGGTGCATTGATTATTGAAGTATAGAAAAATCCTCATGGTCTTGTCACCCTTCAAAGATGTTTGTAAAATGAGTTCAATATAGTTACACATGATATATGACATTTCAAAATTAATCTTGGCTAGTTTACCTTTGCAAATTCTTTTTTACCATTTCATGATTTATTTTCTAGAGACAAATTCTTTTCCATTTTTTCTACAAAGTTGTAAGTACTTTTATACTGAAAATTGAAATTTGTCTTAATGCAAGACACACAAGGTAGTTGGTACAAAATTAGAAGTACTTTTATACTGAAAATTGAAAGTTGTCTCAATGCAAGCCACACAAGGTAATTGGTAAGGTGCATTGATTAATGAAGTATAGACAAGTCATCATGGTCTTGTCACCCTTCAAAGATGTTTGTAAAATAAGTTCAATATAGTTGCACATGATATATGATATTTCAAAATTATTCCTAAACCTTTAGATGTCATATGTTTCAAAATTATATAATATTTCCAAATTAAACCCTTTAATTTATATTGAAATAAATCATTTTTAATTTCAACACAGTATCATAGAACATAAACTGTCCTTTCACCATAATAAATAATATAAACCATTTATCATAAAACATAAATTGTTAGGTTTCACCATCATAAATAATATAAGATAAATAAAATATCAAACAATAAATTGACATTTTGAGTTCAAAAAATATCACACACACACACACACACACACACACACATATACGCTGAAAGTTTGCATAGTTGTAGTAGCTACACGACCAAATACATCGGTTCCAAAGACATTTTAGGATAATAACAAAAAATGAGAGACGATTAACATTTAACTCCAAAATTCAAATCTAAGCCATCGTTGAGATAGATCTCTTCATACCTGGAAAAAGAATACAATTCTGAAATATAAAATTTAAACATTTTAAATAAAATATATCTACATATTTCAAATAAAATGTACACATACCATTTTCGATAAATAAAATAAACTTTGATTAAAGAAAAATTGACATACCAAAGGTCTTGAAGTTTCATCTTCAAACATCCATTCTCTTTTTCCACCAAGAATATAAACATCACTATAACAACAAAAAGAAAAAAACAATAATACATATTAGCATATACTTTATTAGCAAATATCTCAAAGATATTTAACTTTATTAAATAAGCAATGAGAAAGAATAATATACCCAAGCATATCATCAAGAATAACATAACCATGTGAGCAAGAATAACATACCCAACTAGAGTTCCACAGATCTAAGATTATTGCTCTCTTTACAATGCATGTCTTTGTGTCATGTTTTTTTGTTATTCTTCATGGGGTTGTTTTTGGGGAGTATATTTGTTTGTGTATGGAAGAGGAAAAGGTAGAGTGACTCGTTTGATGTACCTATTACAGAGCTCCTCGGCTTTCCTTTGACAGGTTAGAGATCCCAAATGATTAGACTCTAGAGAACTTATTTCTGTGAAATAATTGGGTTGCAAAATGATTTCTTCCCTGAAAAATGCCTTCCTCCCTAGCATGTTAAATATTGACTGTGGAGAAAGGAACACTACTTTTTCCAGCCATAGTTACTTCTTCCTCAGTAACTAGCTCTAGAGACAAGCCTTCATCTATACAACAAGCTGGGGGATCTGGTTGATGACTCAACAGATTCATCAGTAGCAGGGTTGCTTTCATCCACCTCCTGGCCAACACAGTTGGTCCACCAGTGCTTTCATTTTCTAGTTACTAATGATCGCCCCTGAGAGAAAGTATGCCTAACATGTTAGGGAAGGAAAGGAAATCTAGGTAAGGAGGGCACAAAGTAGCATTGGTTTCTTTGTGAAGCCATTTGGAAGGCCAAGGGAACCACCTTGTATTGGTAAATGATATGATCCAAAAACTCCACAACCATAGGTAGGTCGCATTGGTAAGCACAAACTCCATATTCCCCCATGCGAAGAAATCACCATATTTATCACTAACCATATCATTAACAAGATATTTCCAACAAAACCATTTATCAAGTTCTATGTAAAGTAGGAATAACCAAAACAACAGAGTAAACCTTTATTCATAGTCCACTCCAACCATTGGTTAAATTTCTTCACCTTCTCTTTACTTTCCCGAAAACAAGCAGAGCACATTTTTTCTTATCTAGTTCGGGTTCAGCTCCTGAAACTCGGACATGGTCCAATGATGATGACCAACATATTTGGTGATCATACTCCCTTATCGAACCCCAAACCCCCAACTAGAAGATTCCATAATTACATATAATAAATAAGGAAGGTAGGAAAGGAAACACCACATTTGACACGCCACCCTATCGCTATATCCCTATACTTATTGTAATGAATCAACAAGCCTCCTCGTGGATTTCGTATGCCCTAGAATGTCTACGAAGGTTGGGAACCAAAATAAGTATGGGTTTTCATTGCTCGCGAACCTGTCTCATCGAAAATCAGACTTTGAATATTTACTGGAAACCCACTTGGCAATAATATGCCTTGCGAATAGTATGAGTATGACACTTAGCTTTTCCTATGCCTATGACCTATGGGTTTCAATACTAGGTAATATCATATGATACAACTAAATGGAACCAAGCAGCTGAGCCGTATCTACTAGCAATAGATTGATCACCATAGTACCTTCGGGGATGAGTGCAACTCCTCCAGCTTAGGTGTGGCCAAGTTGTCTGTGTCCATCCCTAAGCGGATCCACTGCACATAGCCTCGTCCCTTGCACATCATATTTGTTCTTTATTATAATTTTTTGGCATTGTTTTTAAACCAAACTTACATCACAAAGTTCCCAAAATTCCAAAACAGTTACTCTCCATATTAATCCATTCTTTGCATAAATGTTTAATTTTCTTTTATAACCAAATGTCCTTTAAAAATTTCCTACATTATATAAACAAAGTAAGATCATAGATCTAGAATATTTTTAAAGAGAAAATTTGTGTGTTTGGTAACCAATTTTAGTGTTCAGAGTTAGATAATAGCATGAAAATGAATTCACTTGTGTATGCAGAAAGTTCAAAAATCTTCATATTAATCCATTCTTCTAGAAAAATATGTATCTCCTCTTTTTGCGGTGGAATATATGTTCTCATATAATAAAATTCTCTTTCAAATTAAAGGATTCAAAAATCTCCATATTAAGACATTCTTCCAAGAAAATACTTATATCTATGAAAGTTAAAAAATCTCCATATTAAAAGTAATTCTTCCAAGAAAATACTTATCTCCTTTTTATGTGGTGTAATAGATGTTCTCATATAATCTTTCATGTACATGCAGAAAACAAAAATCTTCACATATTTTAAGTCATTCTTCAAAAACCATAAATCTTTCATTTTTCTACATGGGATGTACTCATATTACATATAATCAAATGCTCTTTCAACTATGCATGCATCATGATCTAAACATAAGTGAGATCATGCACATACATAGCTTATTTGTAAATCTACAAATGTTGGTTTGTGGTTAGTAAGCAATTATTTAAGAATTTGATGTAACGACCCCTCTGTCATTACGACTACCAGTGATGCAATTTTTTTTTCCCAGCAGGAAGGCAATCAAGGACAACAGGTAAACGACACAACTTGATGATGAAAAAAAATTACACATTAACGAAACAGACAATCGATGACCCCACACAATAGCACACCATGCAATCAGATGAACATGCGAAAATCAAGACATATAGAAATGAATACTCACATGACACAAGAAAGACAATACCCATAACCCTAAGCAACACGTCGACAAGATGAAAGGTGACACCACTCAAAACTAACTTATGCAACTGTTCGAAGGATTATTGATTCCTTCAAGGCAAACCAAGTGGTTAAACCACTCCTTACAGTTCGACTTTAGGAATGAGGCACATTGTAGCCAATTATTGTTAAACTATTAATTGTTTAGCAAAACTACTAATCTCTTTGCCATTAATCTCGCGCAAGATATTAAACTAATATGCCCAAAACCACTTTGTCTAACAATCCTATTAATTCAACAATATAACTTCTATTTAAGAAAATATAATCCTATTAATTAAAAAAAATTGAAATCTTAAACTTTTACATCATTTAACATTTAAAGAAAATTATAAATTCTATAACAATCTACTTCTATTTTCCTTCAAGGTTTACTTCACTTAAAAAGGAAAAAGTTTAGGGTATTTGAGTGTAAGTAAAGGCTGGATTAAAAGTTCCACTAGAAGAAGGTTTAGGTGAAGAAGTTCTTAATGAGGAAACAATATAATTCACTGGCCAACAATTTATGCTATTGTTGTCTACCAAAATAGTTGTCTAGATCATAGGGACGTGTTTCCACAGAATGTGTAAAGTTGATTACCCACATATTAAGAATGTTGTCAGTGTAATAAAATAAACCAAGGTTCATGTAATACACAGAGTAAATCAAAGGATGAGGCAGGCAGGTAATATATAGGTGAATGACAGAGCTAAAATCCGATGTAGCTGTGATTAAAACTCCTGGATACGTTGTGACTGAAAACTGTCATAAAAACACTATAAAAAATAAAAGGAACTCTGTCTAAGCCAATAGTCATTGTCTAATTAATGGAAACAAAGAGTGAACTTATGGTTTATTTGAGCACATAAATAAATGGGCGCAAAGGTAAGAGGAACACAAAAATCCCTGCTATTAAAGACGTTATCTAGGATTCTTTGTCAACAAAACAAAACACAGGTGACCAATATATTAATTCTCTAGAAAAACACAATGAATGTCTCTGGTATATCACCACAGAATTCGTTGGTATATTACAGGTATTACAAGGAAATTGCTTGGTAAAAACGTAGGTCAAACACCATCCAAAAATATAACATTTTGCAGAAAAATCCAGACAAATCCAACACAGACTTAATTTTTAAAAGGGACGCAGACTTAACCAAGTGGAAAAATGTAGACGCAAAGTTTAATAAGAATATTCAAACATAAAGGAATTCACGGACATAGTATATATAGACTGTCAAAATCTATTTGCAACCGCTAATACCTCGAAGTCTCACTCAGTAAAACATTTCGTGGTCATTCAAAGTAAGAATGAAATATAAGAATAAAATCATGGGCCCAAAAATCGGTGAGAAGTTCATGAAGAATCTAGAATTAATTCATTCCTCACACCAAGTTTTCAACACAAGCACCATGTTAAGGAAGGATCCCGCTCGACCTCGATATCCAGTCTGAAAATGCTGGGTAGATACAATTGAATTGTTGTGGTTAATGCAGTTAGGAGGGGAATTGCAGTCAAATACACATAGTCTAAAATAAAGGGGAAAAATTTCACGACCATTATAACGCCACCTGCTACACCATTGAACCACCACCAAATCCGCAATAGAACGCCACACCTTTACACAGTGAAAACTCCCCAATATGTAGTAGAAAAACCATGATTGGCACAACCAAAACACAACAATCTATTTGATGTCCTTCCATTATATAAATTCGCTCTGTAATAACCGGTCTGCTATACAACTCATTGCTAATATGTAAAGGTTGTACATCGATACCTTAATTGTTGTCTAGCTGAATATATAGGATGATAATGCGGTCAAGCATAACAGTAATCAATTTAATTAAAATCGTTGTCTACATTCGAGTGGTAGACCATCAATCAAATTAAAATGCTATTTTCGTATAATGAACTCCTTTGTTTTCAATAGAAAAAATCACGATATAAAACTATCAATGATAACATAAGTTCAATGTCATATAAATGTTAAAGAAAACACAGGGTACCATAATGGAGTTCGCTGGAAATTTGTGGTAAAAAAAGAACATAGGCACAACAATCAGTGGAAAACGCTTGGTAAATCCATGGTTGATTAACAACAGTCAAGGAAGAATGCAAGTAGATGTTTCAAGGTGGATTAAGACTCTGGTACGACATTCAAGAAAAACATCGGTAAAAATTTGGTGGTTGATTAAAACACCGGCACAACAGTCAATGAAAAATGTTGTCCAAGTAAATGGTAAATTCTCCATCAAAAGTAATAAATCGCAGAGGGAAAAATTTGTAGGCCACAAGCATTGAAAACATGGAGTAAATTATGGAGCAATTTTGATAACAATGAACACCAATCGTTGGGTGTAAGATGCAAAGAAGAGTGGGTTGAATGATGGGAAAAATAATGGTGAAAAGACAGAGATTAAAATGAAGAAGATAATAAGCGGTTCACTAAGAGAAAAGATAACAATCATAGAGGTAATCAATCGCAAAAAGGCGCAAGACAATCATTCAACATAAAACAATCAACATGGGTAGACAACTGGGCAAACTATCCTTCGCTCATCATCCACACACAGAAAAGCAGGGCAATACGATCTATAGGTCTATTAACATCGAAGTGACGACCATCGACCTAGCTCCTGACCAATTTCTCAGGCGTGGAATGATGATCTAGGGATGAGAATGAAAGATAAAGAACAAACTCTTCACAATAAATCAATAAAACCAATAGGATAGTCACAACATTCAGGGATCGATTTCCAATGGAATCAATTCAAGCAGCGAGCTTATGACTATGGGGAATTTAAGTTATCAATTAAAATACTAATTAAAACACTTTATTTAAACAATTAAAGGTATAGAAATGAAAGCGCAAGATTAATATTAATCTACCATTCAAAATAAAAACATGCGTACCATAGCCCAAGTCGACCTCTCCGAGTCGTTGTCCCGCGCACTCCATCTCGCTCCTGCTTGCCGATCGCTGTGACTTCACCGCTACCTCCCAGCCAATGCTAGGGGTACTCTTATCCCCCCTTATCCCCCATATTTGTAAAGGAGCCACACACACTAACCAAGGAACAACTAGCTCCCAGCTTGCCTAGCAAGAACGAGCTACCACTCGTCACTGAGTAGGGTATCCCAACTCCCACAATATAAGTCAGTCAAGTCTAAAATTCTACAGCATAACGTTACACATCCAAGAAGAAATCCATCCTCCTCCTCTTCCATCCTTTGCATAGAGTGTCTAAGTGATTTCTTTCCCAAATTCCCATTTAATTTAATTTTCAATAAATTAACTGAGAAAATTCCTCCCTTGTACACATGTCACCCATCCCCTTAGTTGCACCAGAAATTAATTTTATTAATTAATTATTTTCTCGTATTTCCCTCACCCACCTAAAAGCATTCCTAGAATCGCTCCTAGGTATCCCCATATTCCCTTACACATTTTAATGACTTACACCCTTATTAATTTCCTTGTTGAGTTCAATTTAGAAAGTTATTAATGGAAAGATTCCTTACTAAGTTTGTCATTCTTCTTTTTCCTTATGTTTCTCTTTTTCTTTAAGTTTCCCCCTTTTTCCCTTAGTTTCCCAATTCATTTTAAGTTTCCCTCTTTTCCCTTTTTATCTAAAACTCAAATTAGCAAGTGTAGAAAATTACCTTTTACACCTCTTCCCTTTTAATTAATAAATTTTAATTAGCATATGTAGAAAAACAATCAATTCCCTTTTAAAATTTTAGTCCCTCAATATAATTTGATTTAATAAATTAATCGAATTTCTTACCCTCTTTTCATCACATGTTTAATGATTATTATTATTATTATTATTATTATTTTACGATAAGTATCACTTAGACCTAGATTTTAATTTCCAAGGATGGGTGACATTTTATTAGGGAAATTGTTTTTAAATCTTTCTTATCACATTATTCATTCTAAGACCATCTAGGTTTATTCACTTATTAGTTAACCACACGAAGTTCCCTTCAGGACGCACTAGGTTCTCCAAAGGTGCCACTCACCTCATTTTGTTTCCCTTGTGCGACATGCCCTTCAGGACACAATATGTGCTCCAAGGGTGCCACTCGCCTCTTGACTGACTTGGGATACATAAAAAATCCCCTGGATTCAATACGTTGCAAGGTGATATTGTGGGAGACTAAGGGACTCTAAGTAATAAGGCCCCAACCTTATTCCGCACCCCTTAGAATCATCGTGAGTGACTGTCACAGTATTCCCTCATGGCATCGTGGGTCTTCTCGAACTAGGTAATTGTTAAACTACAGTTCGAGCCATGACAGGAGTGCTAGTAGGCTGTGGTAGGGATGTTGTCTACACCTCTCCCTCAACGTATTTGGTAGTCGTGAGTGACCCCTCTACTCCACATGTGAGTCTGGTCAAAAAGCTATTGTCAGCCTACATCATCAACGAATCATGTCATAAATAAAATCCATAATCATAACATCTAATCAGATGAACATATTTCATACATAAAACAATTAAAACCCCAATAGTCCACTCCTTGACTCGATCCGGAGTCCAAGAGTTTCATCGATGCCTCTACATTCTCAAGGTCCAAAATCCCACACACTCAGGAGAACTAAGTCAATAGCACCTGTCTATGTCAATACATCAAAATAACATGTCATCAATCCATAATTCCTCATAATCATAATCAAATTCCCAATAGTATAATAATCTGGATCACTTGCAAGCAAGTGTCCTCAAAGAATAAGTTCGCTCAATGCGCACAAGAGTGGGATGCCACATATACCCCCTCTTGGTCTAAACTTTGTCTCAAACTTGTATAGTATACAAGTGCTGAAATAATGTGTATCACAGTATCATAAGTCTATCCATGAAACAAAAATGGAAACTATTGGCGCATATCATATGTGTCCTCCCAGGTTGCCGAGTGTGGACTATAGTTGTCCCACTGGACCTTGACCTGATCTACTAATCGATGTCATAGCTATCGAATGCGATGATCCAGGATGCAGATCGACTCAGACGTGAGTGCCCCCTCTTCCGATACCTGCAAGGAACTCATGTCAATAACATATGTAGGATCACTAATATAATGTCTCAAAATAGATACGTGAAAAACATCGTGCATACCTCTCAAAGAATCAGGCAGGGCTAGTCGATAGGCCATGGGCCCCTTTATCTTCACAATCTTGATAGGTCCCATGAACCTAGGAGAGAGTTTAGGACCCTTTACAAACTTGATATAAATTTTATGCAGTTTCACCTGCAAGAATACTCGATCACCACATCGTAACTATGGTCGACACGATACGCATCGACATAACTCGTCTGTTGATCCTGCAATTCCTTGATCCGTTGTATTATAGTTTGCAATTTATCCTCCATTTATTGGATCTCTTCCGGTCCCACCAATACCCTACTCTCAAGCCAATCCCAACTCAAGGCGTCCAACACGGTTGCCCATAAAGAAACTCGAAAGGCGTCATCATAATGATGCCTTGATAACCATTGTTATACATGAATTCTACCAGTGGTAAGAATTATTCCCAATGCTTCTGTTGGTCCATTACATACATGCGCAACATGTCTTCCAAGATTTGGTTTGTTTGTTCAGTATGCCTTTCTATCTCCAGGTGATACGCAGTACTAAAGTTAAGTTGGGTTCCCAAGGCCTCTTCGAAACTAGTCCAAAATCATCCAGTAACCATTGATCATCGATCATATAGAATCCTTTTAGGCACGCCATGCAGTCTCACAATTGCACTGATGAAAAATCTAGCTATTCCAGGTGCCTGATACGTCATACGCACAAGAATAAAATGAGCACTCTTCGTCAGAATGTCAACTACCACAAAAATTGAGTCGTGTCTCCTTGCCGTCAGTGACAATCAAACAATGAAATCCATCAAAATAACCTCCCATTTTGATTCCAAAATAGCGTGTGGTCATAGTAATCATGTTGGATGTCTATGTTAAGCCTTTACCTACTGACATTCTAGACATCTGGCCACATATTTGACAATTTCTACCTTCATTCCTTTCCAGAAGAATAAGGGTTTGAGGTTTGCCCTTATCTTTGTGACTCCTAGGTGGGCCATATACACTGCTCTCTGAACCTCGTTCAGGATAAAAATCCTCAACTCGTCATTCAATGGTACGAAAATCTGATTTTTAAAATAATCCATCATCGTCAAACGTAAATCCTTCAAATATTAGTACCATCATTGTGTTTTGTTCGATAAAATCCTTGACCTCTTTGTACCAGTCATCGTCGCACTGTAAAGTTACAATATTTTCGTGTAGATTCGTTTGAAGAGGAAACACCAAAAATATGCGAGGTCTTTGACTCAATGCATTTGCCACTCGGTTCACTGTTCCCTTTATGTAAGTAATCTCAAAATCGTACTCACTAAGCAATTTTGACCAAAACCGTTGTTGCGCGTTCATGTCACTTTGCTTAAAGATGTGTTGTAGTCCACAGTGGTTCATTTTTAGTTCAACTTTTCATCCAACAAGGTAGTGTCTCCAAACCTTAAAGGCATATGCAATGGCTAACACTCCAAATCGTGTGTCGCATAGTTCTCCTCATTCCTTCTCGGTTTCCTTGAGATGTAAGTGATCACTCGACCTTCTTGCATCAAGACTCTTCCTAAGCCTTCCTTGGATGCATTAGTGCATACCAAGAAGTCTACATCCATGTCAGGGACCTTTAGTATTGATGTTGTTTTCAACATCTCTTTGAGCTTCGGAAATTCTTCCGGCATTTCTCGATCCAAACAAATTTCTTGCTCTTCTTCTATAATTCCATGATCGGATTTTCTATCTTAGAAAATCCCTCGATGAATCGTCGATAGTATCCTGCTAAACCCATGAAGCTATGCACTTCCAGGACATTCGTCGGCATAGGCCATTCCATAATAGCCTCGAACTTTGCAGGATCCACGACGATGCCTTCGCCAGAGATGACATGCCCTAAGTACTGAATCTTCGATTGATAAAATGATCATTTGGACAACTTTTGATACAATTTGTTCTCTCGTAGACACTGTAGTACCAAGAACAAGTGCTCGTCATGCTCCTCCATCGTCTGAGAGTAAATCAAAATATCGTCAATGAATACTTGGACGAACTTGCCCAAGTAATTGCGGAACACCCCGTTTATCAAACTCATAAATACCTCTGGGGTGTTTGTTAGTCCAAATGGTAAAACAGTAAACTCGTAATGTCCAAACCTCATCTTAAAGGCGGTCTTAGGGATGCCATCCTCCTTGATCCATAACTAGTGATACCCTGATCGCAAATCGATCTTTGAAAACACCATCACACCCCTCATGTGATCGAATAGATCATCAATCCTCGACAATAGATATTGATTCTTGATTTTTTCCTTGTTTAATTGATGGTAGTCAATGCAGAGTCTCCACAACCCATAATTCTTTCATAGAAAATAACAGGCGCGCCCCACGATGACACACTTGGATGTATAAGTCCCAGGTCCAATAACTCCTTTAGTTGCATTGTCAACTCCTGTAACTCTGGGGTTGACATCCGATAAGGTATTCTTGATATCAGTTCAGTCCTAGATTTTAGGTCTATGGTAAACTCCAATTCCCTCTCTGGCGGCATCCCAGGTAACTCCTCCGGGAAGACGTCCAAAAACTCTCTCACCACCGGAAGGTGTTCTAGACCTTCCACTATTCCCTGTTCTTTTAACACAAGGATTGTATAAATCTTACATCCATTTCTCATTCTCTTCTGTAGCTGCAAGGAAGAGATGAACTGTAGGGAAAATCCTTGGTTCCATCCTACAATCACGCATCTTTGTCCCTCATCATCGACCAAGCTCAACCATTTTGTCTTAAAGTTGAGTATCGCCTCATGTGATTCCAACCAGTCCATATCAATTCACAATGTCATAAGATCCTAAGATCATGACGTACAGGTTGGCTCTGGTGACAAACTCTCCTAGGTTAAGGGTACAACCCGTAACCTTCTCGCCCAACCTTCTGTTTAGCTCTTGAAGCCATCTCTACAAAGATAAATGCATCTTGTTTGACTTCCTTTACCTTAATCCTCTTTAGCGGTGCACCATAAATCAAACTCTAGGTACCACCGGGATCTTATCAAATACTAAGGGTCTGGTCAACGAAGATACCTAAAGTATCAAGTACATTTGATTGGTGCTCTGTTTGGCGGTTATTCACCGCTGCATGAATCTGATGGGCCTTGCCCAAATATCCCATGGTAGTGGGTCTAACTTATCTAGATTCTCTAGTCCTCTCCTCTGGTCAGTCACGCTGACAATGTGGCTCCCCACAATCCAACACACTTTATTCGGTCCAGTACTACTCATACCTGAAGTAGAAGTCAAATTGTAACATTAAGGCCCAACATGAACTTGTTGACTTTAAGTTTCCTTATAATTTGGCACGAAGCATACTGAAGAAGATCCAAAAATGGGCCTCATACTTGAGCACCGTACAGTCACCCTGTTGCAAGGCATTGAACTCGTTGAGTTGTGCTCGATGAATTCCTCAAAAGATATCTATCCTGGAACTGTTCCTCGAACATTTCCCATGACACGTCTTAGACGACCATGTTCAATTTGGCAGGAACGTCTTCCATCATAGAAGAGTTCTCCCCTTTAGTTGAAGGATTTCCATACGAACTTTCAAGTTGGAGGTATAGTTGCGTAATGAAAAGAACGTCGCCAAATTTTCTAACCATGCTTCGAAATCTGCACTGTCTGGGGCACTCGTAGACTTGAGAACTCATCCCTCTCTAGTTCTTGATGAATGCTAATGGTACTGGCGGGGGTGCATTGCACACCATAAGGGGTACAGGCGCCCTGGCCTCATCTCAGTACAGATGGTGAACCAAGGCATCTGAAAATCTCTCGAAGGACCCTAGTCAAACCATCATCATCCTTTAAAAAAATATAATCCATCCCAAAGGCTTGTTCCTCCCCCTTGGGGGTCAAACTCTGAGGGCACGGGCACTTCTGGAGGCATCGCACCTCCTTCTAGGGCACCACATCGTGAATCTCTCTGGTGTCATCTAACCGTTCTTAATGCATGGGCAAGTTAAAGTTTTAATTAGCGTTAGGTTAAGACTCAAGGGTTTACTACACTGGAAAGCAAGGCGATCCATAGTCGCAGGGTTGAACCTTCTCTGATACCATATGTAATGACCCCTCTGTCATTATGACTACCAGTGATGCAAAATATTTTTTTTCCCAGTAGGAAGGCAATCAAGGACAACAGGTGAATGACACAACTTGTAGATGAACACAAATTATGCATTCAAGCAATAGAAAACCGATGACCCTGTACAATATCACACCATGCAATCAGGCGAACATGTGAAAATCAAGATAGATAGAAACGACTACCCACCCAACACAAGAAAGACAATACCCATAAACCCAAGCAACACGTCGACAAGATGGAAGGTGACAACACTCAAAACTAACTTGTGCAACTGACCGAAGGATTATTGATTCCTACGAGGCAACCCGAGTGGTAAAACCACCCCTTATAGTTCGACTTCATGCACAAGGTGCGTAGTAGCCAATTACTGTTAAACTATTAACTGTTTAGCAAAACTACTAATATCTTTGCCATTAATCTCGCGCAAGATATTAAACTAATACGCCCAAAACCACTTTGTCTAACAATCCTATTAATTCAACAATATAACTTCTTTCTAACAAAATATAATTCTATTAAGTTTAAAAAATCGAAATCTTAAACTTTAACATCATTTAACATTTAAAGAAAATTATAAATTCTATAACAATCTAGTTCTATTTTCCTTCAAGGTTCACTTTACTTAAAAAGGTAAACGTTTAAGGTATTTGAGTGTAAGTAAAGGTTGGATTAAAAGTTCCACTAGAAGAAGGTTTAGGTGAAGAATTTCTTAATGAGGCAACAATATAATTCACTGGCCAACAGTTTATGCTATTGTTGTCTACCAAAATAGTTGTCTAGATCATGGGGATGCGCTCCCACAGGATGTGTAAAGTTGATTACCCACATATTAAGAATGTTGTTAACATAATAAACTCAGCCAAGGGGCATGTAATACGTAGAGTAAATCAAAGGATGAGGCAGGGAGGTAATATATAGGTGAATGGTAGAGCTAAAATCTGATGTAGCGGTCATTAAAACTCTTGGATACGTTGTCAATGAAAACTGTCATAAAAATGATATAAAAAATAAAAGGAACTCTATCTAAGACAACAATCAGTTCCTAATTAATGGAAATGCAGAGAAAACTTATGATTTGTTTGAGCGTAGAAATAAATGGACGCATAGGTAAGAGGAATGCATAAATCCCTTCTATTAAAGACGTTACCTAGGATTCATTGTCAAAAAAACAAAACACAGGCGACCAAGATATTAATTCACCAGAAAAACTCAATGAATGTCGCTGGTATATCACCAGGTAATTCACTGGTATATTACAGGTATTACAATGAAATTTCTTGGTAAAAACACAGGTAAAACACCATCCAAAAATATAACATTTCACAGACAAATCCAACGTAGACTTAATATTTAAAAGAGACATAGAATTAACCAAAATGAAAAATGTAGATGCAACGTTTAATAAGAAGATGCCAACATAAAGGAATTTGTGGTCATAGTATAGATAGACTGTCAAAATCTATTGGCAACCGCCAATATCGCGAAGTCTCACTCAGTAAAAAAATTCGCGGTCATTCAAAGTAAGAATGAAATCTAAGAATAAAATCATGGGACCAATAATCGATGAGAAGTTCATGAAGCATCAAGAGTCAATTCATGCCTCCCACTAAGTTTTCAACACAAGCGCCAAGTTAAGGAAGGAGCCCACTAAACCTCGATTTCCGGTCTGAAAATGTTGTGTAGATATAGTTGAATTGATGTGGTTAATGCAGTCAAGAGGTAAATTGTAGTCAAATACACATAGTCTAAAATCAAGGGGAAAACTTTCATGGCCATTATAATGCCACATGTTACACCATTGAACCACCACCAAATGCACAGTAGAAAACCACGCCTTTACATAGTGAAAACACCCCAATGCGCAGTAGAAACACCATGATTGGCAGAGCCAAAACGCAACAATCCATTCGTTGTCCTTCCATTATATAAATTCTCTCTGTAATAACCAATCTGTTATACAACTCGCTGCCAATATGGAAAGGATGTACATCGATACCTTAATTGTTGTCTAGCTGAATATATAGGATGATAATGCGGTCAAACACAACAATAATCAATTTAAATAAATCTGTTGTCTACATTCGAATGGCAGACCATCAATCAAATTAAAATGCTATTGTCGTATAATGAACGTCTTCACTGTCAATAGCATAAATTGTGATATAAAACTGTCAATGGTAACATAAGTTTGTTGTCATATACATGTTAAAGAAAATGCACGGTACCATAATGGAGTTCGTTGGCAATTCATGGTAAAAAAAGAACATAGGCACAACAACCAGTGGAAAATGCTTGGTAAATCCATGGTTGATTAACAACATTCAA
Organism: Picea glauca; assembly: GCA_000966675.3. Taxonomy (NCBI): domain Eukaryota; kingdom Viridiplantae; phylum Streptophyta; class Pinopsida; order Pinales; family Pinaceae; genus Picea; species Picea glauca. Next base: position 288,278 of record JZKD02S0044728.1, on the reverse strand, counting down.
TGAAAAATGTAGGTAGATGTTTCAAGGTGGATTAAGACTCAGGTACAACATTCAAGAAAAATGCCAGTAAAAATTTGGTGGTTGATTAAAATGCCAGCACAATAGTCAATGAAAAATGTTGTCCAAGTAAATGCTAAATTCGCCATCTAAAGTAATAAATCGTAGAGGGAAAAATTCGTAAGCCACAAGAATTGAAAACGCAGAGTAGATTATGGAGCGGTTGTGCTAACAATGAACACCAATATTTGGGTGTAATATGCCATGAAGAGTGGGTTGAATGATGGGTAAAATAAGGGTGAAAACGCAGAGATTAAAACCCAAAAGATAATAAGTAGTTCGCTGAGAGAAAAGATAAACAATTGCAACAAGGCGTAAGACAATGATTCAACCTGGAACAATCAACAGGGGTAGATAGCTGAGCAAACTATCCTTCACTCATCATCCATGCACAAAAAATCAGGGCATTAGGATCTATAGGTCTATTAACACCGAAGTGACGACCATCGATCCGGCTCTTGGCCAACTGCTCAGGCATGGACTGATGATCTAGGAATGAGGACGAAAGATAAAGCACAAACTCTTCACAATAAATCAATAAAACCAACAGGACAGTCACAACATTCAGGGATCGATTGCCAAGGGAATCAATTCAATTAGTGAGCTTATGACTATGGTGAATTTAAGTTGTCAATTAAAATACTAAGTAAAACACTTTTTTTACACAATTAAAGGTACATGAATGAAAGCACAAGATCAATGTTAATCTAACATTCAAAATAAAAGCATGTGTACCGTAGCCCAAGTCGACTGCTCCGAGTCATTGTCACGCGCACTCCATCCCTCTTCCGCTTGTCAACTGTTGTGACTTCACCAGTACCTCCCAACCAACACTAGGGGTACTCTTCTTCCCCCTTAGCCCCCTGAGCTACAAAGGGGCCACACACACTAACCAAGGAACACCTAGATCCCAGCTCACCTCACAAGGCCGAGCTACCATTTATCACCAAGCTGGGTATCCCAACCCCACAAGATAAATCTGTCAAGTCTAAAATTCTACAGCCTAACGTTACTCATCCAAGAATATATCCATACTCCTCCTCCTCCATCCTTTATATAGAGTTTCTAAGTGATTTTTTTTCCAAATTCCCATTTAATTTAATTTTTGATAAATTAACTCAGAAAATTCCTCCCCTGTACACATGTCACCCATCCCCTTAGTTGCACCAGAAATTAATTTCATTAATTAATTATTTTCTCCTATTTTCCTCACCCACCTAAAAGCATTCCTAGAATCACTCCTAGTTGTCCCCATATTCCCTTACACATTTGACTGACTTACACCCTTACTAAATTCCTAGTTGAGTTCAATTTAGAAAGTTCTTAATGACAAGATTCCTTACTAAGTTAGTCATTATATTTGTTTCCTTATGTTTCCCTTTTTCTTTAAGTTTCCCCCTTTTTCCCTTAGTTTCCCAATTCTTTTTAAGTTTCTCTCTTTTCCCTTTTTATCTAAAACTCAAATTAGCAAGTGTAGAAAATTACCTTTTACCCCTCTTCCCTTTTAATTAATAAATTTTAATTAGCATATGTAGAAAAACAATCAATTGCCTTTTAAAATTTTAGTCCCTCAATATAATTTGATTTAAAAAATTAATCTAATTTCTTACCCCCTTTTCGTTACATGTTTAAAGATTATATATATATATATATATATTAACAACAAGTATCACTTAGAGCTAGATTTTAATTTCCAAGGCTGGACGACATTTTATTAGGGAAATTATTTTTAAATCTTTCTTATCACATTATTCGTTATAAGGTCATCTAGGTTTATTCACTTATTAGTTAACCATGTGACGTTCCCTTCAAGACACACTACTTGCTCCAAGGGTGCCACTCGCCTCATTATGTTTCCCTTGCGTGATGTGCCCTTTAGAACGCACTACTTGCTCCAAGGGTGCCACTTGCCTCATTATGTTTCCCTTGCGCGATGTGCCCTTTAGGACGCACTACGTACTCCAAGGGTGCCATTCGCCTCTTGACTAACTTGGTAAACATCAAAAACCCCTGGAGTCAAAACTCCACCAGGTGATCTTGTGGGAGACTAAGGGACTCTAAGGAATAAGGCCCCGGCCTTATTGCACACCCCTTATAATCATCGTGAGCGACTGTCATAGTCTGCCCTCATGAAATCGTGGGTCTTCTCGAAGAACTAGGTAATTGTTAACCTACAATTTGAGCCATGTTGGGAGTGCTAGTAGGTTGTGGCAGGGTTATTGTCCACACGTCTCCCTCAATGTCTCTGGTAGTCGTGTGTTACCCCTCTACTCCACATGTGAGTCTGGTCGACAAGCTATCGTTAGCCTGCATCATAAACGAATCATGTCAGAAATAAAATCCATAATCATAACATCTAATCAAATGCACATATGTCATATATACAACAATCAAACCCCCAATAGTCCACTCCCTGACTCGATCTAGAGTCCAAGGTTTTCATCGATGCCTTTGCATCCTCGAGGTCCAAAATCCCGCACACTCAGGAGAACCGAGTCAATATCACTTGTCTATGTCAATACAAGAAAATAACATGTCATCAATCCATAATGCCTCATAATCATAATCAAATTCCAATAGTATAATAATCTGGATCACTTGCAAGCAAGTGTCCTCAAAGAATAAGTTCGTTGAGTGCGCGTAAGAGCATGATGCTACATTTGACAATACCCCAAGAAGGAATTCACTTTGTTGTATGCAAAAAACATATGCCATTCTTGGACAAGAAGGAAAGGAATGCAATTGAATAAAATTTAGAATCTTCCCCTTTTCTGATGTGGGATAGACATGTTCTCAGATAATCAAGTGCTCAAGTTCAAAATTTCCTACGTCATGATCTAAATTTTAAACATAAATAAGATCATGGATAAGATCATTTAATCATATTTTAAAATCTAGAATAGTTCTAGTTCACGCTCATGATATAATCTTAAATGATATCGGTATCTAGAGAATATTGTTAAATCCAAGTGAATTTAGAATCTTCCCTCTTTCTGATGTTGGATATCTATTATATTCTCATATAATCAAATGCTATATTTCAAAATTAGGTCTTCATCATGATCTAAACATAAATAAAATTGAATGTACCATTTTAGATGATGATAAACTTATATAGGATTTCTATATATATTGAAATGATTGATCGAAGTGTTGAAAAGTTCTATAGATACTAGTTGAGTAACCCTTCTATGAATAGAAAAGGCTTGATTAAAAAGTTGATCAAACAAAACTTCGATTTTGCTACAAGTACATATTTAACCACTGCAAAACTTTAATATTGCATCATTCAAAAAGGAAAAAAAATAGAAGAGAAGTTTTGCATCATGTGCAATCTCTATTGTAACTAAAAAATTTGAAAAAAAATATATATATATATATATTCAACACAAATAAGCTTGAACACTTGTATATAAAAGGTCCAACATAAAAACAAACTAAAACTCACAAATGTGCAATGTACATAGATTTAAGCATCATCATGAATAGACGCATCATTCTCAGGTATGGATGCATCCTCCTTAATCCCAATCTCCCACATTCTCTTCTCTACATTCTCTCCAGGAACAGTCTCACGCACTCTCTTTTCCACATTTCCCTATAACATATTTCAAATTTGTACATTTGAAAATTAAAATTAAATGATTTTAACACATTAAATTGTAGTTTTAAATTTTGAAACATGTAATACCTGTGATGTGCCAACCTGAATATCATTAACCACAAAAGAGGATGGCATTCTCATGGTCATTTGAGTCATGGTCTTACCCACCATACCCTAAGATTAAATAAATTATATATTGTAAGATATTTTTCTTTTAAATTAATAATTTAAATGACATTGCAATTTTCATATATAACTAAATTTGTTTTCAACATGCAATTATACTTGTGAACTCCCACCCTCTTCAAACTCTCCCAATGGGAATTGGGAAAATCCTGCCCAAGTAGTGGGAGACGGAATAGGAATTTGTGAACAACACAACTAAGAATTTTAGAGTTCAATGTGTTCACATTAATACAAAAACGTAAATTTCATGTATATTGATTATTCAAAAAGCTATAAAGATTGAACAACGAAAGTGCTCATATGTGGATATTTTAAACACATACATGATTCAACCCATACAAATTTAAATTCGATTAATCAAGTCCTCTATTTATTGGATATTCATTTAATATATGACCAAACTGCAATTAATGACGATAACAACTCAATTATTTTTAAAGATACAATGATATGTATCTAGATCTATAACTACATGAAAACTATCCTCAAATGCATGAAATATTTACTAACTGTAACACATACCAATCTGGTATTCAACTCATCATAATGAACTAACTCATTTAACCCATTACGACAAAATTTTTCATATTCCCATATATCTTCTATGGACATGGAATCTATCTCCTCATCTGTTTTGTAAACAAATTTAGCTCGATAATTGGCTTCATCTCTTCGACGTATCAAACCAACATCAACACCATAAAACAATTATCCTAAATTTTCTTCGATTGTATTCCTAGCCTCCTTGCCAACATCTGATGTAGCTCACATCTCTGAACATGAGAAAAAATCCCCTATTGGATGAGATACCAAAGGTCATGGAGGACTCTACAGTGTTGCATTTCAAAATTTCCATTTTCGATTATATGTTCGTCTTTTACCAACCCCATAATAACTAGACAATAGGCTGGTATAATTAGGGTGCATGCCCATGAAAAAATCTGCATAAAAGAGTCTAGCAAAGTAATGTGGATCCTCATCACTCCACGAAAACTTCCCATATACTACAAAAAATCTATTATAAATATGCCTGCTATGTTGGGGTGCTTAAAATATTGCACCTTCAACACCTTTCGCTTTAGCCCCTCTTTGAAATTGAACATAGAAATTGCATCTTCTTTTGAAACTCTAAATTTTAGTACTTCACATTTATCAGGGCCCATCACCTCCTAATTTTGTATCCTCATCAAATCGATAAAACTATCAGTGGTTGGCCCTATCTTTTGATATGCATCCATAGAGTTCTACAATAAATGAAAAAAAATCTCCAAGATTTTCTTACTCTCTCGACAGAGATCAAAGAACCTCAAATCATTTTGCAGCCTGCTTTGAACACTTAAGCATTGTTCGAGGGTTATTGCTTCAACATACCCTTTCCAAGGAAGATCATCACCAACGTATGAGAGATAGGTGCACGTAGTTGTGTAATATTCTATTTCTTGATAACACCCCATGAATCCACCTTCACCCTCTTCACCAACATTGAAATATTGATGATAACCACTCTCTCTTTCATTATATTTTATCACATTACACTAATCCTCTACACAAATACACAAAGACACAAAGAAACATTCAAACAAACAAAAAAAAAAAAACATATATACAACATAAACATAAGCACAAAAAAAAATACAAAATAAAAATAAAAATTACCAAACATATTTTTTTGTCGTGATGTATTCCCTACATTCTCTGGAGTTGGATTATTGATTTGCAACCTATCTAAGAAATTTTCATCCATAGCACTATTTTGATCTATTTTTCTGGATGATCTATTCACCAATTCATAATCTCCTCATCTAACTAGATTGCCTTTGGTCACTAGCTATCTCTACCAAGATGCCCTGCCTTGTTGAGATATGGGTCTCCGACGTTCTCGGTGTCTCATTTAAATAAGGGGTTCATCTTCCTCCTTCATTGGATAGCCTAGAGTGTTTGTGAGGCATATTTGGAGACTCTTTTCTGAACATATCTCCTCGATAGATATCCTTTTTAAATCCATGAATGCGAAAGTTCATAAGTTATAGAAACATAAAATGGAAATATAATATAAAACAACTTGAAGGAATTTAAGCATTTATAACAACTTCAAACCATCAAAGACATATATTGAAAAAACTAGCATCTATATTAGTGACTATGATGCTATATATAATGAACATGAAAATATTTAAACATAAAAAAATGTAACATGTAGAAGATAAGCTATATATATGTGTGTAATTTGTTTTTATAATGTATTTTTTTTTTTTTTTAATTAAAAAAGATAGCAAATCCAATGATGTGAAATGTACATGTGACATTTGAGAGCCTTAACATTTAAATTAATGTATTTTTCATATTAAAGAGTATTATTTAAATTATTTAAGATTCCTACCAAAGTGAACTTGTTTTGCTATGGGCCCATATTCATAGACCACATGAAACCACAAAAGAAAAATGCAGAGCCTTTGGCCTAGGTTTTTAACCTCACACCATTTCTTAGAAATGTTGTATAATGCATAAGCCATTAAATTTTATCCCCTAATCATTTCTTGGGATAAAATAATTTCCCATGATGTGGAAAACCATTTAATTAAAACCATGTTGCACTCCTAAATCAAAGATTATAACCAAAGGGCATGTCTCATGCTCTAATGCCACAAACATGGATGACATGCCTTGCAATTAGCTCATTTATAGCCCAAGCAATTGGGTTTGTAGCATATCTTGGATAATGATATACTCATCCTTAGTGTACCAAACCATAGGAAAATGCTTGTGTCCCACTCTTCAAGAATAATTAGTAAAATATAGTATGGGACTAGGGATGGAGAGAAATAATGTGTAAAAACTAATATCTTTTATTCATTATCCCTCACCTGCATCCTCATATATGAGTGTATGAAGGTGAGAGTGGGGGTGGGGGTATAGGGAATAATGAGTAAAACATAAGAGGGTATATTTTACTCAATATCTCCCCCCACCCTCATATAAGTGAGACATGTGTCTTCAAGATAAGATGACTAGGAGGTCTAGTGCAAAATGGGAAACATATTTCCTACCCTTCCAAAAGTTGTATTGTGATTTCACTACATCCACACCTCCAAAAGTTCATATTTCCCTTTCATTCAATCGATCATTGTCTTATCACTATTTTTTTGTCATCCTTTCATTCTTAATGATGGAGAGAGTGAATGGGAGATAGAGAAATAGTCACAAGACAATGATGGATTCAATAAAATGGACATATGACCATTTGGAGGTGTGGAGGTAGTGAAACCATGGTACAATTTTTGGTGAAATCATGGTACAAAGTCTTTATTTAGGGTTTTATTAGGGTTTGTTTCCCTCTTTAAAAATTGATAGGGACTTTCCTTCTCGGAGAGTCTGCCTCCATTACTTAGATTCATAGGTGCAATCCATTTCAATTGCAACAATGGATACACCTTTGGTTATGGTTCCAATGCAATTTGGTTTGAGATCTCAACAAATTTTTACTCGTGCTATGTTTTCATTCTCAATATATTTTAAGAAACTACAAAAAATGTTGAGAACTAGATCCAAAGCTTATCTAAATAAGGATTAAATAGATGAAGCTTTCATAAATGAAATGAAGTATATTTTGTAGGGAAAATGAGTTACGGAACTTGAATCCTTATACCTAAACCCAATATTTCAAGATGAAGAGGGGGAGATAAACCCTTCGGAACAAAGGTCCACACACCTCTTGGGAACAATTGTTTCCACCACCATGAAACTCCTAGAGATCCACTTATAATCTTTAGATGAAGATATCTCAAAACATTTTTGGTGGTGAAGTTGCCTAGTTAAGTTCATGTTCAAGGTGCAACAAATGTACAACCTGTTGGAGCCGCCCCTGTTTTTCCTTCAAAAGCCATAAAACTCTAAGAAAAATCTTTTTGTTGCCTGAATAAGTAATCCTTTGTCACTTACTAAGGGCCCGTTTTTCACAAGTATGTTTGTCCTTAAAGATTTTTCCAAGTTTCGTGATCTCGCAGGCCAGACACCTCATTCCTTGAACTCACAAAGTCCYGAATCGCGAGAAGTGCGAACTCGGCTTTAATTTTCGTCCAAGGCAAGAATAGTATAAGACCTATAACCCTTGGATATGACATCCTCGGGGTTTCGCTCTTCGGCATTTCTCGACCCTAAATTTTTCTTTTCTCAAAAACGAGAGTCGAGAACACGATAATTTTTTCAACCATAGTCAAGCACCGAGGGTAGACAACTAATCATAGTTGAGCTTGGCTCTTGGCACATCGCCTTTTAACATTTCCTTTCATAAAGTTAAAACATCCGAAACTCCGATGCGCGAAGTCGCGACATAATTTCATTTAAGCCTTAATCAGCACTACGTCGCGATTTCGCGACTCGGCATATTGTTCTCCTAAAAACTTATTTTCGAAGTCCCGAGTCACGATCCAACGATTAAACTAATCATATCATTAAGGATCTGATGAATCATGTTTTA
>JZKD02S0044728.1:237837-270872 GCA_000966675.3 Picea glauca | reverse complement strand
TTCATTTAGGCCCTCAAAATGGCCCCGGAAGTTAAAACTTGCTAAAAATAGTAAATTGCCAAAATGGCCAAAAAACTGTTTTGAGCCATTTGGAAAAGATGGGTGGCCCCCGATAGCCATTTGTTAGGATAGTTTCACTAACAAATTCACTGACCTTCATCTCATTATTCCATAATTAAGCATGGGTTATCTAACCATACTTCTAGGATAAATCAATCCACAAAGCATCTTCCCATGAGGGATTTCACCATAAATGGAACACTTTGGAGTTCATCCATTTGTACTCCCTATCAACCATGACAATACAATAATGAGTCATATCTACATCAAACAAAATTGGGTCCATTACCCAAACCTTTGTGCAATTGGAATTTTCTACTAGAATTTCTTCAAGGGTTGACATCAATGACAACCAACCTTAATCAACAATATCCACCTTTGGCATTGATGGAAACACTTTGATGCAATACTGAAATCATATCATGCAATACTGAATTCATATCACTCATGCTCTCAGTGGAAACATGCCTATGTCCTTTACATCTCTGTGACCTTTGCTTCCCCTGGAATCATGCCTTTGTTCTTTGCATCTGATAAATCTCTCCACCTTTGTCATCAATGGAAAATGTATCTTTCCATCTGGGGCTACCCCCCCTAAATAAAATTTCTTCTTTATGGTGCTTCCTTGTGTACATATAAGACATATAAGATAAGCATTCAAAAACATTCATTTTGGAGTAGAAATAACTCCGAGTCTCTGTTGAAGATACTCAAAAGATTCCCATGGAAGTGGTTTTGTAAAGATGTCTGCCACTTGTTCTTTTATGCCCACATACTCAACTCTGATGTTATTTTCTGCAATCTGTTCCCATAGAAAGTGATACTTGATTGGAATGTGCTTCGTCTTGGAGTGCATCACCAGGTTCTTTGAAATAATGATGGCAGTTGTATTATCACAATAGATTTGAATGGACTCATCATAATCAACCTATATATCTATCAGAGTTTGTTTCATCCAAAGAACCTGTGTACAACATTTTGTTGTTACAATATACTCTGCCTCGATTGTAGATAAAGATATTGATGATTGTTTCTTTCTTATCCATGATACTAAAAACTCACCCAAGTAGAACGTTGGTCCATTGGTGCTTCATCACTCATCAATACAACCTGCCGAATCTGCATCTGTGTATGTAGTAAGTGAAAGATCCTTTCCTTTTGGATACCATAATCCACACTCTTATGTTCCTTTAAAATATGTGAAAGTCCTCTTCACTGCTAATACATTTCATTCCTTTGGTGCTGCTTGAAATCGTGTTAGCCTTCCAATTTCCTGCATTACATCTGGTCTGGATGTTTTCACATATAGTAGACTACCAATCATTGACCTGTATTGCCTCTGATTTGTAGACTTTGAATCATCATCTTTTCTCAACTTGCAACTAGTTTGCATGGGACTGATAACTAATTTGCAATCTTCCATTCTGAACCTCTTTAGCATTTCTCTGATATACTTGGTTTGAGAAATAAAAATTCCTTGGTTTCTTTGACATATCTGAAGTCCTAGAAAGAAGAATATTTCTCCAAGCAATGACATTTCAAATTCATTCTGCATATCCTTTGCAAATTTCTGGCTTAACCTCTCATCATCACTACCAAAAATAATATCATCAACATAACTTCAATTAATAAAATACTATTTTAAAGTACCTTGATGTAGAGGTTGTTGTATTCACTTTCTTTTATGAACCCCGTTTGTTGTAGATATTTATACAGTCTAGAGTACCATGCTCTAGGAGCCTGTTTTAGACCATATAAGGCCTTCTTTAATTTACACATATAATTTACGTTCTCTGAAAACTGAAATCGTTCTGGTTGTTCAATGTAGACTTCTTCTTCAAGTTCCCCATTCATAAAAGATGATTTTACGTCCATGTGATACACTTTAATTTTTTTGCAGCATGCATAAGCTAAAAGCAATCAGATTTCTTCGATTATGGAAACTGGGGAAAATGTCTCTTCAAAGTCGATTCCTTCAACCTGTGCATATCCTTTACATACCAATCTATCTTTGTTCTTTTTAACCTATCCATCTTCATTCAATTTATTCATGTACACCCAATTTGTGTCGATCACATTATTATCCTTTGGTCTTGGAACCAATTCTCAAGTGTCATTTTTCTCTATTCGATCCAATTCTTTATCCACGACCTTCTTCCAAAATTCATCCTTGTTGGCCTCTTCAAAACAATTTGGTTCAATCGCAGATGACAATGCTCGGTGCATCTGTTCCGGTGGACACATTCTTCTTCTAGTCTCAACTCCTACATCTTTGTTTTCGATAATCTGATCTAAAGGATGATTCTTCTATACTCGTCTGCTAGGTGTCTTTGGAGGCACTTGTTGAACTTTCTCTTATACTTCTATCAGATCATCTATATCTTCCCCTTATTTTTCATATTATGTTTCTTCTTCGTAAAGTTGTTCCATTGATTCATTTTCTTCTTCCTTTAATTCTTGTCTACTAGTTTCATCAATTTTTACGTTGATGCTTTTCACAACTTTGTTCAATATCAAGTTGTAACACTTGTATTCTTTCCTTGTACTCGAGTAACCAACTAGTACTCCTTTTTCCACATCAGAGTTAAACTTTCCCATTTTGCCATATTTTCTTTTGATGTAGCATTTGCTTCTAAAAGCTCTGATGTGCTTCACATTTGTTGGTCTTCCTTTCCATAGTTTGTAGGTAGTTTTTTCAGTGTTATTTCTAAGAATTACTCTGTTTTGAATGTGAACTATTGTATACACTGCCTGTGTCCAAAAAATATCCGTCAATTTGGAATCCATTAGCATTGTTTCAGCCATTTCATGTATTGTTTTGTTCTTTCTTTCAATAAATCCATTTTGTTGAGGGGTCCTAGCAATGGAGAATTGTATTTTTATTCCATGACTTCTGCAGTAGTCCATAAATTCCTTTGAAGTGAACTCTCCTCCATTATCAGATCTTAAGCATTTGATTTTTAAATCCATTTCATTTTCAACCATTTCCTTGTAGTTATTGAAGTTTTCAAAAGCTTATGACTTATTATTGAGAAAGAAAACTGCAGTCATTCTTGTATAATCATCAACTAATAACATAAAGTGTTTCTCAACTTTTAAACCCTTTGTTGTAGTTGCTCCAACTAGATCAGTATGCATAATTTCCAGTGTTCTTGTCGTTGAATGTTCCTTTTATTTGAACCTGGTATTTATTTGCTTTCCTTGTTGACAATGCTTGCATAAAGTGTTAGTTGGTTTCGTGATCTAGAGAATTTCTCTGACTGCTTCTCTTTTGATGAATTTGACAAGGTTATCAAAATGTATGTGACCCATTCTTTTGTTCCATAGACAACTTTCATCTTCCTTTCCTACACAACACTTTTCATTTCCAATTTCACTTAACAAATATATGTTGCTTGAAGTTCTTGCAGTTGTAGCAATCAATTTTCTTGAACCTTCTTTTCTTATCTCGCACTTTTGTGAATCGAAAGTAACTTTATGACCTTGGTCACATATTTGACTCACACTTAGAATATTATGTTTCATATCTTCTACTAGTAGAACATTTTCTTCCTTGGTATTCTTGTTTCTAATTGAGAATGTTTATTTTGCAATGATTTTAATTGAATCATCATTTCCGAAGGAGACTGATCCATTTCTTTCCTTTATTAATGTAAGAAACATGTCTCTATCACCTGTCATGTGTTTTGAACAACCAGTGTCAACATAACAACCACGTTTTTTCTGCTTATCTTGTAAAGCGAGTGTGCATTCTTCATTTCTATACTGATTCCTCTTTCTTATCCATGTCCTTTTCTAAGGTTCATGTCTATGACTGTTGTTATTCGATTGCGGTTCTATAGGAGGGACTTCCATTCTTCAATATTTGGCCATGTGTCCAAAGTTGTTACAATTGTAACATTCCACTTTAGTGCTCAAAGATTCAAACCTCTTGTAACTTATTCTCTCTGTTTCACTAGGCCTTCTTGGATAACACTTTTGTGTGTGACTTTCAAAGTTGTTTATTTTCCTGTTGTTATCTTTGCAATTCACATCTTTATGTCGAAAATTATTACATGCATAACATAAACCAAAAAATATAGTTTGATACCTGGGAGTTGAAGATATTCTAAAAGGAGGTAGTCTTATGAATTATTCTTCTTTCTGAGGCCTATTTTTCGGTTGTTGATTCTGAAATATGAATCTTCTAGGTGGAGGAGTGTCCATGTAATCTTCCTTGTATATCTTCCTATCCTCTTTGATTATTTCTGCATAGCTTTTCCAATATGTTTCTTGCTCTGTTGTTTTGGATCTTGATCCCTTTTTTGTCTGATTGTATCCAAGTATGGAGTTGTCATGATCAGGTTTTTGACTGATGATAATGTCATCCAAAACTTTTGGGTTGTTCTGCATATTTTTCTTTTTAAGATCCTTTCTTAATGTGACAATCCCTGCTTCTAAATTTCCAATGATCCTGTCTTTTTCTTCTAGCTGTTCTTTGAGTTTTTTTTCAATTCTTTTATCTTCTTCTATTTGAACCTTCAAATTTGTGATCATTTGTTCTAGTTCTTGAGTGTCTTCTTTCTTGTCTAATTTCGCTTGTAGTTTCTTGTTTTTCTTGTTTTCTCTTCTGATAACTTCTATGGCACACATCAATTCTTCTCGGTAGTCAACTTCCACCTCGTCACATTCTTCTATGTCTTCTTCATATTCTTCTTCGGCTTCTTCATATTCTTCTTTGACCTCTTAATATTCTTTTTCGGAGTCTTGTTTATCAGATTCTTCTACTGTCATGAATAGAACTCTTTCTGTCTCACTGTCACTAGCTTCATCTTCATTTGACGATGAGATGTCTTCTTTGGTGCATAAAATTTCCTTCAAAGCTTTCTTTGTGGTTCCTTTTCCTTTATATGTTTGTTTTCTATTTGAGTAACCTTCATCATTTCTCTTTTTCTTTTGAGGACATTTGTTAGAAAAATGACCAATACCATCACAATTAAAACAAATCAAAGGAACCTTACATCTATACCTGACGTTGGTTCCCTTGTTCAATCTTTTGACAAAGTTGGTCACTTCTTCATCATCTTTCAAGACATCATTGACGCTTCTATGTTATTTTTCTTTTTTCTTTGACTTTTTGGATGTTTATTTTATATCTGGATTTTCTTGTTCAGATCTCATTTCATATGTTGTGAAGATTCCATGTAATTCGTCCATGCTTATTGGCAAGGATGGTTTTAGGGGATAAATTTCGCTCATGGGCTAATTTTCCATGGTTTTTCCCAAAACAATATTCACTATTCTAAAAATGATTCGCCCAAATTCTATAGGATAAAATTATTTTACCTTAAAATTTGCCAAAATTTTATACAAACTATATAAAATCCTTAGAAATTTGAATATTTTTACAAAAAAATCGCCAAACATTTATAGTTGGCATATGAAGGATTACTAAGATTCGCCAAGGTTTCTACATTTTAAAATAAATTTCATCCTTAAAATCATCCGTGCTTATTGAGTTCATATATTCTCTCTTTTCTAGTGCTGATTTCTTAGGGTCAAATCTCATAGGAAGAGATCTTAGTACCTTTTGAACAATTACAGATTCTTTGATTTCTTCTCCCAATCCCATGATTGCATTTACTATTTCATCAACTCATAAAAAGTAAGCTGAAATATTCTCATGTTCCTTCATCTTTAGTTATTCGAATTGGTCTTTTCAAGTTTGAATCTTTGTTGCTTTGACTTTTGATTCTCCTGCATAAATATTTTGAAGTTTGTCCCAAATCTCTTTAGCAGATTTACAATGTGAAACTTTGGTGAATATTGATTCTCCAAGACCATTCAAAAGTGTCTTAGTGGCTTTGGAGTTATTTTGACCGAGTTTTATTTTTTTTTCATTTGTCGGTGGAATTGTTGGTGTTGTGTATCCATCTACAATTGATTTCCAAATTTCAAATCTCTGTGCCTACATATATATGTTTTCAACCTTATACTCCAAAATGCATACTTATGTCCATCAAACTATGGTATTCCATTTTTATACATGTTGTTGCTCTCCATGATCTACCTTTCAGTGGTTAACCTGATTTTTGAAGGAAATTGCTCTGATACAATAGAGGGGGGGTGAATCAGTAATAGAGAAATATAATCATTTTTCACAAAAAATGCAAGTGTTATATCAATGCAACATTATCATCCAATAGTTATAGATTAAATAAACAATGAAAAAATGAACAATCACACACATACATAGTCCACTAGTGTTTTTATGTGGAAACACAAAGCAAAAGAAAACCACTGAATGTTTTTTCTTATATGTCTTGAATAATTACATTCATTGGAAGCACCAACTTCCTTTGTTTTCCATCTGCAACTGGAAGGAGGCTCCAACCCCCTATTTTTTCAGGATACTACCTGAGGGAATTTCTAACTCCCCAATTCTCTAGCTACAACCAGAAGGAGGTTGCAGCCCCCTATGTTCTCTGGCTACAACCAGAAGGTCGCTGCAACCACATGTTCTTGCCTCGTCCAACTGCCCTGAAATATAAATTCCAAATGTAGACAACTTGTCAGTGTCATTGAATCGACCACTCCCATTGTCAACATTTCACTATCATTGAATAAACCACTGCCACTGTCAACTTGTCATTGTCAACCTGTACCAATAACCTATGCCAACTTGTACCAATCAACCTGCACCAAACAACCTGTACCAATAACTTGAACCAACATGTACCATGCATCAACCTTGACTCATCAATATGTACCATCATCAATATGTACCAACATCATAAAATATACACCTCATGTATGTGCCAACTCATCAACTACTTGTCTCAACCATGTACCCAACATGTACCTCAACCATATACCAAAGACATACACCAATATAACCAAAACAATTCATCACTCTATCCATAAACCAAATACCATAAACCCTTACATCAAACCATGTGCCACAACCTCATTGTTATGTAGCCTCAATCTAAACCAAAAAATTCAGCAATACATCACAACCAAAAGACTAATACCCATATGCCAAATACCAACTGTATCCCTCAACAAATCTGATATATGCAGCAATACTGAACATCCAATACCATCTCAAGAGATAAACCCTTGGTCACAAAACATACCTCAAATAATATGTGCCTTATCTCTCATAAATAAACCCCAACCATGTTGCTGCCACGATTTTCCTGCCGCACTTTTTCTACCGTGATTTTCTCTGCAACACTTTTTCTGCCGCGATTTTTCTAGCACACTTTTTCTACCGCGATTTTTCTACCACACTTATTTTGCTGTGATTTTTCTGTCGCACTTTCTCTACCACACTTTTTTTGCCACAGTTTTCCTTCCACACTTTTTCTACCGCACTTTTCCTATCACACTTTTTCTGCAATTTTTCTCTATCAATAATACCTACCCAAATAACCTTTCAAAAAAATAGATTTCAATGATATTCAAGTGTAATTAAAATGAGAGAGCCTTGCCTCTTATTTATACTTTCATGTAGCATCCCACTTTCCTTATTTTAGGGAGTTCTCCATTAACTTTATTATTTAAACAATTTCTTTTGCAAGCACTTTGACTTTTTGGGGCTTCTAGATGACTCATGAGGGTCCTCCAACTTCACCTGGCCATAACTCTCTAACCATGAGGAGTTATGTGATGTTCCACATACCACCGGAAATGGAATGACAAGCACTATCCATATATGATAGTTTCACTGACAAATTCACTCACCTTCATCTAATTATTCCACAATTAAGAATGGTTTCTCTAACCATACTTCTAGGATAACTCAATCCACAAAGCGTCTTCTCGTGAGGGGTTTCACCATAAGGGGACCACTTTGGAGTTCATCCATTTGTAATTATTATCAACCATGACAAGACAATAATGATTCATCTTTACATAAAATAAACTTGGGTCCATTACCCAAACCTTTGTGCTACTGAAATTTTCTATCGGACTTTCTTCAAGTGTTGACATCAATGGCAACCAACCTTAATAAACAAAGGGATAACCTAAGGAAGGGTTGACCAAACCTTCCTTGAGCATAGTATTTTGATTGTGGGGAGCATGTATAAGAGTTGTTTAACCCTTTCTTAAGCATAATATTATTTTTGAGGGAGAGCCTAAGGAAGGTTTGATCAACCCTACTTCAAGAAACACAGCTAAGGGTTGTTCAACCCATGGAAGTGTCAAGTAACATTTTCTAAAGCATAGTATTTGCATTGAGGGAGATATTAAGGAAGGTTTGAATAACCCTTCCTTGATCATAGTATTTTTGTTTTGGGGGATCATTATGAAGGTTAGTTTACCGTTGTTAGGTTTCTCTACCAAGTATGTACAACCATGAGGATTTTGGTTAATTTTTCATTTTCCTCCACTAATTGGAGTTATTTTCTTGGTTTGGTACTTCCCAACAATTCATAAAAATAAAATGACCTACAATTTCACTTGTAGTTACTCTCCTAACAAAGCTAATTTCAGGCTACGTTTTGACCTAGGTTCAATGGAAATAAACCTTATTTCCCATTCCACTATTGGTCTATGGTTTTTTTCTTAATCCATGGCCTCCATAATGATTAGTGGATGTTTCCAAAGTTTTTCAATTATGGAATTTCACCCATTTCTTCCTGTGGAATTGGCTTATTCTTGACCAACATGGGCATGACTTTACAAGCTTATTCTCCTCCTTGGAACAAATTAAACGTGTGAATCTCACTACAGATTGGGTAATTCAATTGATTTTCCATCATCATGGCTAGGGTTAACCATTATTATTATTATAGGTCTAGTGAGGATGAGGATCTACACAATTTGTCTTGGATTTGCATGATCTTGGCTCTCAACTTGACAGTCTTTTACTAGTTTTGGGTATTTATATTGACGGGATCAACATTTTTTATTCCCATGAAACTCTCTATGATTGCAAGCCTAAAAAATATAACTAAATATTGTTTGAAGGAACAATTGAATTCATACTTGTATTCAAATTCTTTTGATGTTGATTCTTATGAGCTTATCAATTTTGGTTTGCTAGATTTGATTCACACACACACACACACACACACACACACACACACACACACACACATATAATTTTCAAGAAGGAAATGAAGTATGATTATAGTATGTAACTTCTTCATGATTTCAAAGAATATGAATTGTTAACAAAATTCATTTATAGTGTTTACAATATTAGGTTTTTAAATGGAAATGGAAAAGGGATAGATCCGTCAAAAATTCAAGTTAAGTTACTATCCAAAGGATATTTCGTTAACTATATACATTAATTTAGGGATATAATGCAACTAATTTACATATTTATTTTTCAAAGAAATACATATAAAGGGGAAATAAAAATTTGAGACATTTGAACAAATCAAATGAGGGTTGGTGCATTAAGATAATATTGGTTATGACTTACAAATCAAATGAAGATTGGTGCATTAAGATAATATTGGTTATGAATTGTCTTATGGTGTTTACTAAGTAATTTATTAGGTAATGACTGACTTCAACATGTGTCTCTAATGGTAATTCTTGTTTAGGGGATGAGAGGGTTATAACTTCTGGACCTTATTATTTCCCTTCTCTATATCCTGGTGTATAGGTTTTTTCATTTCAATTTATATGTGGCTAGATGGTCGATATATGGAATATAGATAGGTTCTATACTAATTTTCTTATAGATACACTAGTGAAACAACAGGATAAACTACCTATGCAAAGCCTATCCATGTACATGGACAGGCCCAAATTCGGCCTTGTCCATGTACTTAGACAACCTCTTCGGCACAAACAAAATAGTAAACATAAGGTTGTATAAAACGGACGGTGTAGCATTGACATCTTGTATCACGAAGTCGAGTTAATGCATGAAGTCCAGGTTTGATGGGTATATGTTCTTCATTCCTATAGGTTCATGCGCAAAGGAGAGATTATGGCTGGATCGACTAGCTCATACTGCAAACTGGGTGTACTGGCACTCTTGTCATTGCCTCTGGGATCTCCTATTGGAAAACAATATTCGCATCAACTGAATTGAGTAGTGGCACCTCTTCGCATTGACACAAAGAATATGTATAGGTAACATTGCATTGCTCAGTAGTAGTTAGTAAATTTTAATTATATTTTATTCATTTGTTTTTTAACAAATTTGAATTATGAGGTTAAAATTAAAATTTAAAATTTATGTTAGATTAAATTTAAATTTGGTCTTTTTACATATGTACATATATGTGTGGAAATCAACAATAGTAACAAATTATAGGATAAACTCATATTTAAAAGAAAAGGCTCTATATGTATATCAAAATAGCTAGATTTGTCAATAATCAAAGCATTTGTATGATACATATCCTTAAGCATGAAATTCTTCCTTGTCCATGTGCATGGACATGCTCGAATTTGGGTCTGTCCATGCACATGGACATGGCTTATTTCGGCCCTGTAAACCTACTAAAATATAAATTTTATACATAAATTAAACTTAAATTGATTTAACACAAAGGATTAGAGTTACCTTCAACCCGAAGCATTTGGACTGGTGAAGCACCTAGATTGGAGCCCTCACCATGAAAAATAACCTAGACTCGAGCCCTTGCCACAAATAACAAAAACGACCACCACCAAGGAAGTCCAAAGACCACCAGAAAAAGTTCAACAGACACTCACCAACAGACTCTCACGAGTTCAGAAAAATATCAAATGGTCGATGGGTGGGTGATATATAAAAAGGTTTTCGTCTTTCGGCTGAAAAAATGTTACCAGATGAAAAACAAATTCTGGCTAATCTAGTACATGACAGTTGAGGGAATCGTAATGATACCATTCAATTTGACGTCTAAAGGTTAGACCAAATTTTTTTTCCTTTTGGTCGAAAGAACCAGGAGTTTGGTCCAAAAAAGGCCCCTGGGAATTTTGGAGACCCGATTCTCACAAAATTTTAATCCACCTTCATGATTTTACCCCTATACCTTGTCCATTCTATGCCATATTTCTTAATATCTTAAAACCAATGCACCTCGTATGGTTTTCAAATTCATGAAGTTTCTCTTGCGGAATGCATATGAAATTTGAGCTTACCAAAATGGTCTCTGTCATGGTGTTGGTTGAGGCAGTGGAAATGGATGGTGGCCTTGGTTTCTAGTGCTCCTTAAAAATTTCTTGGATCTTCTCGAAGGCCTCCTCCTTCTCTACCAACTTCTGTTGTAGTTGTGCCAGCATCTAAGTGAGCCTATAGTTTTTCCAACTATCCAATTCGATGACCTTCTCACAAAGGAGTAAAATTTGTGCTCAATGCTTGTCCCAATCTGTCACGATTGTTGTGAGGGTTTCCTAGAATTCTTCATACTTCTTGTGGAAATATTCTGGTAGAGATCTCCATGTGGTTTTCCATCTTTTCATCATATTTTTGAACATATGAACCTACTCTTTCAAGATTTAATTCTCTTCTCAAAGTCAAGCATTACTGGACCTTAAGTATTCCAAATTATCTCTTCTTGCTTTACCTTTGCTGACATCTGCAATATTTTAATCATAGTTCTGTAAATCTTTCTTAGTTAAGGATGCAACTGCTATGATACCATCTAATTAGTAAACAAGAGAATTATAGCCCACTCGATTCACCAAGGAAAATCCTTCATAGAATTAAAGTTCTTGTCTTTGTCTCTTCTCTATCTTCTGGAGGGTACCAAGGATCTATCCTTTTCCCTGCACAAGGACCTTTCTTCTTCTCCTGATGAGAAGGTCCTCCCTCAATGTATCCTGCACACATCCAATACTTGGAAATGAAAATGAAAACTAAATATATTCCAAAGAATCAATTGAGAAACTCATTTAAATAGTTGTTCCATATGGTGTTAGTATTTTCTTTATCATGACTAGAATTTTCTTATACGAGCATTTTGAGAATGAGTATCAAATTGAAATCAGAATTTTGGTTGGTTTATGGTCTAGGTCAAGTGGTTTGTGCAACATAAGAGAAAGTAAGCAAAATTTCTGTCAGTTCAATATTGAATACATCTACTTAGATACACCAATCCTCATTGTTGGAGTAATGATGTCATTTACCTTACAATAAATACATTCCAACAATGAATGAACCAGGGAACTTGGCCAATAATAATGATGTTTAGTTTGACCAAATATCATGATCCAATCATTTAAACCTTTGTTGAATGGTGGCAGTCTAGGTGGTGGATATATCCCTTAAAACTCCTTCACCACCTCACTCAAACCATAATCGTTATGTTCCAAATTGTCAACTATCTTTCACAAAAGATTTATTACCCGGTCAACACATGTTAAAATATCTGAATTGGTAATGATAGATGTGTGCATTAGAGGATATATGCTATAATTATTTGAGGATGCCCATATAGTGTGTAGATTGTTACAAGTGTATAATGGAGCAAAAGAAACATACTGACAACAAAGGAAGATTCCTCAAATGCCCTGGGACTAGGTTGAGAGCATGAGCATGCTCAGTCAAAACACATGGTGTTAGGTATGTCCAATGAAATGAATACATATTAGTTCAAGTAGAAAAAAATAGTTTCGCCTCTCATGTCGCTAGGGTTGATTCTCAATAATGTTGACAACAAAGAACATTCAACATCTAGAAAACATAGAATACTTATGTGGGTCCTGTTAGAAATTAATAGATGCACTCGTTTAACCATAGACAATATAGCAATATTGTCAGCCAACCATAGGCTGAAGCCACCTGAGCACCTAAACCTTGACAGAGAATGATTCCGGAAGCAAAACCTAGGCCTAATAACCAATCAATGTAGCATACCTCTCTCTCCAGGGCTAGCATACAAGGCATAAAGTCCAAACCCTAACCAATAGAAATTCCAAGCCTAAATTGAGAATATCGGTTGTAGTAGTTGTAGCTGCAACTACTCCTCAGACTTGCACACTTACCCAGTTTTTGTAGTGCACACTTCTTCACTTTTGCAATTGTGAGTTGTTTGTACCAAATGAGGTCTCGCTTCCTATATTTATACTTTTTTTCTTGAGTTGTCTAGGCCGACCTCTCATTATGGAGGCTAAACACTTAATATTGAATATTTCCTTTAGTTGACTTGTATTCTAGGGTTATGTCCAATGCTTTAGGGTTTCTTCTTGCTTCCCGGAATATTTTTTTCTCATCAGGGTTACACATGGAAGTAAATACCTCCCGTAGCTACCATAATATGAGCACTCCCTCCTAGTTAGGGAGGTATTGAAGACAATGGTATTGAGAAAAAACATACCATTCAACCGGTAGCATCATCATAGTCATATAGGTTATCTCATGATTATATCACGAGCACCATTAACACTATCATATGATAGTATCAACTGCATCATTTCTCGAAGCCATAGTCTATATGAGTAATCAGGCATGATGTTGAATAAGTTACTTACTCCACAGAGTGATACAAGGAGAATTCTTCTAATATGGATATATGTCCTAGAAGAATGACTGTCCCAACAGATGCTAAAAGCTATGCTATGGACTACATATACCATTCCTATAGGAATGTCAATCTAGGAATATTTTCTAATCGAGTCATATGTACCATAGAGATCCGTCTCAACCTATATTCCTTAGAAAATATCGGTTCTAAACCATTTTCCTAATCGGGCCACATCTGTGCCTTAGGAAAAACTAGTTTGTGACATGTCAACAAACTGTCAACCTGGACCATTCTTCACAGAGAGAATACCTATCCACCAACAATCTGTTCTTTTTGGACCATTCTCCACCTGGAGAATGTCTGTCCACAAGAACACTAACTATCCATATAGCTTATAATCATTTTCAACACTACTGTTAATCTACATGGCAATCAGAACAATGACATTCATTAGAACACAACTGTGTCTATCCATAGTAGTACACAACTACAATCTAGTGGTACACTACCACACAAAGTATCACATGACTACTTAATCATTGACACATACTCACAACTAGTGGAACACATCCACCACAATAACACACATATATTGTCCAGAGACATACAATCTCCATAACAATCATATCATCTGATATAAAACTGCACATAAAAAAATATCATGATATAAATTGAGTTATCTGGGCCAATCTTCCACTCACATCTCTGAGATCTAGAAGAGCATCTACCCTCATAAAGTAAAACATCATCCATGGGATATCTGGACTATTATTCTCAAGCATAGAAGAATAACTATCTGTGATTTATGAGCCTGGACCATTCACCTAACTAGGCCATTCCTCCGGCACTAAACATAGTGCAACCTGGATAGAATGAGTCTGCCCTAGTGAATGCCTGTCCCTAATTGTTGAACCTGGACCACTCACTTAACTGGGCCATTCCTCCAGCACTAAACACATTGAAACCTGGAGAGAATGAGTCTTCCATAGGGAATGACTGTCTGGACCATTTCCTAATGGAAATGGTTGTCCTGCACCAACCTCAAAAATGGACCATTCTTCGAAACTACTCACAACTGTGAACTTTGAAAGAATGTCTTCCCGGTGAGGCAGACCATTCTACTTGACCACTACTCAGAGTGATTTCCAAGAAGAATGATTTTCCTATACCATTCCCCCACACTGGCCACAAGGGGAATTATTTTCTAAGGTACATCAACAATCTATTGAACCATTTTCTGAACTGGAAAATGCATGTCCATCAGAAATCTCAAACCACTTTTCGAAATGGAAAAAGATTGCTCATCTTGGACCATTTTTTGAACTGAAAAATGATTGTCCATAAATTAATAACACATGAATGATACCTCTCAAATTGGGAGTAATCTCTTCCTTTTTCAATAAGGAAGTCATCTCCACGAGCTCCAACTTGTTTTTTGAGTACACAAACTTTTTCATCTTGGACAAAGGCTTTACCAAAATATCTGCTATCTGCTCATCTATGAAGATATATTGGAGAAAAACTTCTCTTTTCTGGACTTCATCACGGAGAATGTAATTCTTGATATCAATGTACTTCCGTATGTATGGAACAATGGTTTTATTTGAAGGCTTCATATAGCTCTGATCATTACAATATACCATGGTTGAATTCAACACTTTTGTTTCCTTCTAGCTTATGACATTGTGGAAAGGCTCAAACTGAAACATATCCAAGTATCACTTCTTCTATCATCATGAGAGTTTGTCATGGATTAGCAATCCATCATCCTGAAATTCTAAGTAACTATTCTGATACATTATCTCTGTTATAGAAAGTTTTCACCAAGCTTCTGTTGTGCATGAGAGGTTTTGCACCAAGTTTTTTGAATCCACACAAGATCTTCTTCCATATGCATACAAGGGTCTCTTTCTCGTATACCTCAAAACCTTGAGGTTTCTCTACATACGCTTCTTATTCAATTACTCTGTTAAGGAGAACAATCCTTATATTCATCTGATGTAAAATCCAACACATGGATATTGCAGAAGATATAATGGCTCAGGTAGACGTATGTCTGGTTACTAGAACAAGCTATCATCATAGTCTTCTCCCTCCATGTGGGAGAACCTCTAGTTCTGGATCTTGTAATTCTTCCATTCATAAGTCTTTCATACATTGTTCTTCATCA
Organism: Picea glauca; assembly: GCA_000966675.3. Lineage (NCBI taxonomy): Eukaryota > Viridiplantae > Streptophyta > Pinopsida > Pinales > Pinaceae > Picea > Picea glauca. The sequence continues at coordinate 255,236 of JZKD02S0044728.1, read as the reverse complement.
CAACTTCCATTTCTTCTACTTGATTGATTCTAGTGGGTTCAAACCAATATGGTAGTCTTGTGATTCTTGATATAATGACTCGTTGTTCTGGCTTTTCTTTCTCTCTCGGAATCTTCATGTTCTTCCTCATGTTTCTCTTTAGCTCTTGGGTCCATGGATTTTTCTATAGATTCCATGCCCTAAAGATTCTGACTTCTTCCTTTCATCATAGGATCATGGATGTGAATAGAAAACTAGGGATACTTTAAGGCTTATTTTTGAAGAAGACTTCTTCTAAAGTTAAATTGAACACGTGTTACTTTTCATGGCTGCTACCATCAATGGGAACATGGATAGATATTTCATAATCCTCAATGGATCATATTATTTAGGATTATCTCCCTCCTAATCCTTGCTTCATGCATGAATTCATTCTCTTCTTTTGGAATTATATAATCGAATCCCTCCATCTAAGAGAGTCCATGCTTTCATCTGCATCCTTATTGCCTTCTGCAAAGTGTCACAATTTTCTAATTTCCTCTTGATTGTTAACTTCTTTCTATTTTTACTTCTTCCATGTTTCTTCAAGTTTGATTCTGATTTTGGCTTATCTTGCGGCTGTTACTTATGTAATATATTCCATAGGAATTGTTACCAAGGATTGTCAATGTAATTCATCTTTTCATGTGTATTTCTTGACTTGTAGTCATCGTGATAACAATCCTTATCTTGTTATTCTTCCATAGGTATTGTTTCTTTTTGAACATCTTATCTTCTAAGAAATATATATGCAAGATATGTACATAAACAATGTAAACATGGTATGTACAATAATTATGAAGAATATTGTTACCTTGTCTTAGGAGAAGAAGTGTGTTTTATCATGCTTGTCCTTCTTTGAGGGTTCTCTTTCTTCGACAACTGTTGCTTTGTCTGTTTCCTTCCTTTTCTTTAAATCAGAACAATGGTTCCTGTAGTGACCATATTTTTGACAGTTCAAGCATCATATCTTTGACATATCCTTTTCTTTATTTGTTTTTTTCCTTGAGCCAAACTTCTTCTTATTTATGAAATTCGTGAACTTTGTTGTGAAATCTTGATCATTGTATTTCTTTTGGGATTTCTCTTTTTCGCTAATCCTTGATTCTTCTTGTGCACAACAAGTCTAAAGTTCTTCAAATGTGGGATACTCCTTTCTTGTGTTCATGCTTGCGGAAAATGCATCCAATGTATTGGAAAGGCCATTGAGTACTATATTTACCAGTTCCTTCTCTAAAATGATTTCTTCAATAGCTTGTAGTTGATCTCCTAACTGAGATATTCTCACAAGGTATGATGTTATGTTGTCATAATCATTCATTTTCATGTCATAGAGCGCATTGTTCAGACTCATTACTTGTCCAATGTTTCTGACTGAGAAAAGATTTGTTATGGAATTATACATCTTATTAGATGAGTCAAGATGGGAGATGTAGGGTATCAAGTGGTATTTTATAGATTCCACTATGATACCCATGGCATTGATGTCATTATCTTTGAACTTCTCCATAATTGCAACGTTTCGAGGTTCCTTCTCTTTTCCTTCTTCGAACTGTGGTTCCACGATATTTCCTTTCACGATATCCAACACTTTATTCTTGGCAAGTATGAGATCAATCCTTGTCTTCCATGCTCTGAAGTTAGAAGCCCCTTCTAACACATTTTTTGACTTTATAGAGTAATTCATGACTTCTTTGACTTGGTCAACCTTTGACTTTGGCCAAAAACTCAAACTTGGTGTCTTATCTTGTTGAGAGTACCAAGAGGTGCACTAGTTTAGGGCGTACTAAGCTATCTAGTAATTAGGTCAATATCTTCACTTAAGGTGCCTCAACAAGAGGGTTAGGGTTTTGTTGCTACAACAAAAACTAGCTGCAATTGCAACTGTAGCTAAGCAAATCCTCCCAATCTATCTTCCAACGGTTAGACCATTGAAAGATAGTGTGGGCCCATAACCTGTTAGAAAGTAATCGATGTGCTCGTTTAACCATAGATAATATAGCAATATTTTCACCCAACCATAGGCTGAAGCCACCCCCGAGCACCTTAACCTTGACAGAGAATGATTATGGAAGAAAACCCTATGCCTAATAGCCAAAAAATGTAGCATACCTATTTCTCCAGAGCTAGCATACAAATTAGAAAGTCCAAACCATAACCAATAGAAATTCCAAGCCTAAACCGAGAATACATGTTGCAGTAGTTGCAACTGCAGCTACTCCTCAGACTTGCGCACTTACCTAGTTTCTGTAGTGCGCACTTCTTCACTTCTGCAGTTGTGAGTTCTGTGTACCAAATGAGATCCGGGTTCATGTATTTATACTATTTTTCCTAAGTTGTCTTGGCTAAATTCTCATTCTAGAGGCTAAACACTTAATATTAAATATTTCCTTTAGCTGACTTGTCTTCTAGGGTTATGTCCAATGCTTTAGGGTTTATTCTTGCTTTTCGAAATATTTTATTCTCGTCAGGGTTACACATGGAGGTAAATACCTCTTGTAGGTACCATAAGCAGTGAAGATTGAATGTGTGGGGTTACTGCTTCAGTTGGGGATCACACGTAGAGTTTATGTAGTGATGAATGAATGTGTGGGGTTACTCCTTGAGCTAGGGATCCCATTGGAAATTTTAACAACAAATAACAATGTAAGGGAAACATAGAAGAAATGTGTGGCTCTCTCCTTGAGTTAGGGTGAGTAGGAAAGTTTTATTTGTATCGTGTAGGCTTCTTGAAGTGCACGTGATCATGTTGGATACGTGTGACCTATTTGATTGAGAATATATTATTGTTTATGACATTCCAACATTAGAAACTCCCCGAGACTTGTAACAGTGATAAAATCACATCCATTGATCTCATAAATGGATGAGCTGAGTTATGCAAATGTTGGCATGTTAGACAAAATGCCTAGAATCTAGGTTTAGGTCATGGCTATGTAAGATAGCAAGAAGGAAAGTATTGGGATTCACAATACCAAGGGAACACGTCTTAGAATTCACAATACATTGAATGATGAAGATTACTAGCCGTTGAAATGTGTAATCACCATTATCAATATTCTTTCACATAGAGTAATAAAAATAATATGTAGTAGTTAACTCCACAACAAATCAATAATAAACATTGAATCCATTTAAAATATAAACAACAAAATCATAAAACAGGATGACAAATTTAACCACAACACCTAGAGGAAAAACAACTCACTGAGACATGATTTTTACCCTGGAACCCAAATCAAAAAATCAGTTTTAAATGGTGCTCAATATTCTTTCATTGAACAATATCTCATATAATATTATTCATCTCTCTCTTTCTTGACCAAAAGACCCTTTGAGAATGAGAGAGGGGGGAAATATAGAGAGCTAGGGGTAAGGACTGATATAGGTGGATATTGGTGGACACCCACCTATTCCACTGCCTCAAAGGATAGTTTTTCATTTTGGCAGTTTTTCTACACTTTTTTAGGTCCTAAACTTATGTGAATGTTTTGAGGCCCTAAACAATGTTTTTTGGGCGTGGTAGTGCCCAAAGCATAGCCAAAGGAATTAGCTATCCTTTGGGCCAATCATAATGTGTAATTCTTGGTTAGAAATTTCCAACAAGATATCAAACACATCAAACATATATCGTATGCAAAAGTTATGACCCCAAGAAGTTGGAGTACCAACTAACCCCATCGGGGCCCACAAGACTTTTAGCATTTCATCTCCTAGGGCTAGGTTTTTGGATGTTTAGAGTTTCTGTGTTTCTTCTTTATGTTAAAAAGGCCCTTTGGCCTCATTGTAGTGTGCTCTAGTGAATGCACATAGCGAGCACATCTCTTCTCAAAGATAAACTACCACCATTCGAGTGAGTTTTTTTCATTCTACATTTGTTTACATTTCAACACAATTAATTTATTAATAGAAGACAAGTTTCTTTGTATCTTTTTGTTTTTGTTATATATATGTATTTCATTTTTTTCTATTTACAAATCCGGATCACCAACAACCATGGTTTTTCACTTCCCATTCCTTAGCCTTGTGTCCTATTCATTTTTTATTTATTCACTTATTTATTTTTAACTACTCTCTTACATCCTCATTTGTCTTATTCAACTTTACACTTCCATCATTTTATGTATATCTCATGACCTTGGTTAATTTTCATGTTGTTTTGCAGGTACTGAGTCTTATCCATTCTTGGTTCAGATCCATTTCAGATTAGTAGTTATACGAGTGTGTTTACTAATGTTCCAACCTCCATTAGGTGTTCACATTTGTAGGTGCTAAGACATTAAAGGTTGGGACAACTATTTTAAGGCCAAGCATGTACTCAATTCAAGCGTCTGATTTACTCAACATTCTTACCCTCCTTGAGTCTACTATTGTTTCTCTTTTCGGTCCAAGTCTTTTCAAAATTGTTGAATGGTATAAAATAATAATTTGTTTTTAAGGCCACTATCAAATTGGTGTCTACCCGCTTATTTATGGGACAATAGACTCACGCATCACAACTCTTTTATTTAACCCACACATGTCAACTATTTTATTTGAGTCAATGTTATAATAGCTATCTTGGATCCCATAGGCTCGTAGATAATGACACTTACTTTATTTCCTTAACACTTGGGTTGGAGAAAGGATTAGTAGAGGAGAAATAACTCCATAATTTTGTGAGACTCTGATTCTACGGAGAGCCTTTAAGTAATTACTCATGAAAACTAGAGAGAAGTTCCTTAAATAAAGATTTCAATATTTTCTAATGTAATGTTACGTGTTATGGAGTTATCTCCCGGGGCCGGGATCAATATTGCTGGCATTTGTCTTAGAAAACCACCTCGGATGCTGAGGAGAATGGTGGTAGTTGGCTTTGAACAAACTTAAAATTTAGAAACAACCTGATCTCCCTTTCCTGCATTTCAGTGCACCTACTTTCCCAGTGATCACTCCTACAAGGTTCCACGCATCGGTTTTAGACTACATGTACTTAAAGTTTGAGAGACTTATCCCGATGCTTTAAAAAATGCACCGTTGACAAGTGGATCATCTCATTACATGCCAGGTTCCACGCATCGGCTTTAGACTACATGTACTTAAAGTTTGAGATACTTATCCTGATTGATTTAAAAATGCATCGTTGACTAGTGGATCATCTTTTAACATCCAGTTCTATTGCATCCCTTTATTACCATTAGCGCTTAACCGCTTTGTTATTCAAACTTTTGATATTTTTACGTTTTGGTATTTATGGTCGGAATCTGGTAATATAAATCCAGATCTAACAATTAGATGACCGGATTCTAATGATAATTACTTTAAAAATAAAATAAAATCTAATACATAAACTACTCTATCACTCAATAATTCGTAGAAATCTTTTTAAATCAGCATCTTAACACTACACGCAGATCGTAAAACATACATTGCCCAAGTCCCAAGAAGAAATCCTTCACCAAATATCCTTCAGTAGGTACGGATGAAGAATTAACAAGTTTTATATTTTGAGGTTATGAATCGATCACAAAGAATTAAATGATCGATCTGGCATAAACTTGAAATATCTGACAAAAGGAATTATGTTCTCACAAAAGAGTCACACTGAGAAAATGCAGATCCTAATAAACTAGTACTCAGAAAATGATAGTATAGATAGAAATTTGACCACCAACAATAAAACTACATGTGCAAATAATAAAATTGCTCTGTTTTTGAAAACTATTATTTTATGCTTTATTTCTGAAAATAAAAGACATATAGAGTACCTCTGTTACAAACCGTAAATAAACAAAGGGAAACAAAGCATCCTCCAATCTAAAAAGTGCCAAAGAAAGGCCTCTACAAAAGTACACAGAGAGACTTTCTCAAACAAAACATACATAAAAAAAACTGTGTTTGCGGAAAATAACCTATCATTTAAATAACAAACTAAAAAACCAACGCAACAGATAAGGAAGGAAAAACATGGCAGATGTTGATCAACAAGTGGCAAAGTTAGTTTCACAGCTGGAAACACTGAGGTTAATGCATGCCAAAAACTTGGCATCACGTTTTTTCAGTCTCCCCCTTGATGTCAAGTTTTTGGATTCCCAACAGTGATCTGAGTTTCTCCAATCGATCCTTTGGAAGATCCTTAGTAAAAATGTCGGCAAGTTTATATTCAAATTTACAAAATTCAAAAGAGATAAATTCTTGTTGGACAAGCTCTCTAATGAAGTGATGTTGAATGTCAATATGTTTTCTCCTGTTGTGATATACAAGATTCTTTGTCATGGAGATAGTTCTTTGATTATCACAATAGACTTTGATTGACTTTCATTCCCAATTCTTCAAACAGTCTTTCCATCCATATGACTTGTGTACATGTTGATGATGTTGCAATATACTTTGCTTCAGTTGTGGATAGAGCAACAATGGGTTGTTTTTTTTTGCTCCAAGAAACAATATTTCCTCCAAAGAGAAAAGCATATCCAGAAGTTCTCTTTCGATCATCTTAGAAACCTGCCCAATCTACATTTGTGTATGTTACAACATTGGAATCGTTGGTAGCACTATAAAACAATCCAAAAGATTTTGTACTACTTACATATTTGAGAATTCTTTTGGTTGCTTGCCAATGAGTTCTCATGAGGTTGATGCATGAACCTAGCAACCATAATTACAACAAACATAACGTCTGGTCTAGTGGCTATCAGATACATAAGACTCCCAATCAAATACCTATAAAGAGTGGCATTACAATGTGGATTTTCATCTTCCTTCATCAGTTTACTCCCAACAACCAAGGGAGTACTCACATGTTTACAACCTTGCATGTTAAACCTCTTCAACAAGTCTTCAACATATTTGGATTGACTAACGGATATACCTGCAACTATTTGTTTGATTTCATCTCAAATTCAGATTTCATTATCTCTTTTAACTCATTCACAAGTGAGGGAGAGGTTCTCATAAAAATTAATTCATCTACATATGAGAAAACAATGATGAAATCTGATCCCACAACCCTTTTGTACAAGGTACTTTCAAAAAGACATTTATCAAAGCCATGATCATGAAGATAGTTATCGATTCTAGAGTACCAAGATCTAGGGGCTTGTTTAAGACCATAAAGATCATTTTTAAGCCTATAAACATTATCTTCTTTACCTTTAACAATGAAACCTTGAGGTTGTTCAACATAAACATCTTCCTTCAAATATCCATTTAAGAAAGCAGATTTTACATCCATTTGATAAACTTTCAACTTTAACTGAGATGCAATGGAAAGAAAAGTTCTTATTGTTTCAAGTCTTTCTATAGGAGAAAACGTTTCCTCATAGTGAATGCCTTCTTGTTGCACATATCCTTTTGCAACTAAACATTCCTTATACTTTGAAATACTTCAATCCATATTAAATCTTAGCTTTTAAATCCACTTTACATCAATAGTAGATTTCCCATGAGGAAGATCAACAAGCTCCCATGTATCATTTTTTTCGATCTGTGACATCTCATCTTCCATGTATTACACCCATGGTTCATCAGTGGAAGCTTCTTTAAAATTAAAAGGTTCAACATGGGCAGAAGAAGAAAGAGAAAAATTGTCACCAGCATACCTAGATGTCTCATATATCTCTTTCAAACTTCTTGCTTTTCTAGGAGGACTAGATGGAGGTGTTGTTTCAGTATCAACTTGAGATCCAGATGATGGAGAAGATGAAGATGAATTTGATGGAGAACTCCTTGAAGGTGAGCCTACATTTCTTACAACAGAGAGATGCAAAGATTGATCATTGTTATCAAAAATCAAATTTTCAATATGTGGGGTAAGCTCTTTATCTTCTCCTTCATTCTTATGATAAACTCCCCCTTCATAAAATATCACATCTCTACTAACATAAAGTTTATTAGTAAGTGGATCAAAAAACCTATAAGCTTTTCTTTCTTCTAAATATCCAATGAAAAGAATTTTCATTGATTTTCCATCTAATTTCTATCTTTGTTGTGTAGGAATGTGAACAAAGCATGCAGACCCAAAACTTTTTAGATGAGAAATAGTTGGTTTTCTACAAAACCAAGCTTCATAAGGAGTAAATTTTTTTACTATCTTTGTAGGAATTTTGTTGAGGATATATGTAGTTGTATGGACTGCATTTGCCCAATACATGTTTGACAAAATATTTTCTTTTAACATACATCTAGCCATCTCTACAATTGTTCTGTTTTTTCTCTCTGCTACTCCATTTTGTTGAGGAGTATATGAAGTAGTTAAATCCTTCTCAATGCCATGTAAATTGCAAAATTCTTTGAATTCATCAGAGGTAAATTCTCCACGTCGATCATTTCTCAAGAATTTCAAATAGTATCCCGATTGCTTCTCAACAAGTGCTTTAAATTTTTGAAAGAAACTAGAAGCTTGAGACTTCTCACTTAAGAAATATACCCAAGACATCCTTGAAAAATCATCTATAAAGACAAGAAAATACATATTATTTCCAAGATATAAGGTCTTCATGGGGCCACAAATATCTGCATGTACTAAGGCCAAAGGTTCACTTGCTCTAAAATGATGTTGGGAAAATTTGTCTCTATGTTGCTTCCCTACTGCACAACCTTCACATATCTTATTATCTGGTTCTATGAATGAAGAAAAACCTTTTACAAATTTCTTCTTTTGCATGAAAGAAAGAGATCAAAAATTAAGGTGCCATAACCAAGACTCATCAACTAATTCCTTCAAGCAAGCTAATTTTGGTTCCATACTTAACAAAAACATCCTATTATCTGTCATAGGAACTTTGGCAACAAGGCCTTTGTTGTTAAAAATATTACAAAACTTTCCTTCAAAAACAGTCTTGTAGTTTTTAGAATTTAGCTTCCCTATGATAATCAAGTTATGCTTTAAACTTGGAAAAAACAAAGTATCATGTATATACATAATACTTCCATTTTTTAATCTTATGGAAAGGGTACCTTTTACCCTTACTTTTTCCTCATTATCATTCCCATAGTTTACTTTTCCATTCACACTCTCATCCAACTTCACAAACAGGTTTTTTTTTCCTGTCATATGATTTGAGAACCAACTATCTAAATGCCATGCAAAATCATCTTTGGCATCAAAACTGTTACATGTGAGAAATAAAGTTTGAGAGTTTTCAACTTCATCTTTACTAAAATTTACTTGAAAGGTGTCTCTTTTCTTCTTAAAACAATAGCTTTCAAGGTGACCATCTTATTACAATAACTGTAATGAAAGTTACCTCTCCCAAGGTTGTTTCTTCTTCCTCTACCACAACCTCCTCTTCCTTGGGCTCTTCCACGATCTCTACCTCCTCTATTTGATGATGAAGAAAAAGTAGAAGTATCATTCATGGTAGTAGAAGATTGTTTCTTCTTGTCATCAACCTTGAAATTGCTTTGGAAAGCTTGATCTAGAGGTTCCTCATTCTTTTCCAACCTGTCTTCATGTACTTGAAGAATCCCAAAAAGATCAGCAAGAGTTAGTTGTGATAAATCCCTTGACTCCTCTATAGCAATAGTGTCTGGATCATTTTTTTTAGGTATTCTGCTAAAAAGTATTTTTTTCAGAACTCAGTTTCAAATTGTTCCCAAGTCAAGGTAGAGATATAATATCCCAATTGGGAATCCAAATTTCTCAACCGTAGTAATGCACTCTCCTTAAGTGTGTATACAACCAAATTGGATTTTTGGTTGCTAGAATAGCTTCGCAACTCAAAACATAGGCGCATGTTTTTCCAGCCAAGCTTCTACTACCTCCCCTTTGGTGGTACCTTTAAATATAGGTAGCTTAACCTTTTCCAACTCTCTATGTACATCTCCATTATATGTTACTTCTCGTCTTTTAGGTTGCGAGGAAGAGCCAGGCATTGAAGGATTTCCTCCAGTTCTATTTATCAATTTTTTTGTCATCCTTTGAAAGGATAACATCATATCCCTTACTTCTCTAATGGATTTACATTCAAAATCATCAACTTTTGAAGGTGGAGGTGAAGGTTCCCTCCTTATTCTTTATCTTGTATCTCTCACCATGATTACTTGATCAAGTAAGATTCAGATATTAGTTCTCAAAATTTCAATTCTTAACAAATAATTACCAAATAAACATCCCTTGGTACCAGATTTTAAACCATCTCTGATATCATCTGTAAGATCCCACCTTACCTACCATCCCAACATAAAGAAACTAAACTCAATCTAGGACTATTTTATTTTTGTTTACACATATATACTCAAACTAACTCATTTATAGTTATATGTGTAAAATAATTATAATTACAAAAAAATGACAACTTTAAGAATTAATTCAAAAATATATAATTCCAAGAGTTGTTAAATTTATCATAAATATACCTAGAAAAAACATGGATTTTAAAATCAAGAGTAGAGGCAGAACATGAAAAATGCAACTATTGTGGCATTTCACCAAACACTTAGCATGCATGCAAGCTACAACCATTGATGCATTTCATAAAACACTTTGCATGCATGAAAGCTACAACCATTGATGCATTTCATCAAACACTTTACATACACACAAGCTACAACCATTGAGACATTTTGTCAAACAATTTTCCTACATGCATGCTACAAGCATAATGTAAAGTAGATAATGTCCATAAATAATCATAAATAGCTATGGAAATATACACATAAATAATTATAAATAATGTTAACAAATAATTATAAACAATTATTTCATTCAAAACAATTTCTTGTGTTGGTTACCTCTCTCATTTATTGGAAAAATAACAAGTTTAATTTTGAGATATAATGCGGTAATGGGCAATATTTGTTCAATTCTCGATAAAAAAAAAAACAACCCTCATAATATCAATAAACCTAGTTACTTTGTTTCTTTTTACAAGCCACACACCATCATAAATCTTGGTTGCAAAATATGAAATCTAATGAATTGATAGATTTGGGATGAATTTGAATATTTACTTATACAGGTTCTATTAACAAACATGGTAAATACATCCCATAAGACCTCTGTAAATATACACATAAATAATTATAATGTCCAAAAATATCTATAAATAGTTGGGAAAAGATACACATAAATAGTTATAAATAATTATTCAATATACACACTCTATTAAGAAATATACTAAATGCATCCCATAAAAGCTCTGAAAAATACACAGATAATTATAATGTCCATAAACAAATATAAATGTTCATAAGAGTTGCTACATCAGAACATATGATAGGGAAAGCCAATGTCCAAATGGATAGAATAGTGGGTGATTCGATGGAAGTATTTAAATCTTAAAAAGGAATATGAGTTTAAGAGTATGATCTTTAAAATACACTCTCTCACAAATTTGGAAGTAGACTACAACAATCATTTTCTCCCTTTTTCAGCTTCACTTGCAAACTCAATATCACCAGTTTACCACCCAACCTTATCCTAGGGGAACTTCTCCCTGTAGAACCCTCGAGCTCTAAGAGATCTCATACAATACGTAGATAGAGCAATAGAGAGATAATATGCAATTTAAAGAAGTGATACTCCATTCCCTCCAACACCACTCAAATATTACTCAACCAAGCCAAGCTACCTAGAGATTTAATTCAGAGATTCCAAGATCATTTTGGCAAGCATGTGGCTACTCTCCAACTCCCCCCCCCCCATACCATGGGGTTCCTTGTTTGAAAAAATGGAAACATTATTTGTTGGGAAAAGAAACTATCATTCACACTGATCATCAACCATTGCAATACTTACAATCACAAACAAATCTACAACAAGCAAGGCACTTCATATGGATGGATTATCTACAACAATTCCACTTGGTTATAAGGTATAAGAAAGAAATTTATAACAAAGTTGTTGATATGTTGTCTAGGCCTATTGTTAGTACTTTAGTTATTCTTAAGCATAATTATACCATGCATGAGAGCTATGTTGAACAATATGCTTTAGATGTTGATTTTAAAGAGGCTTATGCAACTTTGTGTTATTCTAACCAAGTTGAGGAATTGGATTACCATGTGCATGGTAAGCCTTTCTATCATCTTGGCAAGATTTGTATTCCATAGGGTGAAAGAGTAAACATCATAAGAGAATATTATTCTTCTCTTATTGTTGGCCACTTCGGTGTAGGCAAGACAATGGATAATTTGCAAAGGTATTGCTATTGGCCTAAAATGAATGAAAGTGTTTCAAGATATGTAAGTGGATGTTCTTTATGTGCTACAAAAAAGCCTAACAATACAAATTTGGGTTTGTATAATCCACTTCTGGTTCCTTCTCATCCTTGGGAAAGAATTTTCATGGACTTTGTAGGAGGTCTACCTAAGTCTAAAAAGAATCATTATTATCTTTATGTTGTGGTTGATCGTTTTAGAAAAAAATGTATTTTGATGCCTTGTCAGGAGCAGGTTACAGCTGAGAAAATGACACAAATATTCTTTCAGTATGTTTGGGTACATTTTGAGTTTCTTAAATCCATTATTTTTTATTGATATTCTTGATTTATTGGGAACTTCTGGTCAAGTTTATGGGCACTCATGGACACCAAGCTGAAAAAGAGCACAACTTTTCATCCACAAACCAATGGTCAAATAGAAGTGGTTAATAGAACAATACTGCATCTTCTTCTTGGTTATTGTAACAAGCATCCTAATATTTGTGATGAACACCTACACTACATTCATCATTCTTACAACCAAGCTAAGAACTCTTTGACTCAAACATCTCCATTTGAGGCATGTTTTAGTTATTTTTCAAAATCTCCTATAGATTTTATCTTTGGAAAAGATATTGCTATTGATGGTCAATATGACATTGATAGAGAAAAGAAGTTCATTGAAAAAATTCAGTTGGTGCATCAAATGGTACAAGAACAGTTGGAAAAGAGCCAAACCAAGTATAAGACAAGACATGACAAGCATTGTGTTGATATCAGTTTCCAAGTTGGAGATGAAGTTTGGTTTTACATTAACAAAGAGATGCTTGAAGGAGAAGACAAAAAATTGAAACCAATTAGATATGCACCTTTCAATATTCTTGAAAATATTGGTAACAATGCCTTCCGTTTGGATTTGTCTCCTTGTATGAAAATGTATGTAGTTGTCAATGTTGAGAATTTGAGATTGTATGTGATCCACATTTTATGAGCAGAATGAAATGACTACAAATTATTAACATATGCTTAACATGGAATAACAGAGATACAGTAAAATTGGTTTTCTATTCAATAAGGAAATAAGCTAAAACTGTAAAATGCAGTGGAAAAAAATCTTGCTTGAATGGTGGCGGCTTATCTCTGAGAAGATATGTGATGGTTGTGCTCATTCACAATAAGAATATTACAATGAGGCTCTCAAGGCCTTTTTACAATCAACAAGAGTTTGAAAAACCCTAAACATCCAAAAACCTAACCCTAGGAGATGAAGCACCAAAAGTCCTGTGGGCCCTATTTGGGTAAGCCAGTACATCAACTTCCTGGGGTCGTAACTTTTGCAATGATCTCCATTTTAGGCATATGATAGCCCATTGGAAAGATCTATCTGAGGACTACAAAAGTTGAACAAATTATTGCAACAACAAAATACCCAAAAACACATCGTTTAGGGCCTCAAAACGTCTCCGAAAGTTCAAGACCCGAAAAACTGCTAAAAATAGTAAATTACCAAATTTGTCAGAAAGTTGTTTTGAGCCAGCTGGAACAAGTGGGTGGCCACCAATATCCACCTGGATCAGTATAAGCCTCCTTTGATTTATCATCAAGGATAGCATGTTCATTTTCCTTCTATAGATGATTTCTCGCCAGAATATCTTTCAAAACTGCATGAAGATACAATCCTTAACAGGAGGATGAGAACTTCAAACGAGGGAATGTGGAATAACTTCAAGTTGGTATTAAATGCATAAATACAAGCAAGACCAAGTTGATTGAGGTTGGAAAGGTGAGGGAACCGTACTCTCATCTTCATATTGAGTGAAAGTAGTCTTTTGGAGGTCCAAAAGCTTCCCAATGGGGAAGAGTGATCCAGGGGATCAAAATATGCTCAAAAATCAAAGTGCCTAGAATTGCTTCAAAACAAAATCGTGTGTAGGTATTTTCCTCATGATCCCAATGCAACTTGAATGAGTTAAAAAAGACGTCATATGAGAGATATATCACGTTATGTCTGCTTTGACAAACAGAGAAAAAATTGTTGACAGTACAGTTTGTACAGTGCTAACATGGCAGGGTCGTACTATTGACATGGCAGGGTCGTACTACTGACGTGGTAGGGTTGTACTACTGATGTGGAAACTGACCATACTGACACGTGTAAGGTGGTTGTACTGACACGTGGCTCGTGACTGGCATGTGAGTTGGACCTATCAGAGTGTGACACATGGCATGTAGGTGGGCCAATGTTTTGATGCCACATGGCATCCCCTCCATTGCATAAAATTTGGTTGTTTCTCACGAGGGTCGAAACACGACCTCCATGGACAGGTGGCAAGAATTTTGGCAAGGGTCGGGCTACCAACCCGCCCACACTTTGTTTCTTAACCTATAACATTAAAATTTATATTTAAATTTGCATTGGAGTTTGGTCAAGCAGCGTCTGTGTTGGGGCTTAGCCCCAACCCTTGGTCTTACCCCTTATAACATGACCTTACCACAACATCCACCAATGCGGGGTTTCAACACAGCATCTCACCACTTGGCGCGGGATCCAACAGTCTCCAGAGACACTTGTCGTGACCACAATGCAAAATTTGTGTAACAATTAGCCAACGAGTCTCAGGTTTAGCTCCTAGGACATGGGAATATGGGGGCCATACGCCAAGGTACTCTTCCAGTAAAAAGGGGCTAACGCACTAATGATGTGCCATTTTTTCCCACACGCTTAGGATATTGCAGGAGATTGAATTAGGAATGAGAAACACCTAGAAGCCAAGTTCAATCATTCTGGGTGTGTTTTGGAGGATCAGAGACAACAAAGAATTAGGAAAATTTCCAAGGAGTGATTCCAACTCAGTTTTTGGCCAAACCAAGGGAGGAAGAGCCCAACTAGGGGTTTTTGGGCATTCTAGAGCCATTGAAGCCATCCATTTCTCATTCTAAGCATTGTAAAGAACTGATTTTGACACTTTTAGCATTAATGAAAATGATCCATTGGAAGTTGGACCAGGAGATGTAGCCCAAGAGAGAGGTGAACTCCTTTATCATTTTGTTGTGTTAATGTGTGTATTTGGATGGTTTTTTATGAATTTTTATGTTGATCATGATTAAGTAAAAACTCATTAATCTTTATGTGTTTGTAAATTGAACCTATTACCCAAGCACATACAAATTTTCACTTGCAATTTTAAAGAGACTCAATCCTTTCATTTTCAGATCAATGTCGAACACTGGTTGTGAACAATATAAAATGAAGGAAATTTAACCTTTTATGCTAGTTACTAGGATGTCAATGGATAATGGCAATAATCTAATATTGAATAACGTACACATATATATGTGTTCTATTAATACATAATCTATGCCAATCTCATAAGAAAAAATATCAATCATGGATTTTTGATAATATAAAATCAAACAATGGGATATCCCATAGAGACATGAGAAAACCTGACAATCAAATCAAATTGAATCACTAAAAAGGTAAAAAATGTGAAAGATAAAACTATTTAAAAACGAATTAAGAAAAACATTCAAAGAAGGATAAATATTCTATATAAAGAATATTGAATCCACTAAAATATTATGTTTATATTGAAATAAAAAAGAAGAATCAATGTACCAGAATCATCATTAAACCATATGAAATCATTATTAAATAGTAGGTGAACGATCATATCCATAAAATATCATTATTAAAAAATAGGTGTAGGCATGTTGCACTTAGAACTTGGGTTTTGAGGGGGTTAAGGATAGAGTATAGATTATGCATAGGGTTAGATGGAGCTAGGGAGGTGTAGGTCATGGTCTAAATCAAGCTCTAGATCATGGTCTAGGTCTAGTTCATTGTCTAGGTCATGGTCATGTTCATATAAGTACTCGTATAAGCACTCCATTGGAAGAAGAAGAAAAACTTAACACTCTCCTTACAAGTGAGGCTACATTTCTCGATTGCATATATCATTTATTCATTGTGAGCCCTACCTTGCCTTTAGAACATGTTTGTGTTTCTTCGACATCTATGAATGAAATAATAAAATAGAACTCACTTATATTTCTGGTAAAATATTTGTCAAGAAATATAACAAATTATGATACCTACCTACCTCCACCACCTAGCAAACCAACACTCTATTCTCCTCTTTGCTCGATTGTCTTTCTCCTCTCTTTCTCCTAGAACATGGAGCCAATGCTCTTATATCCTCTCTCCTATGTCATTTTCTTCTCTATCCTCTTTCCTATTTTATTTTATGCCCTTTTTTCACCCACTCGTCCGACTTCAAATTAAATTAATTTTTATTTTAGGAACAAACTTTTTCCTCCCACTCTCCAGTCCCATCCCTACCAATTTTCATTTTTAACAACATTGTTGGCACACACCTAGATTTTTCGTGCCTTGCCTTGCCTTGGATTTCCACGTCATATCATGGAATGCCTTTCTTTTCCTTGACTTTCCATTCCATTCCATGTCATTCCTTCCCTTTGAGATAGAAGAGTTTGAGGAGTGTGTTGGGCACATAAAACTACCTAGAAGGAATGTGCACATGTTCCTATAATGTTTGTGCACAAAATCACTTTCACTTTATAGGAACGTGCATACGTTCCTTTTGGGAAACAATGAGAACCCAACCTAAAGGATTATGATTGAAAATGTTTTAAAGCGTATAGAAATGGTTATAGCACCAAGATGTGGGTGCAAGGGTTGTGGGTCATTTAACAAGAGGTATATGCATAGTGCACTTAGGGATTGAGTGTGGAGGAGGTTAAGGGACGAGTATAGGTTATTCCTAGGATTAGATTGAGCTAGGGGGGTCTAGGTCATGGTATAGGTCAAGCTCTAGGTCATGGTCATGTTCATGGTATAGGTATATGTCATGGTCTATGTCTAGATCTAGGTCTATGTGGTGGTCTAGGTCATGGTATAGGTCTAACTCTAGGTTTATGTCATGGTCATCATATAGGTTTAAGTCATGGTCTATGGTCTAGGTCTAGGTCTTGTTATTTATAGGTCCACGTCAAGGTATTGACATGTCTAGGTCGAGGGAAATTCCTTACGTGTGATGTAACAAACTAGCTATAGTGTGTGAGAGTCAAAGAGGGAGAGAGAGGAATACATAGAGGGGGGGGAGGGGGTAGAGAGAGAGTGTATGAGAATGTGAGTTTGAGAGAGAGGAATACAAAGAGGGCTTTGGAGAGAGAGGAAGAAAGAGAGTGTGATGGGAGGAGAGAGGAAGACAAAGAGAGTGTGTGAGAGTGAGGGAG
>JZKD02S0044728.1:197621-209432 GCA_000966675.3 Picea glauca | reverse complement strand
GTAAAAGGAGGTTGCCCCCTCGAAGAGGCTTATTATCTGAAATTATCTCTTTTTCAAGGCGTTGAGTAGTTTTCCTGAGGTTTTTCTATGCTATATTGATGTTTGGTTCTTAACAATAACATATGCTTGTTGATATAAGCTTATCCTTCGGATAAGTCCTTCGGAGTATGTTCAACAAACCCTAAGAAGGAGTGGTTCGGTCCCATTACGAGTCTGTCGATGTTTGTTTAACGAGTCCAAAGATAGAAAACTTGAAGTTTTTTCATGATTATAGAGTCTGGAAAAACACTTAAAAGAGAACTCTCTCAGTTTCTTTTTTGTAAAATAGTCTGGATGAGACCGAAAAAGAGATAAATTATCGCTCAATACACGCTTACTTCGGATACTTTATCAAGTGTGAAAATAGCAAGGTTGCTCGGCTATCTTTTCATGTTTAGAGAGTCTGAAAAGAGCTTAAAGAGGACTCCACGGGGGTTCCTTTTTCGTATAACCATGGTGATCCCGAAAAAGTGATAAAAGTATGCTCAATCGCATTCTCATGTGTTTTCGAGCGCGAGAACGGACAAATACCACGCTTGAGGTTTTATACAAAAAACCATAAAAAACAATCAAAACATGCGATGACAAAGAAAAAATATGTTCGCATCCTTGTATAGGAACCTCGAAGTCATTATGCCTGCAAAACTCACACTCAAAAGGACATTAGGGATTAGGGTTAAATAGATTAATAATCATAAAAAACCAAATAATATGGTAAAAGTAAATAAAAAAGAGTAAAAACTCTTTTTACCATATCATTTTCACTTTTCCACTATTTGGGCTAAAAAAAAACCCTCTTTTACCCTCAAAGTTCGGAATCATATTGTGGGAGTTACGAGTGTCCATTCAATGAGCCATTAGTGACAGTGAGGTAGGCTCTTTGTTCTTTACTCTTTTATGTTTTAATTTTTCATTTCCATTGGTTAAAAATTCATTTTTAAGTTGATTTAGTGAGCCCTACTTGCACACTACCATTCTCGCAGGTGGGCTACACAGGACCTGCGAGAATGGGGCATTCTTGCAGGTGAGACCACAGCAGCCTGCGAGGTTCTCACACTGTGCCCACAGGGCAGCTGCAAGAACCACAAAGCTAAAAAAAAATTGAAAAAATTAACCAATGAGAAAAGAACCAATCAATGAATAAAGTTGTTAATCTTCTTTTTATGCCTCTTATGTAGATAATTGGCCATCAAAATGGTTCTTGAATGGCGTGAAAGGGAGCATGAAGAAGACAATGCAATTGCTGGAAATCATCCACCTACTATTGCTGCTTTGAGAAACTGTGGCCTCCTAAAGTACTTTCATATCTCGGGCATGAGGGCCCAAGTCAGGTTGTTAGAGTACCTTGTGCGTATGTGGGATCCCGACCAGTAGGTACTTCACGTGGGGTTCCACACACTGTCCTTAGATATTGAGGACATTTATTTTTTGACTGGACTATCACGGCGCGAGCACTATGTGATCCTGACTGGTGGCAGAGGTGGTGGGATACCCATGAGTGAGTACTGTCGTTTACACTGTGTTCTTGAGGCAGAGAGGAAGAAAGGAAAGGTAGCTATTTGGGGGGTACGAGATTTGACCCTCCGTACTATCCTATTCACCATAGCTCGGATGGCTGGGAGTTATTCTCCTCACATGGAACTACAGAGTTACTTCCATTATTCCATCGAGTGTACTGAACCTCGGGTGTTCAACTGGGCAGATGTTGTGCTTCGTAGTATAAAAAATTAGTTGACCAAATGCAAATGAGGCAACCTGAAGCAATTCGGGTACAGATCTTTGCTGGTTTCCTTCTTCCTTGAGAGGGTTCCATTACTGAGGCTGCAGGTTGAGTGGAATATACCGGCTCTCAGGGATCCAAGGATGCTGAGATGGTGTCATCTTATGGCCCGACACGTAGCTGGACCGATCATCAAGTATTATGATACTTTCTTTGACTGGCTTCAACCACAGTTGTTGATGGTTGACGATTATGCTTATGCCGGGTTGGATTTCCTAAGAGATATAGATTTAATATTGCCATAGGATGCTCAGTGGGGGGAACTTGGTAAGAAGTACACACATTTTTATTTTTTTTTGAAATGTTTTTGTGAATTTTAATCATATGCAAATGTTTTTTTTTATAATTTCTTCCAAATACTAAATAAAAAATTTGTTTTGGATGACACAGATGTTGGACCTTACCGACCTCCCGGTACTTCTCCCATTCAGTGGTGAGAAGAGGTAGCGGTAGTACCACAATATGCCAAGGATTATCAAGTAGTGGAACAAAATCTAGAGGGCCTGACCGCATATATTCCAGACATGCCTCTGGAAGAGGTTCCACGACGCGATCAACGTCATACTGTAGGAGTGTCAGGATCCATGAGTCTACTGCTCCATAGGGTTTCTCGGGCAGTCGTGTGTTACCATGAACTTCATCCATGATGTCACTTTGTAGAAGCCATGAGCTTCAGATTTTGACATTTTGGTCTTCGGACAAAACTTTTTGTAAAAAACTCTTTTGATCATTATATATATAGACAAATTCTACCAATTCATCATGTGTTGTGTGAATATTGATGTGATTGATTTATAAATGATTCAAATGTCTGTTTAATACATAGTTAGCTAATGCATCTGTCAATGTATTTAGACATCTAGGAATATGTTGATATTCAATGTAATCAAAATAACGCTCCAAGAGGCGAATTCGCAAATACACCTGTAACAAAGTAGGACTTCGAATAGTATAGACATTACTTAACTATAGTACTACAAGCTGCGAATCTAGTCACACAACCAAATGATGGATTCCGAGCGAAATAGCATCAACCAATAATTCAATAACAACGCTATACTCTGCAATGTTTTTGGTCGCACGACCGAAACAAACACCTTGTAAGGAGACAAGTTCATTTGTAGGGGCATAAATTTCCCACACAGCAGAAGAAAGGTTCTGAGTACTACAGCTAGCACCATTAGCAAAGCCAATATAGGGTAGCGAAGACTCTGACATCTGGAAATCAAACACAATGTCACATAAGGGCAGAGACCAGATAACGACAAAAGCAAGCTATAGTAACACACAAGAAGTATGATACAATAAAAATACAAGTACTCATGCACATATGATTTTATGCATAGTACTTCTTCAAGTACAACCCATTCTTGGGTTCACTTAAAGGGATACCATCGTAATCTACTAACTCATAAGCTCCTTTTTCCAAAACTCGTCGAATGATATAAGGACCTCACCACATGGCTTCGAATTTCCCAGCTCCTAACATATCTCGATCTTGTTCATAAAGAAGAACAAGATCTCCTTCAGAGAAAACATGAGGCTTGACATGCTTGTCGTATTGGTCCTTGACACGTTTTTTCTGAGCTTCTATGACTAGGATGGCATCGCATCGAGTTTTGTCTAATCGTATAATATACAATAGACGTTCTTCCTCAGCAGAAGTGTTGGGTAGGAGTTCAACAACTATTTTTAAAGAGGGTATCTCATATTCAATCGAGAGAATGACTTCCACACCATAGACTAATCGAAAAGGTGTAAACCTAGTAGTGGACTTGACGGATGTTCGGTACGCCCAAAATGCCGAAAATAACATTGTGTGCCAACTCGTTTTATGAATCCCTATCATTCGTTGGAGCATAGTTATGAGAACTTTGTTAATCGCTTCGACTTGTCCATTGGCTTGTGGATAATAGGGCATTGAGTTATCATGGCGAAGACCCAACTTTGTAGTAAGTTTGGACATCATAAAATTCCTGAAGTGGATACCATGATCAGTGAGGATAGCTTGGGGAACACCAAAATGAGCTATAATGTGATTAAAAAGAAATAATGTTGTGGTCTTTCCAGTGTTGTCAAATGTCGGCATCGCCTTGGCCCATTTCGTAAAGTAATCAACAGCTACAATAATGTAGCCATGCCCCCCGACCGAGTGAGGGTGACATGTCATGAAATCGATGCCCCATTTTTCAAAGGGACCAACTAAGACCACAGGATGAAGAGGAGCAGGATGTGACTGTATCCTGTTATTATAGGTCTGGCAGGCATGGCATTTCTGAATGGCGATGATGCAGTCGTTAAACAAAGAAGGCCAAAAATACCCTACTCGTAAGATCTTCTAGGCAGTAGCATACCCAGACATATGACCACCACATGCTCCAGAATGGTAGTCATTCAGAGCTTTCTCGGCTTCGTCAAACGTTAGGCAACGTCGAAAAACAGAATCAATCCCCCGACGATAAAGATTATCCCCAAGGATAATGTATTGATGAGCTTGGTATCGGATTCGACGTCGTTCAATACTAGACAAAGTTGGTCGAAAAGTCTGGGTTTAGAGATATATAATGATATCACCATACCAAAGATCATCAATGCTAATAAGGAAAAGAGATTCATCAGGTAATGATTCAGTTGCTACACTTTTCGTTGCAGAATGGGGAAGGTCGCATATCAACTCAACAAAAACTAAGGATTTCTTGGACTTGGTGCATTCAAATAACAAGTCAAACTCCTGGAGTATCACAATCCATTTGGAGTATTTTCCCCCTAGCAATTGACGGGTGAGAATGTGTTTCATAGGGTTTCAATGTGAAATCACTGTAGTCTTGCGTGAGAGGATATAGTGCCGAAAGCGTTGGATGGTTTGGACAACAACCAAGGCCAGTTTCTTGACATGTTGATACTTGATTTCAGTTGGCGTGAGACTTTGACTCAAGTAGTAAATGACATGTTCGTCGTGAGAATCATCCTCTTGGATGAGAACCATGCCAATTGTGTAATTTGAGGCAGTAAGGTAAAGGAAATAATCGCGACTATAATCGGGGGGAAAGAGAAGCGGAGCTTGCGTTAGAGACAACTTCAAAGCTTCAAAAGAATTATTGGCAATGGTATCCCAGACAAACTTCGAAGTCTTTTTTAATAGCCGCGTAAATCCACGAGTTATCTCAGAGTAATCTGGGATAAAACGACAAAGAAAGTTTTCTTTCCCCTGCAAACTTTGCAACTGGTGAAGAGTAGAAGGAGGAGGAAGATTAAGGATCGCCTCAACCTTTAAAGGATCCACCCGGATCCCTTGACACGAAACGATAAAACCTAGAAGACGGCCAGATTCCACGAAAAAAACACACTTATGAGGATTCAATCGTATATGATAGAATCGACAGGGAACAAAAATGGCTTGAAGGTGGATTGGGTGATCGACTCGGTGCATTGAATGAGCAGGTAAATCATCCAAATATGGTTGAATGATGTGCTTGATATCATGGAAAGAATAATACATAGCGCGTTGAAAAGTTGCACCAACGTTCTTGAGACCGAAAGAAAGTTTCCGATAGGCAAAAGTACCCCAAGGACAAATAAAAGCAGTCTTATGTTGATCCTCATGAACAATGTTGATTTGATTATACCCAGAAAAACCATCCATGAGAGAGAATATTTGACTTCCGGCGCAATCGTCGACAATCTGATCGATGAAAGGGGTAGGAAAGTTGTCTATGGGACAAGCTTTGTTGATATCCCTATAATCAATGCATACACGAATAATGCCTTGTTTCTTGTCAATCGGGACAAGATTGGAAACCCAGTTTGTAAGAGCCACCGGATAAATAAAGCCGGATTTAAGAAGTTTCTTGACTTCGAGCTTTATAGCATCCGCTTTACATGGGTGAACTGGATGAAGGCGTTTTTGGATGGGCTTAGCGCTGGGGTATATTTGTATCTCATGTATCACAATCGTAGGGTCAATATCTGACATTTCTTCGTAGCTCCAGGCAAATATGTCACGAAACTCTTTGAAAAGGGATGTATAGGTAACGATTTCGTCAGAAGAACACGAAGCTCCAATGTGGACATTTTCGACAATCCCAGGTTTGATGGATATGTCAAGGGGAATAGTGGGTGAGATATTTCTTAAGTTCCCTTCAGAAAACACATCGTGTGCAAACTCGAGAATGGTGGAGATGATGACAACGGTCGACGGAGTCAAAATCCATTGGTAGTTCTCAATGGTATGCTTCTCCAGAAAGAGGATGGAACGATGATGTCCATCATCCCAAGGGGTGTCTTCCATGACGGACATGATCATCTCGTCAGTGGGAAAAATAACACGAAAAGGATTGGGAGACAACTCATCAAGAGAGGGGGTAGAAGTTGTTGCCGATTGAATGGCCTGGTAGGCGGATTCGATCGGAGTTAACGACATCGCGTCGCCATAACAAAGATGATCTCCAGGGTCAAGTACTATCCAAGGCTCGTGATATGCAGGAAGTTCGTGAGGCAATGTAGAGATCATGTTGATGGAAGCAACTGACGAGCGTGGAACATCGGGTGGTGGAATGGGGAAAGTACCCATTAACGAATATTCCTTGAGAAGGCCTACATCAACATTCTCATAACCCGGTGGGGTTTTAGAAATAAATGGCACATTGCTAGTACATGTATCAGAATTGAAGAAGGATAGTTGGTCGACGGTGACAACCTTACCTTGATGTGGGAAACGTACCACACGGAAAAGGGTCGACACAACTGCATGCATGGAATCGATCCAGCTGCGGCCAAGCAGAAGATTATAATCAAGGGGAGCGTCAAAGACTTCCACTTCGACTTGGACCATTTTACCTTCTAACGTGATGGGCAACGAAGGAAGAACACCGTAGGGCTTAAAACTGGAGCCGTTGAAGGCTTTAAGAGTGTTCTGGGATTCATTCAAAGAAGGAGAGACAATGGTTTTCCAACAAGCAAGAGACATAACACATGTCAAGGCACCCTCATCGATAATGATTCGACAAATGTTTTTGTCAGAGACAACCACTTGGATCTAGAATGCAAGTTGAGGGAGTAACCTTGGAATGTGATCTTCCAAGTCAAAGATTATTAAATTCATATCTGTTGGGTCAATTCCACTGATAGCTTTCAACAGTGCCTTTCGTTGTGCAGGAAAAGTCTGAAGGACTTAGAGGGCTGACATCACAGAAGGTGCTTGAGCCAGATATTCAACAATGTTGTAGTTCTGGGAAGCATGAGTGTGAGTATTGAAATCCAATTTTCGAACGACGCCCTTTGGGGGGGGTCGCAGAACTGTGTCGAGGCTCAGTCGTTCGAGATGAAGAGGACCATTGGTAGGTGGAGTCGCGGGAGAGGGTTGTGCCGAAGAAGGCGGTAGATCATAAACCTTCTCCTTAGAGGGAGAATAATCTTTGGCCCGAGTAGTGAGTGCAACATTACTCTGCTTAGAATCGCCAGTACACATCAAAACATATGATGTAGTAGAAGAAGAGGGTTGGTCATGGATGACCAACTGAGCCTGTTGTTGAGATGGGAAGGGTTGGGAAAAAATGGTTGGTGCAGGTGGTTTTGGAGCTCCTTGAAAGAACTTAGTGACCTCGGCATGTCGTGGAAAATCCTTCATGTAGTGATCATCACCATAGATAAGACAAGGTTATCGTGGTTTTTGCTTATCCCGATCGTCAACATAGGTAGTTTTGGTTTGCTCTGCTTGAGAATTATTTTTTCCCTCCTTATTCTTACCTCTCCCCTTTTTAGATTTGTTTTTACCGATTGGGGTAGATTGAACTACATTTACCTCTGAAGTCTTGTCGGTGGGAGGGGCAGGAGACGGAGCATTTTGAACATTAGAAGTAGCAGATTTGGGGTTTGTGTTTGAGGCAGAATGTGGTTGGGCTTGGGCAGTACCAACCACACCATCAGCTGCATGCGAAGCAGCTGGAGTAGTTGAAGTACTGGAAGTATTAGGACGAGGTAAGTCAGGTAATAAATTGTAAAGGGTTCCCCTTTGTGAATAAACGAGGTCAAGATATTGAGCAAGACTTATAGCCTGCTCTTTCGTGACTATGCCACCCATGGAAATGTCCTTACCGATGTCGTTCACAAATGATTTTGTTAACCACTCGTCCAACAACTGATCGGGGAGCTCAAGTTTAATGAGAGGTCATCTCCGTCGCCACTCATGGATGTGATCAGATATATGAGTTCCTTTATTCTATTTAAAGGAAGTCAAAATTTTAGTCCCCGTGTCATAACGGATTGGTAACTGGTAATGCATAAGGAAATCCATAGCTAGGGTGTTGAAGTCAGAGAAGAAACTTTGTGGAAATTTGATATACCACTTCGCAGCAGAACCTATGAGGGTTCATTAAAAAAGACGTAAACGAATAGAGTCATCTATCAACAAGTTGGATGAACACCATAGGTGAAAAGTCATAACATGATTTTTTGGGTCCTCTCCTGCTTTGCTGTCGAATTTAGGAATGTCTGATGGAAGCTTGGCTGGGATAACAGGCCATTGGGGAGAGTGACGAATTAGATCATTTAAAATCCTTGACAAATCCGGAAGATCCAAAGTGGCGAGAAAGGGTAACTGTCGATTCACCTGCAGGTACTGGTGGCTTTGGGAAGGAAGCCTTGTCAGCAAACCAGTAGGACCATAAGCAGTTTGCATATAATGTGAAGACCCAGGCATATTCGGTTGTGGTTGGAGAGGATAATAGCTCATAGGATTGTACCCTAGAACAGGGGCTTGAGTTTGAGCATTCACCCCCCAAATGGGATTGAACGAACCGGGATATGGTTGGCCCATGCTAGGGGGTGTTACGGATGCAGCGGGAAACTGTTGCCCCCCAGTCGATTGGGGAGGATTTTGTATCAACTGATTCCAATACTGGGCCAAGGATGGAGGTATGTTTTTCCCATAAGGTGGGGTTGGTCCTCCCATCGAAGGTGGTGTTCCAATTGGGGGCAATGTTCCAATTGGGATTTGCCCACTAAGAGGGGGTTGAGTCATACCACCTTGGTGAAATTGTCCACCAACCGGAATATGATAATTTGGAGTGAATGATGGAATAGCACCACTAGGATTAGGATTTCCAGTAGAAGAGGAAGAAGGTCCTCCAAAAGGAAATTGAGGGAGTGTTGGAACAAAACCAGGAAGAAAGTGCCCAGAAGAAGAAGGACCACTGGGAGAGTCGGATGGAGTTTGCATAAGAGTAGGAATGGAAGCATTCAACGCACAGTATCCAGGTGGTAGTGTCAGAGCAACGTTGGGTGTTTTTGGTGTATTGATGGGAGCAAGACTAACCGCAGTAAACCCGGTTGGAACACTCGAAGTAGCTGTGAGATGGGCCATTTCGGTAGGGACGGTAAAGTGATAAGCGGTAGTCATCGGTACTGTCTCTGTACTAGAGATTTTAGAAATCACAGGTGGGTTGATTTCGAAAATCACAGGTGAACTTGGACCAAAAAGGTCCTGTCAAAAAACGCCCGTAGACCAAAAAGGATCTTGGTCCCCAGGTCCAGACGGAGATCCAGAATACACAACAATTAAGTCTCCGAAAGAGTTTGCTCGCATAAAACGTCTCTCAGAATCGGGGTGAAGTCGAAAGTCCTCTCGAGTATTTGTAATACGAAAATGTTCTAGAGAATCAGTTCGTTCCACTTGTGGTGTGGTGACGAATATGACTTCACTTTGTCGAGGAGAGCCCTCAGGTGTACTTGTAGGCAAGGGTTGAGAACCATCCAAATTCTCTGGAGATAAACCCTTCATTCTACATGAACGACATGGAGGAGCTATTGTAAATGAGTGACAAACTTTGCGAAGAAAATACTATGGTCAACTTCAAGAAACAAACAACACGCGCTAGTAAACAAAATCTAGGAAGCAATCACCAAACAAACAAGACCTTCTAATTTCGATGCCACTAGTTGGTGATGAAATCCAACATCGCAACAACGAGATGAGAAGGGGCTGGGCTAGGGTGGAAAAGTTACGCTGACGACCTGCTTAACGGACTTACCCCCTGGTGCAAGCTCCCACACATAATCGTGGGTATACCCTCCAAGGAGCCCGAGTGAGTTTGGTCAACGGCAATTCCAGGTACCGTGAAGACTTTTCCCTTCACAGTCACCTCATGTAAGAACCTAGAAAGATAGGCCACTAAGGTCACCACCAACAACAATAAATCCTGGGGGGACAGTTGACAGTCTGATCCACATGCAAGGGCAGGGTATCTAGCCTGAAATCAACTCAAAAGGCTTCCACTCATCATTGTGGGTATACCTCCGAGTGATCCCCATAATACGTGCAATCTCTACATTGATATCAACAAAGTAGGGTGAGTAACTCTGCCAATATCAATGCGACCTCGTGTTTGACCCTGGTGTGAGAAGGGTTTCCCAGGATAGGATGTTGCAAATGGAATTTAACACTCCCTAACATAAGATACTATTGTGTGTTTTTTTCTTTTGGAGAGTGTATCTCTCTTCCTACTCCAAAGCACTAGCCTAACTAAATGTTGGTGTAAAAGAGCCCTAGAAAAGAGTTACTAGTTAAATTTTATGATTGCGCATTGTTATTAAGAGTTGTTGTTTACTCAAAGGAAACGGAGGTGAAACTAATGTTGTATGAATCTGACCCAACAATGCATGGATGAGAATGAAATATATCACTTTTCGTTCAATGAATCCTATGTACGGGAGGGAAAGAGAAAGTTTTCCAGATCAACCTTGAACTACAATACAATTTCCTTTAAAATGCAAATGCAACAAATCACACACCAATGGCAATTCTCTATTGTTTCTTTTTCAAGAATTTCAAGAATTTGATTTTCAATGTTTTCGAAGACGAAAAATATTTTTTGAAAGAAAAACTTTGTTCACTTTTCAAAAAGGACCCTCACCATGATAGTGAGAGTACAGAAAATCAAAAACCAATGAACAAGCAATGATAAAAACCCAAATCACTCTTTCAATGAAAACAAAAATAACAAGCAAACCAAACTAGTTTTTCAATTGCATAAGAAAAGTGATCTTTCAAACAATAAGCAAATTAAAAAGAACAATAAAACTCAACTTTCAACCGATCACCAGTTGTTAACTAATCAAACACACCCAGATTCCAAAATCAGAGAGTATGGTTTTGCCAAGAAATGTCAAGAAACGAAAGTCAAGACAAAAGTGACAAGAAGAGCCTTGAAATCCTAAGACTGTTCATGCACGAAAACGAAGACAAGAAGAACATCAATCAATGGTCCAAGAAAATCTTATGAGGCACCTAGACTGATCTGGGTAGTTGAAGATGCCAAAACTCAAATCCAAAAGTTTGAAAAAATGGGTTCACAGGCTGAGAGTGTTACACAGTGCAAGAATTAGTGATTCTCTCAGGTGGCCCTTAAGCATAGTGCTAGAACCTCACACTAAAACTAAAGGCAGGATGCGAACTCTATAAATTCTGGAAGGCTATAGTGAAGTGTACTGCGAGAACCTCTGAAACTAGTCCAATTATGGGAAAATGAAAGAAAATTTGAAAAGGCCTCTAGACCCAGAGGGTCTATCAGGATATCCTGATGACTCAGAGATTGATAGGAAAGGAGAAAAGTAAAACAAGATCAAATGACCATGGAAAAATACCAAAATCCACAAAGAAAATGGGATGTTCCCCAGTGGAGTCGCCAATTTTGTTATCGTATTAATCGGTAGGTGTGGACACTAACAGATCTCCCTAGATCCACCTGGATCTAGAACAAAACAGGATAGGACATGACTATTTCCCTAAGTTTTGACCATTGAATTAACTAGGAGGAAAGAACAAATAACATACCTTATTATCGCTTCCTAGGGTCTTTGTTTCTCTCGCTTCACTCCAGTTCTCTCGTGAAGTCAAGACCAAGACAACACAAACCAACCAAAGTGAAGATAGCACAATATATTCAACTGTCAACCTATGTGTATGATCAAGGAATTACACAATAAAGTGGAAATAG
>JZKD02S0044728.1:136005-166051 GCA_000966675.3 Picea glauca | reverse complement strand
TAAGGAAAGTGGTTTAAGATGGTTAGAAGGTAACCCCTTGAGGTAAAGTGAAGTGAAGAGTGTACTATAAGTCAAAGTGGATACAAAATAAATTATTTAAATAATAAATTTAATGAATAAATTACTAATTGGATAAGTGGTTAGAAGTTGGTTAACCCTAAAATAAGGAAAGTGGGTTAAGATGGTTAAAAGGTAACCCCTTGAGGAAGCTACATGAAAGTGTAAATAAGAGGCAAGACTCTCTCATTTTAATCACACTTGCGCATATTGAATATCTATAGGTGAATGAGGTAACCAAAGGATATCTAAGCCAAATTTTAGAGGGAAGGTGAAGTAAAGAAGGCCGAAATTCAAGGGAGGATAAATTCATTTGATAATACTTTCTAAGGTATGTTATTTACAGGTCATCTCAGAATTTTCGCAATAACATTTTTTGTAGAATTTTTCAGACTGTGAAATTGGGAGGTCATTGAGGAAACATATCCAAGTAGTTTTGGTACAAATTTCATCTTGTGGGTCGTTGTATATTTGGAGTTACACTCCGTGGAAAATAGGGTTTGTGGCTAGTCCTGAAACTAGTCTAAAACATGTGTTTCGGGTAAAAACGTCATAAATTTTTCATAACAGATCCAAATTCAGTAAGACCAAATGTGTTGGTTACAGTACAGTCTGTAGTATTTTGTGTACAAGTTTTAGATCCATACAACAAATATTCCATGCGGGGCACGCTCTACAAGTTCGCTCTCTAGAATAAGCCAAAATTCAACAAGGTATGCCATTTTTTATATAACTCCTTTTCTGAGAGGTTCCAAGTAGTGACACCTAGAGGAATTGCATAAAACACATTGAAGAACATTGTGTACTATTTTCATGTATTTATTCATTACAGATACATAGTTATGATTATTTCAAGTTAGGGTTGTTCACTAATCTAAAACTAGTCATGTGAGACTAAAGTAAAGTTTGATGAAAATGCTAGTCTCTTGTTGTTAAAGTTGAGGAAGGTTTGTAGGTATGTGATCATATACAATAGGTCTATTACAAAGTTACAAATTAGATTTGGGTGATGAAATTGATGAGGGCTTTTGGTTGAGGTACATGTTGGGTACATGGTTGAGACAAGTAGTTGATGAGTTGGCACATACATGAGGTGTATAGTTGATGATGTTGGTACATCTTGATGAGTCATAGTTGATGAGTAGTTGACACATGATTGGTACATACTTGGTACATGGTTGGAGGCACTTGTTAGTAGTATTGTTGACACATGGTTTATGGATGATGTATCATATTGGTATTGGTATATTATTAGAAGCACATATTGATATTGGTGAAGATTATGAGTTGTTGTGTTATGCTTCATTGATGCACATCTTTGAGAGTTGTCTTGGTGAATGATCTTGGTGAGTAGATCTGATTTGGTTGATAATATTGA
Organism: Picea glauca; assembly: GCA_000966675.3. Classification (NCBI taxonomy): domain Eukaryota; kingdom Viridiplantae; phylum Streptophyta; class Pinopsida; order Pinales; family Pinaceae; genus Picea; species Picea glauca. Next base: position 164,616 of record JZKD02S0044728.1, on the reverse strand, counting down.
TGAGACAGTTTGTTGTGATAGGTTGTTGTGACAGGTTATTTGTACAGGTTTGGTGCATGGTTGATGTACTTGTTCATGGTACAGGTTGGTGTGTGGTTGATGCACTTGTTTATGGTACATGTTGATTACAAGTTGAGGTACAAGTTGAGTTACAGGTTGATGCATGGTTGATGCATGGTTCAGGTTATTCGTACAGGTTGTTTGGTGCAAGTTGATTGGTACAAGTTTACAACAGTATATCTCACAGTGATAGTGTGACAGTGGTTCCATCATTCTACTTATACATCAAGAAAGGTTGAACAGGGCAAGGATAAGTGGTTGTAGCCACTTTCTAGTTGTAGCTGGAGAACATAGGGGGTTGTAGCCTCGTTCTGGTTGTAGCCAGAGAATTGGGGAGTTGTAGCTTCCCCTGGGTTGTAGCCTGAGAAACTAGGGGGTTGGATCCTCCTTCCAGTTACAGCTGGAAAACAAAACAAGTTGGTGCTTCCAATGAATGTAATTCTTAAATACATATAAGAAAAAACATTTTGTGGTTTTCTCCCACTTTGGGTTTCCACGTAAAACATTGGTGTACTGTGTATGTGTGTGATTGTTCATTTATTCGTTGTTTATTTACTCTACAAATATTGAATGATAATGCTACATTGATATAACACTTGCATTTTATGGTGAAAAAGGATTAAATTGCTCTATTATTGATTCACCCCCCCTCTTAGTAATCCAACACTAGTTAAGGTTATTTACCTAGGGTTAGTGCATCCCTAGTGGCTGTAAGTGATTTTTACTACAACAAAAATATATTTTGGTTGAAAGGGGATGCCTCAATGAGGAAAGGTAGCTCAAGTCTAGGGGAACAAACCTCAAGTGAAAGAAAACAAAAATCTTGTAATTTCACATTTACCAATGCAATCATTTATGTCTCCAATTGTAGTATACCTAGGGAGGTACCAAATGGGAATTTGGTTATGTATATTCAATGTAAGGTGGAAAAGGTCCGCCATATTATTAAATAACACCATTATGGTAGTTAGATATAATAAATGTGAGAAATATCTCTAGAAGGTTATTAGAAGATAATGAGAGCTATATAAAGAAGTGTAAGCAATATATTGAGGCATAGTGAAGAATATTGTGAATGTATCAAGCATTGTTTAAGGAGTGTTGTTTTTTTTTTTTGACGGAAACGGTTATAGATTATATTAGAGGGGTGGCAAAGCCACAGATTCAGTTACAAAATTGCCCCAAATTTCTGATACCATTCTACTATGAAGCTGTAACTATGAGCTGATCTAGCTCCCATGTTGCTTAACATACTGCTTATTTAAAGCATTGGCAACAATACAAAATGCCAGAATGCTGGTAGAGCCTACTAACAATTACTTTACAAAGAGAGATTACTTCTTGGATTCCTGGTTCCAGTTGCTATTCAGCTGGGCCATCTTGGCCTCCAGTTGTTCCATCCTTTCATCAAATTCTTGCTGTGGGTTTTTCAGCTCTTTGTGGAGTTTGTCCAGCTCCTCCGCAAAGCCAATTTTGGTCATGGTGATATCAGATTCGAGTTGTTCCAGCCTGCGTCCAGCCTCCACGTCCAAGTTCTCTAAGAAATCCAGTTGATGCTGGAGTAGCTGCTGCAAATTCACCATAGCTTTATCCATTTCTTTCAGACGCTCCTCCGTGCTCAACTTCCCTTTTGAAGAAGATGCCATCTCCCTCCGATCTCTCACCTCACGCATCCTGCCTTGCTTACTCTCATGCTTCACCCTCTCTAGGTTTCTAAGCGACTTGCAGATCTTTGCTTGAGCAGGAATGAGGGGGTAGCGGTCGCCCTTTATTTATTTCTCACGCGTTCTCATTATTACCTTTGGATTATGGCCATGGTCGCGTGGATCTCTTGTCTCCACAATATCTAGAGCACCATTCCTCATGGTACTGAGCTAAGTATTCCGTCCAACCAAAACTTTTGTCCCTGTCTTCCTTTGAGATTCGCCTGATTCCCCTGCTACTGCGTGATCTAGCATTTGGGAGAGTGCAAGAGGATAGTGTGGGTTCATGGGATCTCCACATTATTCATAATTCCATTGACTGAAAGCACCCCAGCCTCCAATAACACGCCTTTGTTGGCTTCCTTATCAGCCATTCGGTTGAGATCCCTTAACACGTGAAAGAATTGATAAGAGTTCAAATTCCTTAAGAGGAGGCGAATTTTATCAAGAAGATTGTTGAGCTTAGTACTTTGAGTTGTGGAGTGTTTGATCATGGAATGTATAATTATTCTGGAATCTCCTATGATTGTCAAGTCCTGGGTTCTGAGTTTAATTGCCTGGTGCAGACCTTGCCAGAGAGCCAATGCCTCAGCTCTGTTATTGGACTCTATGCCTAGTCCGATAGCAAAATGCGTTACTATGTCCTCTTTGGGATTTTCAATGATGCCCCCTCCTCCAACCTGGCCTGGGTTTCCCTTCGAGGCTCCATCAAAGAAGAGGATAGGCGTTTTAATATTACTTTTCCACCTTGCAAATTCATTTTCGCTTTTTCTGATCTCCCAGCCTTCTTGGATTGGATCACTTCCATTTTTTTTTTCTAATCCTTGTATATTGAACTGGTCTATCCAACACCCCTCTTCTTCGTCCAACTTGTGTAGCTTTACTGTGGAGCATAGGTGAGCAGTTGATTCTCCCAGCATAGCTTGAATTTTAGTGACAATTCTGACTTCACTCAATTGACTTTCTCTGAAGATTTTGTGATTCCTCTCTAACCAAAGATTCCATAGGACAAACTTTGGTAGTAATCCCCATATCAAGAGAGTTTGGTTTCTTCTCTTGAAAGCAAAGGGGAACAAGGATTCCCATTGGAGGAGGAGACTTATCACATCAGGTGGAAAATTGGTTGTTGGTTGGGATCCTGTTACCTTCATCCAAACTTCTTTTGAATAGCTGCAGTTTAAGAGAAGATGGTCAGTTGTTTCTTCCTCATGGAGGCATAGAGGGAACCTAAAGGGTCCTTCCCAGCCCCTGCATCTGAGGTTCTCCCCTTTTTGGATAATCTTGTGTGCCAGGGTCTAAATGAAGAGGTCGATTTTTGGGAGGGAACGAAGATTCCAGAATGCTTTCCAAAGTGTCGGATTAGGCATAGCAGTGGGGACAAAGTTGAAGAGATGATAGCCCTCTGCTGTGGTGTAAGCCTGAGCACTCCTTCCCCATCCTCTTTCATATTTACCTATCTTTTTTAGAGGGGATTTCCCTTGAAGACACTTCTTAAGAACATCCCATTGACTGTCTAGAATTGCTGGTCTGTTTGGGACTTCCCACCCTTGCCAGAGGTGAGGCCTTTCTTCTCCCCATACTGAAATGTCTGAGAGTGTTAAAATGTTTTGACTGTGCATCCATCTTTTGAGGCCCTGTAGATCCTGACACTGATCTAGCGTTGGGTCGCCCATTATTGAGTCTGTCTAGATTCTTATTTTCCTACCATTTTTCAGCACCCAGTTTAGATGAGGGGTGAAGTGAGGGAGCGCCTTTTTGCATAGCGCGAAGATAGGAGAGCTTTTCAATTCCTTACATGGGAGTTCTAAGCTTTTGTCCCGAGACCCTCAAAATTATTTCCTCCAGAGAGAGCGTTTACTCCAAGTGGTTTTGCCGGTGATCATTTTCCAGAGAAGCTTTGCCCCTAAGGCTAGATTTTGGATCATTGTTTTTTTAAAATTGAGACCTCCTTCCATGAAGGGCTTTGTGGTTTTTTCCAAGCTAATCAAGTGCAGCTTTTTCTTTTCTTTCCTTCCTCCTTCCCACAAGAATCGTCTCTGAAAAGCCTCAATTTTTTGGATGACTGAGGCCAGTGCTAACAGCAGCGAGCATTGGTAGATAGGGATACTAGACACCACAACCTTTATCAAGACTGCCTTCCCTGCTAAGTTTAGCCAATTTGCCCCCCAAGAAGTGAATTTATTCTTGATTTTTTCTGCAAGATGGTTCCAGTGGGAGGCTCTAGGGGCAGACTTAAAGATAGGAACTCCCAGGTACTTAAAGGCCTCCCAGTTTGTATGCCCCTCCATCCCTAGAAATCTTTTTATTCTTAGCATTTCATTTGGGGTGATGTTACAACCATAAATGTTACTCTTAGTTTGATTTATTTCACTGTCGGAGGCTGCTGCATAGGCGTCCAGTTCTTCCTTGAACTTTTTTGCGATTATTGGGCTTTCTCCTCCCAGCAACAGTGTATCATCCGTGAATTGTGCATGGTTGATGTCTTTCACCCCTTGTATTATTCTTAGGCCATGAAGATATTTATGAATTTGGGAGTTTTCCAATTGGTAGCTGAGAACTGATGCTTGAATTGCATAGAGCAAGGGCGACAGAGGACATCCTTGCCTTAGGCCCCTGGAGGCTTTGAAGAAGGCAGTTACTTTCCCATTCACCAGAGGGGCGATCCAAGGAGATCCGATACAGGATTTTATCCAACTTATAAAATGTGAATCGAACCCAAACTTCCTCATAACTTCAAATAAAAATTCATGTCTGACTCTATCAAAAGCATTAGCGAGATCCGGTTTAATCACCATACCTTTTTATTTCCTTAGGACGCTGGAGTGAATCACTTCTTGAACCAGGATGATGTTGTCGGCGATATGCCTCCCTTGGACAAAGTCGCCTTGATTTTCAAGAACGATGAGAGGGAGAGCTTCCTTGAGGCGATTAGCTATTACTTTGGCAAGGATTTTATAGCTTGTATTGCATAAGGATATTGGTCTGAAACGGTTGAAGGAAATCGCTCCTTTTTCTTTCGGGATGAGTGCCAGAAAGGAAGAGTTGGTGCTTCCTCCTAGCTTACTGGCTTGTTGTGACTTCTGAATCATTTTGGTTAGATCCTTTTTAATTATTCCCCAACACTGCTGATAGAATCTGGCAGTGAACCCGTCCGGTCCCGGTGCCTTGTCTGGGTTCATATGATCAAGGGCCTCCTTTATCTCTTGTTGTGTTACCTCTCTTGTCAGCTTGTTGTTGATGTCTTCGTTTATTAGCCTTGGAATAACCGTGAAAGGGTACCTCTGCTGGTCCAATGCCGAGTCTTTTGGATCTGTGTATAGCCTCTTAAAAGCTTCATAAGCTTCTTGTTTAATGCCCTCTGGATCTACAATTATTTTTTTCTGGACTTGGACTTCCGTCACTGCCTTATATTGTTTCCTTTCTTCCACTTGTTTATGAAAGTAGGCTGTGTTACGGTCTCCCTCTTTCAGCCATAAGCTTCTTGACTTCTGCCTCCAATAGTTTTCCTCCATTCTGCAGGCTTTGTGCCATTGCCTTTGGAGGTTGTCCTCCTGTTGCAAGATAGCCGGAGTGATCTCATTCTGTTCCATTTCCAACTGATGGGCCTCGAGATGGCTTTGGGCTGCTAGGCGCATTGCTATTGGGCTTGGTTGGCTCTTTGCCCAAATCTTCAGAGCGATTTTTAGCCTTTTAATTTTTTCCTCCCACACGTAGAAAGTTGAGCCTTGAACTGTGGTGGCCCATACTTTTGTTACTAGATCTATGAAGCCTTTGTCATTTATCCAACTTGGGCTGAATATGAAGGGGATGGGCCTTCTGACTTGGTATTTTTTTATTTCTAACCGAATCGGCTTGTGATCAGAAGCGTTGTAGGGCAGAATTTTTGCTTTTGCTTCGAGTCCTAGCAGCAGGAGGGAGCTTTGTATGAGGAATCTGTCTAGTATGGAAATGATGTGCCCAGGAACATCCTCTTATTGGTCCACGTGTAATGTCCTTTGACTGGTTTAATATCAAGGAGGTCCCAGGCTGAGGCTAAGTCCTCTACCCATTCTCTGGCCGGATCTCTCACTATAGAGTCGCCCCTCTTCTCTTCTTGAGCTAGAGGTACATTTAGGTCTCCTCCAAGGATGATATTGGTGAGATTGTTTTGCTGGAGGTAGTCCTGTAAGGACTCCCAACAGTGTTTTTTTTCCCCCAAAAGTTATGGAACATAAATATTAAAGATGCTTACCTGGCAGCCCGTGTCTTTGTGGAGAAATCTGGTGTGAATCCAATGCATGCAAGTGTCAGAAATGAGCATGTCTATTTTGGAGGTATTCCACATTGTGCAGAGCCCTCCTGAGGAGCCTCTGGCGTTTCCAGCAACTCCGAGGCTTCCTTTCCAAACATTCAACAAGGTTTTGAGCGCATCCTGCTGGCTCATTTAGTCTCCTGGAGTAGTAGGATACTTGCTTTCGAGGTTTTGATTATATCTTTAAGCGCGTCCTCCTTCTTTTTGCTGCCCATTCCCCTACAGTTCTAGGAGGTTATAATCATTATAAACCTTTGGGGGAGGGATGGCCTCCTTGGGAGGATTTGGCCTACTTCCGTGTGTGACGAACATTCATCAGTTGTTTGATGGTGGGTTGCGACCCATTGAGCACATCTTTGTAGGCTTCCTATTCCCTCTCATCTTTTTTTGTTTTCCGGCCTCTTCCCATTTTCTTTGGGGTGGCCCATACCTCATTTTCTTCGTCTGAATCACTGCCTATAGAGATCTCCCCTTCCTCTATGTTCTGACTGCCTACCTGCTTCCGGGGGGAGTTATTTTGCGTTCCTTCTTCTTCTGTTGGCTTGGTCCCCTTGTCTTCAGGATTCTGATCTTCCTTTTCTCCCTCTTGAACTTCTTTACTTGGAGCTTGTTCTCTTTCCTCCGCTTCTTTGGCTAGGATACTAAAGATGTTCTTCATTTCTTTGGTTCCTGAGGTTTTGGCTTTCTGTGGTTCTGTCTTCTCATTTCTTTGGCCTCTTGCTTTTGGTCTCCCTTTCTGGGCCTGCTGCCAGCCTTCGTCCCCTTCTTTTTCTGTGGAGATTTTTGGGCAGTTCCTTTGGAAGTGGCCATATTCGTGGCAGCCTCTGCACTTGAACGAGAGTTGTTCGTAATCCAACTTTTGGAAGTGTTTCCAGTTGTCGACCTTCAATTTTATTGCCTCGGGTAGACCTACTTCCATATCAATCTCCACACAGATCCGTGCACAGGAATACTGGTCTCTTGGTTCTGCTCAGTCAATGTAGTGACCAAGACCATTACCTATTTCCTGAAGCAAGGAGGGGTTCCAGCAGTGAATCGACAGGTTGGGGAGTCTTACCCAGACCAGGACATCCTTGGGGACCTCTGAAGCAGGGTCAAAATTTGGGGTCCATCTGTTTAGGTCTTGAGTGCCCATGAAGTAAGGGTCATTCCTGAAAATCAAATCTCTGTCCTCCTAGGAGATAAATTCAAAAATAAAGTATCCTCGCCCGACCGCGTAGCATGTCACACTATTTGTTATCAAAGGCCTCTAGTTTTGTTGTATCCAGTTGTCTGTGGATCTGGTTGAGGGCCAAAGTCCCATAAACTGGTCGATAAGTCCCCGTTCAGAGAGGGATAGGGAGACTTTCATTGGGTGTTCAGGTGGCAGGTCGATCTCTGGTATATCATCCAATTTCTTGACAAAACTCAGAGCTTCTGAGACGGTCGACTTCTTGCTGCAGGCTTCTACCAGGCGTCGAAAGGAGGCGGAGGGGGAAAGAGTGGGCGGCGGCTCCCCCCCTTGGGCTGCCATGGCGGCACACTAAAGAACCCTAACGTAACTAGGGCTAGGTCAGGGACGCACACAATTTTTTACTATAATATGGAGATATTGTTTACATCCTCATGATTCAATTATGAGCCCAGGATAATTTGTCCAAAATGACTCTTCCAATAGCATTGTTTAAGGAGTGTTATCCTTCCTTAAGGAATAATATATGGTGTTACCCTACCTCAAGAGTTTTGTCTACATTCTTGTGTTGAGTGTTCTAGTGAATGGTTTGGTATTTATTATTGGTATATTATTGAAGTATATTTTCAGATTATTCAGGATCTTAACAATTGGTATGAGAGCACTTTCCTTTGTAGGAAGTGTGGACAAATATTTTTATTTTTTGCAGATTTATTTTTTCAGAAAAAAAGAGGGTCGCGACATTCCAGATGATTTCTATAGGTTTTGGTGAAAATTTTGGAAAAACTGGTTTTATATCTCAATTCCTCTTAGAAAAACATCCAATTTAAAAAAAATCGTCTAAAAATGAGTCTGGGAAGTCAACTTATTTGCATTTTAAAATCTGTAATTTTCAGGGTTTTTTCAGCGGACGACCGCGTGATTTTTCTGATTTTTGTAGAATCTAGAGATGAATTCTTCAAAACAAATTTCATATCTTAGTTCCTCTCACAATTTTACCCAATTTCAAAAAAATAATCGTCCAAATCAGATCTCTGGAAGTGAAGATATCATTGATTTAAAATCAACTATTTTTGGGGGGGTTTTCATGACGACGACATGACTGCAGAGTTCATAACTTTTCATAGGGTTCTCAGATTGCTAACAAATCAATTCCATTGGATAAATAATTTTAAGAGATTTATTTTGGTATATTTTATGTTTTTTTTCCAATGGTTATTACCTCTCAAACCCTCGAATAAATTCTACAGATGACTGAAGCATTCAAAGCCCAATTGTATGACACATTGCCTGACCTTCCAGATAGCCTCACATTGCATCACCTTTCATATGGCCTCAAGGATATTTTTCGTAGTATTCAATATTCATTAGATAGCATGCAAAATATATGTATTATGGCAGACATCAGGGATGAATATAATCAAGAAGTATATGTTTGGTATGATTTTGAGGCTGATTGTGATGATTGGTATATGGATAGTTGTCATTTTTGGGATGAAAATCACTTTCATATTTTATTTGATGACTCTAATCCACCTTCCGTAGAGAACATCAATGTGAAAAATCGGGAGCCGATGATTATTACCAATGTCCATCCTTCATATTCTACAATGGTATAATTCCTTACAAATTCTGCTATGACTCTTTTCCACTATGTGGATGGATCTTCTTATTTGGATCCACATGAAAGGTGTCAGTCTTTGGAGCATCATTTTCAGTTGGTTATTGGGTTCCAAAATCTTCCACCGGGAATTCACATGAGCACTTGGACATGGGACCCTGGTTTATAATGGCAGTTGGACTACTTCGACATGGTGGCTTTCCTTTCTACATGGGACCATGGTTCTCTAGTATACTTCAACACTATGGTCCAGACTTATCCATGGGACCTTGGTATATGGTTGTACACCCTCATAAAAACTGTTGAGCACAACTCTTTCATAAGGAGGATGGAATGTTAGGTAGCTAGAGAGGTAGTGGAGGCCATTCAATGTAAGGTGGACTAGGTCCACTATATTATTAAATAAGGCCCATTATGGTAGTTAGATATAATAAATGGGTATTTAGATATAATAAATGTAAGAGGAATTCTTAGATAGTTATTCTTCTAGAAGATTCGTCCTGTAGAATTTTCTTAGGTGATGGTACCACTATATAAAGGGGTTAAAGCAATGTAATGGGATATGAAGAGAAGTGTTGTATTTGGTGTTGAAGATTATTAGGAGGAATCCCCCTCGAAGAGGAAAGTGAACAGGAGAGGATCCATTGTATGGTGTTTCCCTACCCCAAGGGTTTTGAAATAATAAAGTGGTGGTTTTCTATATTGTTCCATATATCTTATGTGGTGATTGTATTCAAATATCTTTGGTACTATTGTAGTATTTTGTATTTAGGTCTTTGTAACTTAACACCAATGCAATGATTAGTGCCTTTATTTATGGGTTAATGGATTCTTATAGAAAGAGTTATGGATACTATATCCTTGGGGGTATAAATCCTCTTATTCCCCAAGGAAAGTGACCTAGCTAGGGTTTCAAATTAAGGAGTGTATATCCTTATACTTCCTTAACCAAAACCTTTGCAAATAATTTTAAAGATTAACAATTATGGTGGAAAATAGGATAGGGTTGTATGTTTTTATACTCCCTATCTATCATTAGCCAAAAAAAACCTTAACTTGAATTACCAATGATAATAACAAAGTAAAGATCCATACTGCTCCAAGAAAATCCTTTAACATGCCAATGTAAACCACCATTATAATCTATAAGTGACCTCTAAGATATAGTGAATCATCATCATCATCACCATAATCAAAGAAACCATCCCATAGCACAAGAGACAAGAAGAACTCCAAAGGTAGCGAAAATTTCATCCATGTACTTCTCACAATGGGAGAGTTATGTTAAAATGAGATCTTGTGATCTCTTATTTTTACCAAATGTCTCTAAAATAGTTTTTCCACATAATATTAGGTTCAACCACAAGAATAGGTGTAAAAAACCCTAATATTTCCCCTTTTACAAAATAACATTAAACAATTCACTTAAATTTTACTTTTACACAAAAAGAAACATTAATATAGAGTGATGTCACCCCTTTAGGGGACGTTTTGACACTAGGATAAAGTCATTGGTGATGGAGGAGTGTAGGAAGGCTTCCTAAAGCCATATGTCAAGCATCCAAGTCACTTCCTTCATGGTCAAAGCCTAAAATTCCTCAAAATATCCTTGTGCCAATGGATATCAACCTCACCACCAAACCCTATCCACATAGATGAGGTCATGCTCCTAAGGATGACATTTTACGTCTCCTAGGAAAAATGTTTGGCAACTAGGGGCCAAGTTATGTCTTCCAAGTCATCTTCTAGGCCTCCGAAGTTTCATCTCTCTCATCCGGCATGCGAGCCCCTGAAATTCACATGTGGGCTTCAAGCCCCATGGAATCCCAAGCTAGGTGTGTACCTCCAAAACTACCCACCAACTAGGTCCTGCAAAGACAATTAAGCATTCCCTCCAAGGATCTCAAGTAAAAATATCATGATAATTAAATCAATTCAACAAATGAGCCACCTAAGAATGTGCATCAAATATTACCCCGTCAAACAATTAAGTGCTCAAAGACATTATACGAATTTCCCTAGGTCAATGAGTGTTTTCCTGATATCTCTCTCTAATCCATGTAAAATGGATGAAGAGATTAAGGTTCAAGACTCAATGGGCATGGGTTTCATGACATACAAGAGGTTGTGATGTCTCATTCATGGCTTCCTTTGTAGAGGGTGTGTGGCATCTTCATTTGCAATGAACTTTTTCCAATCCCATCGTCTTTACATTCTTTGTTTCTTTAAAAATTTAGGGACAAGTTTTATGGGTGTTTTATATGCACCAAAAACACACTAAAAACCCTCAATTAAATTGTGAACCTGGGGTAAGTAAACTTAGAGTTGTAGAAAAATATATGACAAAGGTAGAAGGGTTGGTAGTAGTATAGTCCAACTAAGGAAGGTAGTTATCTAAGGGATAATCTATTCAAGCAAAGCTATCTAATGATAAAACCTTACTAAGCAACTTGAAACTATGTAACCTAAGTACTTGTGGGCCAAGGATTGATGGATAATTCTAAGAAAGAAAGTAAAAACGCTATGTAAAGAAAACTAGTTCATAACAATAAGCAAAAACAACTATTAAGCATAATAATAAGCAAATAAGCAAATCAAACTAATTTAACTTGCCAACCTACATTGAATGAGAAAATACTCTATGAAATCAAGTAAATAAACACACAAACAACTATTCTATTACAGGACGCAAACAAGAACAACTAGCTAACCTATTAAAGCAAGTAAACAAAACAACTAACTAACCTATTAAAGAAAGTAAGAAACTAACTACTCTAAGATAGCTTCTACTGCAAGTAATGAAATTAAAACTTCTGATTGAACAACTATCTAACCTAAGAGGCAAGTGGACTATATTCTTAAAACTTCAAAACTATTTCTAATTCATGAAAGGAAATCTATTTAATTGAAAGAAAGAAAGACTAGCAACTAACCTTTAATCTATGATAAGCAAATTGTTCTCTAACCTATCAAAGAAAAAGACTATCTATCCTACAACAACAATAAAACTATCTTCTAAGATATGAAAGCAAGAAACTATATCTTTTGATCTATGAAAGCAGGAAACTAGATCTTTTAACCTATGAAATCAAGAAAACTATCCTTTAACCTATGAAAACAGGAAAACTATCTTTTAACCTATGAAAACTCAAATATAGTGTTGGTGGTTGTGTGAATTCCTTCGGTGTCATATGATATCTCGATGGCACTTGACAACAAAGGATAATTCAAGTGGTATAAGCTCAACATTGATCTCAATAGCAAAGTGAAAGGTATGGATTAAACAATCCAATGAGAATTTATCCATGACATAAACAATCGTCAATTACCCTGCATATTCATTTATTAACCATCAACAATATAACAAGATCATAATTGTACTTCCACACTATGTACGAAAAATTCATACTTATACTCAATCATTAACTAAGAAATACAATTTCAATCTAATTCTAGGAAGGAAATTACATAAAATGAAACTATGCTATATCTATTCTAACAATTCAAAATACGATAAGAAAAATGCTTGAAAACAGAATTAAATCATGACATATAAAAAGTAAACTAATGCATATATTGACTAACAACTGGTTAAGCAAATTATACAATATAAAAACTAAAATTAACCTTATCCATCCACCAAATCCTTGTTAAAGAAAACCCAAATTAAAACTCTGTTCTACTCTATTAAAAACTCCGTTTTAAATTTAATTATAGTAGCATAAAATAAAACGCAGTCTAATATCTAATTGCACATGGGGTTAGTCTATGAATTTGAAAATTCATTCCTAACTACAATATCAATGCATGTTAACACAATCTTTCATACTAACCTGCAAAAGAGAATCAAAGCAATTAAATTATAACATCAAACTAATTAACACAATGATAATGCATGTACAGCAAATAAAGATAACTAAACTATAAAATGCATAAACAACAAAAAGAGCAGTTACCAGACTATTGGTGGGACCCCCAACAAGTCGTGGTTACTTTCTGAAAGCACACCATGAACTCAACAAGTCAACTTCACCATTAAAATGCAGAAACACAATTTTATATAACTTCGACAATGGAAAATGACAAAAGTAAGAGAGAGTCATGTTTTTCTCCAATACACTACTCTATTGATTCTTAACCTATTGTCTGACCATCCTAGTGGTATTTGTAAGTTTACATACCAATTGGTCGACCACAGGAGGGTCAAACCACTTCTAAATACGGCAATTTACATTAAATGATGCCCCAACTGCTGAAACGGAGCGGGCCAATAATCGCCATGTTTAACAACCAAAATTGAGTTGTCAGGAGTTCAGTAGATGGAGGGGGCAAGCATGAAGAAACCCCACATTCCTGATTCGCCCATCACTAGCCTCTAATACTATAACCGCCAAGTCTCCCTCCTTTTTTGTGTAAGACGTGGTGCTGGATCGGGTACCAGATCGAGTGCTGGAAGGAGTGTCAGACTGAGTGTTGGAAGTAGAAACGTGGTGCGTTTTTTCCCTGTAACACCAAAAAAACATGAATTAGATCTTTGGAATCATAAAATGTGATGAATTATACTCAATATTGACATCAAACGCGAATCATACATACCTGGTGTAGATCATACCGTTTTAACATAAAATTCTTCAAAAATCTCCTTCAAAACCTGAAAAACACATGTGTACATTCGGCAAAAGTGTTTAATAATTGTCATAAAATTGATCATATTTCGGGCCCAACATTACCCCCACACTTACGATTTTTCAGGTCCCATTGTAAAAAAATAGAAGTTGTCCCTCGTGACTAGGCTTGTTGAGGAGGATCAACTCTGGAAGCTTCTCCTTCTTTCTGTGAAGACTTTGCCTTGTGCCTCTTATGTTGCTTCAACTGTGCTCTGAGGATGCAGTTATATTTGGTTATCTCATCGACCAACCGTTGAAGGGAGTTGACCTTTGCTTAGAGGAATGCATTATCATGATGAAGGTGTGCATCTATTGTCTTCCTTTCCTCCAACTATTGGAGAAGCTAATGGTTTTCTTTCTGTAGTTTCTCTATGGTTGGGGCAGAATTGGTGATCTTTGAGGAAGGCTTAGATCCTTTGAGGGATGTGGACAATCTATCAATTTTAGGATCTAGAGTAGGCATGGGTGAAGCAGGATTGATGGGGGATTGGTAAGGAGAGGTAGGCTCTGATTTTGTCTTTCTTAGTGGCTCTAATCCATCCACAGAAACTTCCCTAAGTCTCTTATGAGGGCTCTCAAGATCGGAGGACACTTGGATAGGATCCGAAGAAAGCATGGGTTTTGCATAAGGTTTGGTTCTTGTGCTTCGGGTACTCTTTTGAAAGGGTCCTTTACCAAATCGATTGGCTCCCCTCCTATTTGTGGGAATGATGGGAAAGTCTTGCTGAATTACTTCTTGGAGATTTTTAGGTGTAGGATCAAGAGATATTGACGGCATTGGGGGGTTAACAATAGGCTTCTCTTGGTCTTTTTACCCGATGAAGAAGTAGGGATATCAACAAGATTTTTGTATTGTTCCGGAAAAAAAAAGGTTTGTGCAAGGGGGTTTGGAGTTCTTGGAAAGCGAGGCTTGGATGGAAAGATAGTTTTTAGGCTAAGTGGATTTTTGTTGGTCCTAATTGTCAAGTGAGGGTTTGCAAATTGATACATAAAAGCATCCCAAGTTTGCCCCTATTTATTTAGTTCGGCTAGAACAAGGAGTTTGATCAATCCATGGTGAAAGAGACTGTTGTGGGGGTTAGTCACATTCTTCCTCACTTGAGAGGACATATTCTCCAAGCTTTTTAGAAAATAGAAGGGAAAGTTCAAAGGTTTGTTGAACATAAAATGAGCCAGCAATCTAAAATGACAAGCTTTGAAAGTGGAGTATCTACCTTCGCGGGTAATCAACCTCGTGATGACGATGAGGGGGTTGATCAATTCCACCTTTATCCACTCCCTAGAATATCATTTTTCTTTTGAACTGTTCTCGAATTCGGGCTTAAAAACCTTGTTATAACTTGAGCGTGACAGTTGGTGGTTTTTGAACCATCTATCTCGCATTCTTAGGATCTTTGTAGCTGTAGCAATGGACTCTTCTGATACTTCAAAGGTAAGACACCCTTCATGTGTTTTCTTCCCATCAAAACCGAGGGCGAATTGCATGGAGAGGTCATCATCGTGGCCGTGCAAGTTTGAAAAAAATGCCCCCCAGCCTACGCACAAAAACATCTCTCTGCATTGTGCGAATTTGGGAATGGAAAAGAGATTTGCATAGGAAGAGGGTTTGTACCTCCTAGGCATTGTGGCAGAGGCGAAATTCACCAGGCAAGGGTGCGAACAGTCCAAGAGATGGCACGAATTGGGCACGGTCTGAATGTGATTTGAACAGGGGAAGAGATGGCAGAGGTTGGGCATGATTTCTTAATGTAGGGCAGAGAAAATGGCAAGGGTGAAAGGAAATAATGGTTGTCGAGCCCAATTTTGAATGTTCCTATAGTTGAGTAGGTTGCACAAATGCGCGCACGGTCTGCCATGTGTGGAAAATTCAAATTCAAAGGATCATTTTTGGAGGTAATGCAATGATTCATAGTTAGATCAATGTCCAAGTCTTTTGACTTGGAAATTTGATCGTGAACATATAAATCATCTTCAATTAATTTCCTGCAACCAATTCAATTGAATGTAATTGAGTTCCAGTTACCTAGAATCTAGGACAATTATTGGTGTGTAATTCATATGGTACTTTGTTCGACACCTCATACGGAATTTCATATGGAAATTCATACGGTACTTCATATGGTACCTCTGTTTTAAGTACATTTACACTTCTTATAATGGATAGCCTGCAAATTTGAAGTGTTTTTGACAATCACAGTGGTAAATGAGGAGAGGCAGAATGTTCTCTTGTTGTTGATTTTGACATCATGCTCACTCAATCCTCTTGAATATGACATATAATGTCAAACCTATAATGAACAGGTTATAGCAAGTAAAAACATGTATTGTCAAACCTAGAATGTACAACTTGTAATGAAAGATAAACCGATAAAAAGTGGTCTGGTCTGTTAGGCAATTCATAGCACACAGGAGTTTAGCATTTCAAAACATAACATGACTATTAATGTAATAACCGGTATCATAAAAATAATACAAAAATTCTTACAAAGTTTTATTTCTCTAGGCAATAATCATTTGTCATCTCATGAACCCCTCCCCCACACCTAAGTATTGTGACACCTCACAATCAAAAGTATAGGAAACCAGTCAGTATCCCCCAATAGCCGAAAATTTATAGTATGTCAAGTGTAAAGATAAAATTTCACAGATTGGTCTGACGAGACGATTAGAAGATGGCCCCACCTATAGGATAAGAGATCCTATATATAGATAAGAAGAGATAGGCAAGAGAGTTTCAAGATAGTCTTAGATTTATTTCCCAATGGAAAGTGTATGAGATTCATTAACCTTAGCTTAACCACACATACTTCATGTCAGCTTTGTCTACAAGTAATGTCGTGCATCGGGACAATTTGAAATTTATTATTTATTTTTGTCAGATTACCATCCTCGCTAGGTAGAATGCCCCGCTACTAGCAAGCCTATTCAGTACTCTGACGGGTTTACCTAGTCATACCACGGGCCGATACCTGATGCCATCAGACTTGTTCAGTATCCTGGCAGGTTAGCCTCTTAAACCTCAGATACTGTCCCTCCATCTTTTAATATTTTATTATAAGATTGCTTTATGCAAGAAGATGGGGGAACAACTCTGAAAACAAAATTTTCTTTCTTTTTTAATTGGGATGGTATTTATGTTAGACGATGACTTTTTCGTTATATTACTTAGTGATTGTCCCGATGTAAGGGGTACTTAAGAAAATGTGTCCTATCTAAATATATTATATAATCAAGCTATTTAGTGTGTAGTGGATGGTACCATTGAGAAAGAACAGAAAGGTATCTCTAGGCTCAACTTACTTTCTTCCTTTGTAGTTATTGTGATTTTTCCATGACTAACCGCTAATTATACCTCCTTGTTAATATTTGATAAAGACACTTGACTCACTTAGGTTTCTTGGAAAAACTGTACGAGAGACCTCTAGGCTTGACAGTTATGGTATCACTTCCTTATACAGTGGTGAAGAGTTTCAAGAGAAACTAATTTAGAATGCCTAAAAATGAGAATTCTTGCAAAAATATGACTAATTACAGTAAGTCAATATTTATTTGATGCTTTAGTCGACACAAAATTCAAGTGTAACAATTTTTGAAGAAAGATCCTTGAAACTGTGTACTCCTAGTCAAATAAATACTTACAGAAATCTCTAGAATTGCCTTATTAACAAAATTCAAAAACTATTTACAAATATACAATAGGAAATTTAGAAAATATTTCAAGAACAAGGGGGGACTTCCCCATCTACTAAGGAAAATGCCTTGTCATTTGACATGACCTGTAGAAAATCCTCTTTGGAAATGGGCTTATGATAAAATTTTAGTCGATGTCCATTTACTACAAAGGAGACTTGTCCATCGTCAATTGTTTTAATTTTTACAGCTCCATTGTCATATACAGTGTCTAGCTCAGAAGGGCCCAACCACCGGGTGGTGATTTTGACTTTGAAGGTTTTGGATCGGGAATCAAACAATAGATCCCAATCACCAGGTTGGAAGTGTTTCTTCTTAATAAACTTGTCATGCCACTTGCTCCTCTGGTTTTGGACTGATATTGTCTGTTGGATGGAATCTTTCCTGATTTCATTCAACTCATTCAATTGTAGGTCTCGTTGCTTCTGAGCCTCATCCAGGTTCAATCCTAATTATGCGGCAATATGGAAGGTCCTTACATGGAATTCTATAGGTAGAAGTAATTGTTTCCCGTACACTAGATCATAAGGAGTATGCCTAGTGATATTTATCCAGGTGGTCTGGTATGCCCACAAAGCCTTTGCGAGCCTATCAGCCCAATCTTGGTGATGTAACTAAACAATCTTGGTCAATATGGATTCGATAACTTTGTTTGTAGATTCTACCTAACCATTGGCTTGCGGGTGGTATGGAGAAGATTTACAATGTTTAATCCCATATTTCTCCATTATCTCTTTCATCAGCTTGGAAGTGAATTGAGTACCTTGGTCGGTAACAATTTCACGAGGGACATCAAAGAGGGTAAAGACATCTTCATAGATGAATTCGACAACAAAATTCTCTATAGCCCTGAATAGGGATTTTTCCTCTACCCATTTGGTGACATAGTCTGTACAAACCAAAATATAGTTCTTCCTACAGGACATGGGTGAAATTGGTCCTACAAAATCGAGGGCCCATTTTTTGAAGGGTTCTATCATAACTTGGGCACACAAAGGCATTTCATCAGCTGACGTAGGTCTTCCTATCCTTTGGCAACTATCACAACTTCTCACATATTCGACAACATCTTTGAAAATGCTAGGCCAATAGTAACCAGAATGCATTATATGTTGTACGTTTGTCAGACAAATGGCCACCACATGGTCCATCATGAAAACTTTGTAGTATTTCAGATACCTTGTCCTCTCGGACACATCTACGAATAATCAAATCAGGACCTGTGAGAAAAATATCATGACCAACGCAAGAGTAATTAGCACTTTGTGTAATAATTTTCCACTTTTCATGAGGTGACAAATGAGACAGTAACTTCCTAGTAGCCAGATAGTTTGATATATCTGCAAACCATGGGGTATTGACAGAAAGGGAAAAGAGATGCTCATCTGGGAAACTATCATCTACAGGGATATCATTACCATCCTCATTTTTTATTTGGGAAAGAAAATCAGCTACTACATTATCCTTTCCAGGTCGGTCAAGCACATTGATATTAAATTCTTGCAATAAAAAAATCCACCTGGTCACTCGGCCATTAGTTATCGGTTTATTCATGAGGAATATAATGGTTGAATGATCGGTATGTATAAATACTTCATAACCTGTAATGTAATGGTGAAACTTGTTAATAGCATGAACAACTGCCAAGAATTCTTTCTTGGTAATTGTATAGTTTAACTGGACAGGGGACAAGTTCTTGCTCACAAAATAAATGGCATAGTATTGTTGGTCCTCTTTCTACCCTAATACCTCTCCTATTGTGGTGTCGGAGGCATCATTGGATATATGAAATGGGAGATTCCAATTGGGCCCTCTAAGAACTAGTGCCACAGACAGCTTAGCTTTCAGGGTTTCAAAGGCAGTTCGACATTGATCAGTCCAAACAAAATCAACATCTTTTATTAGTAATCGAAACATAGGTGCATCAATCTTTGTAAAATTTTCAATAAACCGTCGGTAATATCCGGCATGTGCAAGAAATATTCTCACCACTTTCTGAGTCTTGGGGGGTGGAAGTCTGACGATGACCTCAATCTTTGCAGGATCGACTTTTATCCCTTCATATGAAACATGATGTCCTAGAACCACTCCTTCAGTTAACAACATTTTTCATTCTTCGTGACTTAGAGATAGGTTCATTTCCTGGCATCCGATGAGGATTTTTTCTAAGTTGTCTAAGGCTTCCTGGTAAGTGTTACCATAGACTGTGAAGTCATCCATGTAGACCTCCACACAATCATGAATAATATCGTAAAATATCCCTAATACTGCTCGTTGAAATGTGGCAGGAGCATTACACAATACAAATGGTAAGACCCTATAGGCATAGGTGCCCCAAGGACATGTAAAGTTAGTCTTATCCTGGTCCTCGGGTGCTATAAGAATCTGATTGTACCCGTTGTACCCATCCAGAAAGGAAAAATACTTCTTTCCAGACAAGGTATCTAGAACTTGGTCAATGAAAGGGAGAGAAAAGTAGTCTTTCAGAGTGGCTTTGTTGAGTTCCCAGAAGTCAACACAAATTCTCCATTTCTAGGTCAGTTTCTTTGGAACCACTACAAGTAGGGATACCCACTTATTGTCAGAGATAGGATAGATAAATCTGACATTTAAAAACTTTTGGATTTCCTCCTTGACTACTTCTTTGAGTGTTGGGTTCATCCTTCTCTGGGGTTTCCTAACAGGTGTTACTTCCCCCTGGGTATATATGTGATGGATGCATGTGTCAGGGTGTATACCCTTCATGTCAGTGTATTCTCAAGAAAATGCTCCTGATTGTTCTTTAAGGATATCTACTAATTATTTTTGTTGGTCTGCATCTAGCCCAGAGTTTATATGTAAACAATTTCCTGGACTAATCTCATAGGGCATAGTGGAAGACATGGAAGACGCATCTATCTCAAAAATAAAAGATGTTGAAGACAAAATGGATGGATCTAGTTGTTCTTGAAATTCTTCCCCAAACATGTACTCAAATTGGGGAAAAGACTGTGGAAAATCCACACATGTGATAGAAGAAATAAACTGGTTTAGCTCATTTTCTATTGGGTGCTCCTAAAGTGCCCATGCATGGTCACCTGGAAATATGGGTTCTTCCCAGTCCTTGTTCTCATATGGACATTCAAGCCACCGTAGATTCTCCATAATAGGTTGAGCTCGAGGGTAAATGGTGAGCTTCTGGATAGAGAGACCATTTGAGATGGTCATTTCCCCTTCTCTACAACCAATAAATGCATTGGTTGTGGCTAGCCAAGGTCTTCACAAAATGACGGGATGGCATTTGGCAGGATCTTTGAGTGAAAAACAAGAAAATCTATGGGGTGCTTCCATGAGGCTAAAGTAACCATGACATCATCTAAATTCCTTCAGGTATAACCCTAGTCTTATCTGCTAATTCCAAAATGGTTGGGGTAGGCCGAAGAAGAGGTTGTAATTGTAATTGTTCCAAGGTAGTAGTGGTCATAAAATTGATGGTTGCCCCTAGGTCTATGAGAGTGTTTCCAATGGAGACCTCATTAATAGTTATAGTCACTACGGGGTTTCCTAGGTGCCCATATTTTGCTAGTTTTGGTTGCTCTGATATGTATTCGGAAAGTCCTCCTATCAAGTGTACTGTAGGGGATATTTTTTCTTCCTACCTGGCTTATTGATACACAATTCTTTGACTACCTTACTGTAGATTGGAATGTCTTTAATGGCTTGAAGCAAAGGAATATTGACACAAATATTTTTCAATTCATTCAAAATGTCAAATTTCAGTCGGGTGGTAGGTTTCTTGATTACCAATGGGCCTGGATAAGGAGGGACCTTCGTAATTTATGAAGGTTCATTTTGTGGAATCTTGGATTCTTGATTCTTCGGGATAATAACATATTCCCACCTAGTGTCATCTATGGGTTATTTGGTGGTTTCTTCTTCTTCTTCCCAGATGACTACTGAAGGTCTCTGCCTCTCCATAACTTTTCCCGATCTTAGTCGAATTTCGTGTAAAGGAACATGAGTAATAGCATATGTCGGGAAGGCCTCCATATCAACATTGTGAAAAGGTTGAGGGGGATTATTATTGGGATTTGGCACTGGTTGTGTCGGTAATAGTGTTGGTCTCAGGGAGCTTTCATTTTGATATTGTAGTGCTTTTTGTTGTGGAATAGGAGGTAAAGGTGGTGGAACAGAACCTGGCATAAGTTGTGGAGTGTTTGGTGGGAACTGAGGATAATGATGGTTGGACATCGGGATAGGTGGAGCTTGAGAGTTTTCTTGGTTATGTCCTCCTCTCCATCCTTGAAACCAAGGATGTTGGTACTGAGTAGACCAGTTTTTCCAACCTGGTGAGTTCCACTGTTGTTGTTGATAATAGGGTGGAACTTGAGATTGTAGATCTGGGTATGTGGGTTGGTTCCTAGGCTGCTATGGCCTCCTAGGTTCATAAGAAGACTCCCCAGCATCTCCAATCCTATAGATGGCTAATAAACCAGGCAATGATGGACATTTTTCAGTCACATGGTCTTCTGTACAGAAGCCACAAACTGAAATGTTATCTAATGGGCATTCCCTTGAGGAATGCTTCCTCCTGCATCTTAGGCAATATATGCTCATTGCTTCATTTTCCCCCTCTTGTTTCTTTTTTATTTTTAGGGTGTCCAACTGGGAACCTATTGTGCTTAATATTTTTTTTTTGAAGTTTTCTAAGAGGTTCCCTATCTCTACTCTCATAATACCACCTGAACTACCTGGTTTTAAGCTTCTATTGTAAGGGTCTCGAACATTCTTTCCTGTTTTGGCTCTACTCCTTGAGTAATTTTTACACATTTCACATATTTCAGCAAATGGTTTATGAGAGATGTCACCTGATTCCATTAGGTTAAGCATCTCTACATATTCTTCTGAAATTCCCTTAAGGAAAAGATCCCTAATTGCATCGTCTAGGAGGTCATGGTATTTTGTCATCTAGGAGATATAACCATATCTTTCCATATAATCTTCAAGGGTCTCGTCTTCTGACTGTTGGATTTTAAAGATGTCATTACGAGACTCTTTGGTTTTGTAGTAGTCTTGGTACTTCTTAAGAAAGATGTCTTTCATGTCTTTCCAAGACCTAATACTGGATTCTCCCAACCCCATGAACCATCTTAGTGCAGAGTCTTTAAGGGTGGTAGGAAAGAGTTTTAGTTTCTGGGCATCTTGTACGTAGTTGTGGCTTCTACACAAGATGTCAAATTCAAATAGGAAGGTGTACGGATCTTCACTATTTTTACCATAAAATGTAGGTAGTGTTGAGAGACGAATATTCTTCATGCTGACATTTGGAGTGGTGTCCAAAATAAAAAACCCGAAGGTAGTTTCAGTTTGGTTTCCAGTTTCTTCTTCCTCCCCATGTCTTACATTGTTATGGTCCTCCTGATCATCCATATTGGCTTGGTTTCCAAAAAGAGAGTACTTAGGTGGTTTTATCTTTGAAGAGAACAAGGTTTCCCTTTGATGAAAAGGTCCTCCTACGGAGTGGATGTCTGGGACTCTACTTGAGTTGGTTGAGACTATTGGTGCCAAAGTTTATGTGTCAGTTTGAGAGATAATTACATTGGTTGAACTACCAAATAAAATATTCACCTATTCAGGGTCTATGATATCCTCAAAATTAGGATCTCCTAGTGGTGGTGTAAAAGCAAAGGTTGTATTGTTTGGTTTTACGGAAGGCTTGAGTGGTCTTGCCTCCTGTCCTAATATGATTGATGCTTCAATTTCTTGTTCTATAGTTCTTCCTGTGTTAGTCTCTTTAGAGACTACCTTATCTCTTTGAGTTGAGCTAGCTCCTGTTTTTCGGTATCGGTCCGCGGATTTTATAAGTGGAATGTCCCTTCCCACAAAAGGGTCGGAAGAAACCTTGGTTGAAAGGTATGATTTAGATTTAATGTATCTACCTTTTGGATCTCTAGGTATATTCATGAAAGAAAGAAAAAACAAAAGAAAAGGCTACCATTTGGTTTCTAGGTATATTCATGAAAGTAAACAAAAACAAGAAAAGAAAAAATACCATTAGGTTTGGGGGAGCCTGCAATAGCAGATGTACAGGTTCTTACCTCTCGTTTTAAAGCTCCCCCGCCACCAATCTAATGCTAAGGTCTAGGAATGATCTATTTCCTAACTACTTCTTACCTTGAGACAACTCCTCGGCAACGGAACCAAAAATGATGGGTGTTGTATATGCGCTAAAAACACACTAAAAACCCTCAATTAAATTGTCATCCCGAGGTAAGTAAACTTAGAGTTGTAGAAAAATATATGTCAAAGGTAGAAGGGTTGGTAGTAGTATAGTCTAACTAAGGAAGGTATCTATCTAAGGGCTAATCCATTCAAGCAAAGCTATATAATGAGAAAACCCTACTAAGCAACTTGAAACTATTTAACCTAAGTACTTTTGGGCCAAGGATCAATGGATAATTCTAAGAAAGCAAGTAAAAACCCTATGTAAAGAAAACTAGTTCGTAATAATAAGAAAAATCAACTATTAAGCATAACAATAAGAAAATAACCAAAGCAAACTACTTTAACTTGCCAACCTACATTCAATGAGAAGCTACCCTATGAAATTAAGTAAATAAGCAAGCAAGCAACTATTCTATTAAAGCAAGAAGACAAGAACAACTAGCTAACCTATTAAACAAAGCAAAACAAAACAACTAACTAACCTATTAAAGAAAGTAAGCAACTAACTACTCTAAGATAGCTTCTTCTGCAAGTAATCAAATTAAAACTTCTCATTGAACAACTATCTATCCTAAGAGGCAAGTGGACTATATTCTTAAAACTTCAAAACTATTTCTAATTCATGAAAGGAAATCTATTAATTGAAAGCAAGAAAGACTAGCAACTAACCTTTAATCTATGATAACAAAACTGTTCTCTAACCTATCAAAGAAAAAGACTATCTATCCTACAACAACAATAAAACTATCTTCTAAGATATGAAATTAAGAAGCTATATCTTCTGATCTATGAAAGCAGGAAACTAGATCTTTTAACCTATGAAATCAAGAAAACTATCCTTTAACCTATGAAAACGGGAAAACTATCTTTTAACCTATGAAAACTCAAATATAGTGTTGGTGGTTGTGTGAATGTCTTCAGTGTCGTATGATATCTCAATGGCACTGACAATAAAGGATAATTCAAGTGATATAAGCTCAACATTGATCTCAATAGTGTGTGAAAGGTATGGATTAAACAATCCAATGAGAATTTAGCCATGACATAAACAATCGTCAATTACCCTGCATATTCATTTATTAACCATCAACAATGTAACGAGATCATAATTGTACATCTACACTATGTAAGCGAAATTCATACTTAAAATCAATCATTAACTAAGAAATACAATTGCAATCTAATTCTAGGATGGAAATTACATAAAATGAAACTATGCTATATCTATTCTAACAATTCAAAATACGATGAGAAAAATGCTTGAAAACATAATTAAATCATGACATATAAAAAGTAAACTAATGCATGTATTGACTAACAACTGGTTAAGCAAATTCTACAATAAAAAAACTGAAATTAACCTTATCCATCCACCAAATCCTTGTTAAAGAAAACCCAAATTAAAACTATGTTCTACTCTATTAAAAACTTTGTTTTAAATTTAATTCTAGCAGCATAAAATAAAACACAGTCTAATATCTAATTGCACATGGGGTTAATCTATGAATTTGCAAATTCATTCCTAACTACAAGATCAATGCATGATAACACAATCTGTCATACTAACCTCCAAAAGAGAATCAAAGCAATTAAATTATAACAACAAACTAATTAACACAATGATAATGCATGTACAGGAAATAAAGAGAACAACTAAACTATAAAATGCATAAACAACATAAAGAACATTTACCACACTATTGGTGGGCCCCCCAACAAATTGTGATCACTTTATAAAAGCACACCATGAACTCAACAAGTCGACTTCACCATTAAAACGCAGAAACACAGTTTTATATAACTTCGGCAATGGAAAATGACAAAAATAAGATAGAGACATGTTTTTCTCCAATACACTACTCTATTTCTTCTCAACCTATTGTTTGAACATCCTAGTGGTATTTATAAGTTTACAGACCAAGTGGTCGAGCACAGGAGGGTCGAACCACTTCTAAGTCTGGCAATTTACATTAAATGGTGCCTCAACTGCTGAAACGGAGCGGGCCAATAATCACCTTGTTTAACAACCAAAATTGAGTTGTCGGGAGTTCAGTAGTTGGAGGGGGCATGCATGAACAAAACCCACGTTCTCAATTCGCCCATCATTGGCCACCAATACTATAACCGCCAAGTCGCCCTTCGTTTTTTTGCAAGACGTGGTGTTGGACGCAGTGTCGGATCGGGTACCGAATCGAGTGCTAGAAGGAGTGTCGGACTGAGTGTCGGAAGTAGAAACGTGGTGTGTTTTTCCCTGTAACACCAGAAAAACATGAATTAGATCTTTTGAATCATAAAACATGATGAATTATACTCAATATTGACATCAAACATGAATCATACATACCTGGTGTAGATCATACCGTTTTAACATAAAATTCTTCAAAAAGCTCCTTCAAAACATGAAAAACACATATGTACATTCGGCAAAGTGTCTAATAACTGTCATAAAATTGATCATATCTTGGGCCCAACAAAGTTGAAGGCCACTGTACTGGCATGGTGTCTATATAATGACAATGTCACTCACAAACACCTAGTGGAAATGAGAAGGTTGGCTCGTGATGAGACCCCCTTTCTCTCATCCATACAATTGTGATCCATTACCCTGCCTTGGTGACTAGATGATGGTAATTTCATACCACTAGATATCCATGAACATGATAGGTCAGCTCATGATCAGACCTCCTATCCTCCAAATAACATTTTAAGCATTCATAATCAGATTTCTTGTGGGTCCTATTTTTCTTACAGATAATTGTTTCCTTGCTTTCTTTGGGGATCCCTAGGAAAAACATATGGAATGTTTATACAAAGGATTTTATCTTTTACCCAACAACAATCCCTCCCGGCCTTCAACCCCTTCTTCCCATAGAATGAGGGAAAACCCCTTCTTGGGTCAATACACCCTAAAATCCCAAAAGATAAGGAAATGGGGTGAAATAATGATGGAAAGTGGTAAGTATGGTCAGGAACGATACAATAGCTCTTCAAGGGAGTTCCTAGTAGCAAACCCATCCCCAAAGAAGACCACTTACTAGGGAACAATGTCAACCACCAAGGTGAAGAAGGGAAAAAGGCATAATGTACAAGCATATGTCATGAAATCTAAGATACAACATACTCAAATTCCTCAAATATTGAAATGAAACTTACCATAATACCTTACTTGTACCTCATGGAGCAAGGCCCATTTCTCTTGGAAGCCAACTAGTGTGGTGGATTCCATATTTAAATATACGACCTATTTGGTGTTGAGAAGGGTCTCCATCTAATCAAAAGGATACTTCTAGTCATGTAGTCTCTCAATACTCCATATCTGCAGCTTGAGGTCCGTGAGACATAATATCCCTAGTTATCCAACAAAATGGGGATAACATCTAGCTCCTAGTTGGGGACATGTGCTCACCATAGAGTGCATGAGAACCACAACATCTCCCAGTATACTTGTTCCTTCCAAAACTCAGGAAAAGGGATAAGAGCATCTAGGGTGGTTCCGTCACCCTTTTATCCATATATAAAATCCAAAATGAAAACTAATCTAGAAAAGAAAAAAAATTGATGTTTTTTCAAAAATATCTAAACTAAGCATGAAATCAATATGCAAGTAGAGCAAAATGAAATACGAAATTCATCTAAACTAATATGATTAATCAATATCCAAATGAAAGGAAAGAAAGATGACCTACCTACTTACATGAGGCACGGTCCCTGAAGAAGTCATGTGACCTGAACATAAGATTGGAAAAGAGATCCATCCACTAGTAATGGCATATTTCTCTCGTCTAAGGATGTTAGATAGTACCTTTATTTATCAGAATTATTCTTGATGATCTAAGGACCAAGATATGAGTTATTATCTCATTGGTCATACCTGGTCTTTCCTTTTCTCTTGTCCCACATGATCACACTACTTCCTTCATTAAAATTGTTGCAAGGTGTATTCTCAATGCATGGATGTAAAGGAGTCTCTGTGAAGACCGTCTCTTTGATGATTTCTTCATGTTTCTCATCGTATTTCTTCAAAACCTGGATATACCCTAGCTCCTTCCCATGGCATTTTGCAATTTTCCCTTTGTTGTTTTATGGGAGAAATATCTCTATGGAGTCTTCCTACATGAAGGGTAGCTTGTATGGATCATACTCAATAATATGTGGGGGAACACCATAGTTTTTTTCACTGACATAATTGGGGCCACTTTGATCCATCACATGTTTATCATTATTTTCCCTGTTGTGTAATATTTCATATGTGTCATCTCCCATGGGAATGTATTCATGCGTAAGGCTAATGCTAAGAAAACCCCTAAGGGCAGAGGACCAAGTTCTTGATAAGAGCATCCCCCAAGAATATGGAACATTGATCACCAATATGTCCATGAGAAGGATGATATGTTGAAAATCAATCAGAAAAACCTCAATGTCCTCACACACCCCAAATACCTTGACCCTTCTTGAATCAATACCACATAAATTTCCATAGGATCTGGTTTTCTTCAGACCAAGTTGTTCCATCACTTTCAAAGACATGAGATTTCTTGAGGCACCAAATTCAAGCATACAATTATTCAAAGAAGGTCATTCATTCCAAATGATAGGTATAAGGGAGGATTCATTTCCCTTGGTCGATCAAGATAAATAATGTTCAAGCTGATGGGAGGATCTTCCTTCTTAGTTGGCATATGTAACACTTTCAAAATTTCCCTTTTCACAGAAGGGATCTTACACATCTATGTCACTGGTGTTGGCAAATTCAGTAAATAGAATGCAGTGATGGTTGTTGTCATTAATGGAAACAGTAGAGACAGTAGGATAAGAAGGATAAAACCCCGTAGGGATTTGGAAGTAAAAGATCAGGAGGAACAGCCTTGAAGAAAACGCGCACAACAAGAGCTTACAGAGGAAAAAGGAAGAAGAGTCAGTGACCGTTGGATCCCATCCAAATTTCCCGAAAGAACCAGGACCGTCAGATCTGTAGAAGCTGCGAGAGAGATAAATTCATCGGAGAATCGGGGATCGCGATTTCAAAGTGCAAAGAACACTTGACAACGAAAACCCTGAAATCGCGATTTGATTGCAACCGTTAATCAAAAAGGGATCTGGACCGTTTACTTGTATGGACACGTGGCAGCCAGGAGGCCTCATCGGCAATTCGGGGATCGGGATTTCATAAGGCAAAGTTCACTCTACAACGAAATCCCCGATTT
>JZKD02S0044728.1:105632-127887 GCA_000966675.3 Picea glauca | reverse complement strand
ATCTTAATAATTATTTAAAAGGTATAAAGTTGTTTAAGCTTATAAACAACTGATTCACCCCCCCCCCTCTCAATTGTTTTAGTATTTCCAACAACTGGGACTCTCATATTTAGTTTTCCAAACATACTTGCAACATCTATATTTCATTGAATATCGTCTGTAGGAGTTGGATTAGGAAGAAACTCAGGTATCGGAGGTGGAGGCGGTGGAGCCACCTTCTCTGTTGATGGAAGAGGAGTGTCAGGCCGCGATAGAGGGGCTGAAGATTTATTTCTTGTAGTGTGGGTTAGATATTCCCTCGTCCCTAATTCCTTCTTATGATCATCTGTCAATTGATTCAAGGCTCAGAGACTCCCCTCTCTTTATCCTCTTCTTCTGGCTGCATTGATCTTCTCTTGAGTGACTTGTTCTTTTTGGAAAACATATATCGTATCTATGAAGTTCATATCGTTGGGAGAGTCTCCATCTCATTTGGGGCATTCATATTCTTTGTGAGGTTCTTGGCATGGAAGACACCAAGCTTCTATGTCAACTGTCCCAACTGTTTTCAAAGTATCAGGGGCCTTTTCCTCTTGTTGAGGCCTTGGCCAACCTGTAGAATCTCTCTACTGTCTGGTAAATTGAGGTCTAGGATCATATTGATTTCTCTCCATAGTAATCAAATGGCCCATAATATGATTCTTCACCTGGGTGAACTGAGTACTCATCTGATCTATTTTCTGAGTCAATAGGGAAATCATATCAAAGGCATTGTTGTTGGAAAACTTAATTTTTTCTTCTTCCTTGACACGAGGGTACTGAAAAGGTTCCAACCTTGAATCAAGAAGATTTTATTCAATGAAATAACTGTACTCTTTGGCCTACTCCAATGTTGTGGGCTTCTTATCCTTTAGAATGAAGCGGAATTTCCCTTCAAAAGCGTTCATATAAAGGAGACGAATTGATGATGTTGTAGGATGAAATTTTGTTGGAATATGGTTGTACAACTTGTCAAATCTAGTGTTGAATTCCTTCACTGTTTCATTCTCCTTTTTCTTTATCTAGTTGAACTGAGCTCTAAGTGTCCCACCATATTTTTTTGTTGACCATATTCTCTTAAACAAGTTGGAAAAATATTCATAGGATGTGAGATGATTTTCAGGGAGGCCTTTGAACCAATCAAGAGCTTCTTCAGTCAATGATGAGGTGAATAATTTCATGGACACATCTTCATGCTCAATACCTACATTTTCCATGTCTCGTCCCATGACATAAATATGGTCCTCAAAATTTATTACATTGTTTCCTGGGAACTTTGGAAACCACTTGTTGACCTCTTTTGGCATTGTATTAGGGTATCCCTGGATAGTGGACATGTCAAGAGGTTTGTAGATGTCCTTTTCCCAAGGGTGATCCATTGGAGAAAAAGGAAGGGTACCGTGAAAAAGGGTTTTGACAATGGTAGATTTGAGAGGAGGCCTTCTTTGGTAAAATTTGAAAGGCTAGAACCTCCCAGGGGGAAAAGGTTTGGAAAAGGAAGGGTTCTAGGAAGCTGCAGTCGCTAGATGAGCTTCAAGAAGAGCTCATCAAGAAAGGTAGAAAGGGAATGTCCCTTGGGTGGAGTCGCTAAGAAATCTAAGGGGAAAGTCTTTGGGATATCTTTCCAAAGTATCATTAGGTTTTCGAAGAGGATTCAAAATCCTCCCCGACAATGACACAAAAATGTTATCGCACAAGTTGTAGGTTGGGAAAATCTTCACCCAACCACCAAGATGGTGATAACTATGGTACACTATATCTAATGTCACCGCGATATAGGTCATGCGATTCAAGGGGGACTAGGTCACTCTTAGGAGGAGATCCTGGTGACCCTAGGGGGAAAGGGGTATGAAAATGGAGATGAAAAGAGTGAATCCCCTAAAGGTCAATATTCTATATGGAAACGAAAGGTTTATAATGAGTCTTAGGTTGTCTTGAGGTTTCAAAAGACTTGGATGAATTTCTGAGAAATCAATACATGCCCGATACACAATGAAAACCACTATGAAGCATAATATGTTAGTTGGATCAAAAAGTTAGGATTTATATCTCTAATTTGAAGAAAAAAATAACAGTATATATCAATGAAGAAATAAGCATTATAGTTGCTAACAAGTTTCTAAAATTCCAATGAAATGTGATTGAAACAAAGTAGATAAACACTAGAGAATTTCATGGTCTATAGCATGAGACTTTAGCAATGAGTTATGGTTGTCATAAAATATGTATGCAAAAGTATTTTGCATCCTTATGTCCTTATAAAACTTGTTGTGACAACAGTGAATCTAGCTACCAAAATCCAAAAATAATCCACCCAAAAATTGTATTTAAACAAGTAGAATAAAGTGGCAAACGTTTAGAAAATATTGATGGTAGAAAGGTAAGTTATGAGTAAAGTTATGTTTAGGGTTTCTTTAGTAAATGTACCAGCCTTATGGATGTATAAAACCAAGGTCTATAACATAAAAATTACCCAATCAAATCAGCTCCTAGTTAGCTCAATAAGTGTGTCTAGGTTAGTAGGAGGTTAGGGTAGATTTTTAGGGATCGTCTAGGGCTAGTTTAGGAGCTACTTAGGGTTAGTTACCTAGGGTTACTGCAACCCTAGTGGTTGTAAGTGAGTTTTACTACAGCAGAAATACATTTTTGTTGAAAGGGGATGCCTCAAAGAGGCAAGGTATCTCAAGGCTAGGGGAACAAACTTCAAGTGAGAGAAAACCAAAATCTTTAAATTTCACGTTTACCAATGCAATCATTTATGTCTCCAATTCAACGATTAGTGCCTTTAGTTATGGGTTAATGGGGTCTTCAAGAAAGATCTAGGGATACTATATCCTTGGGGGTATAAATCCTCTTATTCCCCAAGGCAAGCTACCTAGCTAGGTTTTGAAATTAAGGGGTGTATATCCTTATACTTCCTAAACCAAAACCTTTGCAAATAATTTTAAAGCTTAACAATTATGGTGGAAACTAGGATAGGGGTGTATGTGCTTATACTCCTTATCTATCCTTATCCAAACAATCATTAAATTGAATTACCAATGATAATAACAAAGTAAAGAACCATATCAATCCAAGAAAATTCTTTAACATGCCAATGTGAACCACCACAATAAGTTATAAGTGGCCTCCAAGAGATAGCGCATCATCATTATCATCATCGCCATAATCAAAGAAACCATTTCATAGCACAAGAGACAAAAATAAATCCAAAGGTAGTTAAAAGTCCAACCATTTACTTCTCACAATTGGAGAATTTTGTTAAAATGAGATCTTATGATCTCTTATTTATACAAAATGTCTCTAAAATAGTTTGTCCACATAATATTAGGGTAAACCACAATACTAGGGGTCAACAACCATAAACTTGCCCCTTTTACAAAATAACATTAAACAATCCAGTTAAATTTTACTTTTACACAAAAAGAAACCCTAATTTAGAGTAATGTCACCTCTTTTTAGGGGATGTTTTGGCACAAGGAGCAGGTTGTTGGTGATGGAGGAGTGTAGGAAGGCTTCCCAAATCCACATGTCAAGCATCCAACTCACTTCCTTCATGGTAAAAGCCTCAAACTCCTGAAAAATTCATTATTCCAATGCATATCAACCTCACCACCAAACCCTAGCCCCATGGATGACATCATGCTCCTAAATATGATATTTTTCCTCTCGTAGGAAAAATGTTTGGCAAGTAGGGGCTAGGTTATGTCATCCAAGTCACATTCTAGGCCTTCGAAGTTTCATCTCTCTCATCCGGCATGCAGGCCTCTAGCATCCACCTATGGGTTTCAAGTCCAAGCTAGGCATTTCCCTCCAAAACTGTCCACCAACTAGGTCCTACAAAGACAATTAAGCACGCCTTCCAACGATCTCAATTCAAAATATCATGATAAGTAAATCAAGTCAATAAATGAGACACCTAAGCATGTGCATCAAATATTACCTTTTCAAACAATTAAGTGCTCAAATACATTATGCGACTTGTCAAGCTTGGTGTTAGGTATCTAGAGAGGTAGTGGGGGTACCGGAGGGCCCATAGTGATAATAGTGGAGGACACTCAATGTAAGGTGGACTAGATCCACTATATTATTAAATAAGGCCCACTATGGTAGTTAGATATAATCAATGTAAGAGGACTTACTAGAAGGTTCTACTTATAGAAGGTTCCTCCTCTAGAATGATCTTAGGTTGTTGGTAGAACTATATAAAGGGGTTCAAGAAATGTAATGGGATATGAAGACAAGTTTTTTATTTGGAGTGGTAGATCAATAGGAGGAATCCCCCTTGAAGAGGAAAGTAAACAGGACAGGATCCCTTCCATAATAGGATCCATTGTATGGTGTTGCCCTACCTCAAGGGTTTTGATATAATAAAGTGTGGTTTTCATATATTCTTCTTGGATCTATTTTCGTGTATTTTGTATTCATATATTTGGTTCTTAACAATTGGTATCAGAGAACTTTCCTTGGAAAGAATTGTGGGCAAAATGTTTACAATTTTTGCAGTTTCTTTTTCGGAGAAACCAAAGAGGGCTACGATATTCCGAATGATTTATGTGTATTTCTGTGAACAAATTGTAGAAACATGATGTATATCTGAGTTCCTCTCAGAAAAACACCCAATTTAAAAAAAAAAATTGTTTGAAACAAAGTCTGGGAAGTAAATTTATTAAGGTTTTAAAATCTGCAAATTTTTAGGGTTTTTCTGTAGACGACGGCACAATTGTTTTTATTTCTGTAGCACCTGGAGGCTGTATTTGCTAAAAAAAATTACAGATATGAGTTCCTCTTTCCAAAGTACTTGATTTCAAAAAACAATCACCCAAATCAGAGCTCCCGAAGTGAATATATCATTGATTTAAAATCAATCATTTTTTTTTATTTTTATTTATTTTTTTTTATTTTTTTTNGGGGGGGGGGGGTTGTGATGACAGCGAGATTGTAGAGTTCATAACTTTGCACAAGGTATTCAGATTGATACCAGATAAATTCCATTGGATACATTATTTTAATTTTTTTAGTTTTGTACATTATATGTGGTGTTTCCAATGTATATTCACTCTCAACTCATGGAAATTCTATGAAAGGTTGAAGCCCTCAAAGCTGATATGCATGACCACCTGCAAGGCATCAAGGCTAGTCTACATGGCCAAACAGACAATTATCACAATATTCAATGGTCATTGGATCTCCTACAAGATGGATATCTTATGGAAGACATTAGGGATGAATATAATTAATAAGTATATTCTTTGTATGATTTTTAGGCCAACTGTGATGCTTGATATATGGATAGTTCTTATTTTTGCAATGACAACCACTTTCATATTTTATTTTATGACTCTACTCCACCTTTTGTAGAGAACCTCAATGTGACAAATCCAGAGTCGATTATGATTACTAGTGTCCATCCTGCATATTCTACACTGGTATTATTCCTTCAAGATTCAGCTATGACCCTTTCCAACTATGTGGATAGTTCTTCTTCTTTAGATCCACATGACAAATGTCAGTCTTTGTAGCATCATTTTCAGTTGGTTACTGGGTTTCAATACCTTCTTCATGGATTTCACATGAGCACTCAGACATGGGACCCTAGTTTACAATGGTGGTAGGACTACTTCATCATGGTGTCTTTCACTTCTACATGGGACCCTGGTTCTCTACTCTACTTCAGCACTATGGTCCACACTTATCCATGGGACCCTCGTATATGGTTGTACACCCTCATAAAAATAATTGAGGACAACACTTTCATAATGGGGATGGAATGTTAGGTATCTATAGAGGAAGTGGGGGGCTCGAAGGGCCCATAGTGATAATAGTGGAGGTCACTCAATGTAAGGTGGACTAGATCCACTATATTATTAAATAAGGTCCACTATGGTAGTTAGATATAATAAATGTAAGAGGACTTAATAGAAGGTTCTACTTCTATAAGTTTTCTCCTCTAGAATGATCTTAGGTTGTTCGTATCACTATATAAAGGGGTTCAAGAAATGTAATGGGATATGAAGATAAGTTTTGTATTTGGAGCGATAGCTCAATAGGAGGAAGCCCCCTCGAAGAGGCAAGCGAATAGGAGAGGAACCCTTCCATAATAGGATCCATTGTATGGTGTTACCCTACCTCAAGGGTTTTGATATAATAAAGTGTGGTTTTCATATATTCTTCTTGGATCTATTTTGGTGTATTTTGTATTCAGATCTTTGGTTCTTAACACTTGGATATGGAAGGTTTGACAAGGTGTCTTATTGGGTAGATCTTTCTATAGGTCAAGGAGTGTTTCCAAGAGATCCCTCTCTAAGACATGTAAAGTGGATGAAGCAATCAAGAGTCAAGACTCAATGGGCATGGGGTTCATGACATAAAATGGGTTGTAGTGTCTCATTCATGGGTGCCTTTGTAGAGGGTATGTGGAACCTTCATTTGCAATGCAATTTTTCTAATCCCATATGTTTTCCATTCTTTGTTTTTTCAAAATTTAAGGACAAGTTGAAGGCCACTGTCCTGGCATGGTGTCCAGATAATGACAGTGTCACTCACAAACACATAGTGGAAATGAGAAGGTCGTCTCATGATGAGATCCCCTTTCTCTCAGCGATGCAATTGAGAGCCATTACCCTAGCTTGGTGACCAAATGATGGTAATGTCATACCACTAGATATCCATGAACATGTTAGGCTGAATCATGATGAGACCTCATATCATACAACTAACCTTTTAAGCATTCATAATCATATTTCTTGTGGGTACCCTTTTTCTTATGGATAAGTGTTTCATTTCTTTCTTGGGGGATCCCTGGGAATATAATCTAGAATATTTATACATAGGATTTTATATTTTACCCAACAACAATCCCTCTATGCATTCAACCCCTTCTTCACATAGAATGAGGGACAACCCCTTGTTAGTTCAATACACCCTAAAATCTGAAAAGATAAGGAAATGGGGGGAAATAATGATGGAAAGTGGTAAGTATGGTCAGGAACATTACGATATCTCTTTAAGGGATTTCCTAGTAGCAAACCCATCCCCAAGGAAGACCACTTACTAGGGAAAAATATCAACCACCAAGGTGAAGCAGAGAAAAAGGTATAACGTCCAAGAATATGTCAAGAAATATAAAGCAGTCTGAGATACAACATACTCAAATTCCTCAAATATTGAACAGACGCTTGTCATAATACTTGACTTGTACCTCATGCAGCAAGGCCCATTTCCTTTCGGAAGCCAGCTGGTGTGGTGGGTTCCATATTAAAATCTACGACCTATGTGGTGGTGAGAAGGGTCTCCATCTATGCAAAAGGATACTTCTAGTCATGTAGTCCCTCAAAACTCCATATCTACAACCTGAGGGCCTCGAGACATAATATCTTTAGTTATCCCACAAAATGGGGATAACAATGCCTACAGATTGTCATGCAAGGCCCCACTAGATAGCCCCTTTCGTCACGTGAGTTAGTGCCATATTTGAAGGATGAGAGGTGGTTCAGGCTACATAGGTTGAGGTGAGACTACAAGAAGTTTGATAGTGGTAAGGTACAACACATATATCCACACGATCAAAAAGTATGTTATATGCTTGTTTGTAGTTGGATGTCAATGATTTTGGGGGATATGGTCATGGGAGATTGAGCATTATTCCTAAAGGGACTATTGGTTGTATGGTACCTACATATCCATGGTATTTGGTCTATGTATTTTATGGTTCTCTATTAGAAGCACATATTGGGATATATTTGAGGCATATGCTTGTACATGGTTGAGGTATGATCTTGTGAACTTGGGTGTTCACATAGATGTACTATTAGTTGTATGGTTCTTGTTGTAGTGAATTTTCTGAGGCAAATCTATTGAAGTATATTGTTGGTGCACTTAGTTTGATTTATTGGCATATATTGTGGTGCATTGTGAGAGGCATTTGATAGTGGTATTGATATATTATTGGCCTATGAATGGTACATGTTTGAGGGATTTTGGTTGAGGAGTGTTTATGAAGTTATTGGTACAGATTGAGGCTACATAACAGTGAGGGTTTCATGCATGGTTGATGCGAGGATTCACTACACTTGGTTTATTGTTTTTTGTATATGTATGGAACATGATTAGAGAGATATAGTTGTGCATTATTTGAGCTATAAACCTGTGACAGTGGGTATGTGATCTATGTGATCAAATGTGATTGGTTGAGGATATTATTGTGATAGGTTGTTGGTACATGTTGTGATAAGTTGATGGTACAAGTTGTGATAGTTATTTGATGTGCATGATTTATGTAAATGGTTGAYGTGTGTRGTTRGCAGATGGTATGGTAYATGATTGATATTTGGTATAGTTGATGCACTTGTTATGGTACATGTTTGATTATACAGGTTGATGCATGGTATAGTTTGGTTCTTGGTTGAGACACATATCTTGTGATTGTATGTGGTGATATTAGTACATGTTTGGTAGAGGAATGTGTTGGTTATGTTGATCATACGGTTTGAGATATGATATTGGTGATATTGGCATGAGTTGCATGTGGATGAGAGTGGATCAGGTTTCGTGGATGAGAAAATGATTGGTTGGACAAGTTGTTGTGGCAGTGGTTGATGTGACAGGTTGACAGTGATAGAGTGACAATGGTAGTATCAGTTATTTGAAACTTATATTCCAGGGCAGTTCGAAGGGGAAAGGAAAGGGGGTTGTATCCTCCTTCCGGTTACTGCCAGAGAATCAAGGAGTTGGAGCTTCCTTCAGGTTGGAGCCTGGGAACTAGGTGGTTATATCCACCTTTCGATTGAAGACAAAGAACTCAGGTGGTTGTAGCCTCCTTCTGGTTGGAGCCAGAGAATTCAGGGAGTTGTATCTTCCTTCAGGTTAGAGCATAAAAATAGGGGGTTTTAGCATCCTTCCAGTTGTAGCTGGAAAATTGGGAAGTTGGTGCTTCTTATGAATGCATTTATTCTGACATATACAAAAATAATTATGTGTTTTTCTCCTGCATTGGGTTTCCACGTAAAATAATGGTGTACTGAGTACTTGATGTGATGTGTTGATGTGATGCTACTTATGATTATATGATTATGATTTATCGAATTCCATCATAGGTGATACATTGATAATGAACTGATGAACATTGTTGAATAAGTTAAGAGAATATATATATTGTGGTTAAAAGTGGAATAATGTGTGAATATTGATTCACCCCCACCCCCCTCAGTATTCCAACAATTGGTATCATAGCAGGTTCCTTCAAGGAAACATTTTAACCACTAG
Organism: Picea glauca; assembly: GCA_000966675.3. NCBI lineage: Eukaryota > Viridiplantae > Streptophyta > Pinopsida > Pinales > Pinaceae > Picea > Picea glauca. The sequence goes on along the minus strand of JZKD02S0044728.1, from coordinate 118,605 downwards.
AAGGTAGATCATGGAATGCAGTGTGAATGGAGCACCAATGTTCAGTGGTCGAAAGGGTGTGAAGTATGAAATGTGGAGTATCAGGATGAAAACATTTTTACAGGAACATGGATATGGTGTTTGGAAATCAGTTTTTATAGTATACATCACTACAAAGAAACCTCCAAAGACTGCAACCAAGAATGAATTGAAAAGGAACAACAAAATAGAAATGGATTTTATCTTGGAAGGATTCCCTGACTCAATAAAGAACAAAGTTTGAAAATTTTCATCAACTAAAGAACTTTGGGATAAGCTACATAATATATATTATTCTCCCATCATAGAGTCAAAGATTGCTAAATAAGATGAAGGTACAAAATAAGAGGGAAGATTCTCATCATGTCAGACATATTTAGAAGAAGAAAAGTGTGAAGTCAATAGAAGTGTGTATTTTTGCTTTAATTGTGAAGAAGTAGGGCATCTTGAAATTGAATTCTCTTATCTGAAGATTGAAAGTGACGAGACATAAAATCCCAATGAAATAGAAGAAAATCCTAATATTGAAAAGAAAAATAATCATGAAGTAGATTTCAGTGAATGAGAAAGAGAACTCGAAGATGAAATAATCACATTGACGATCCAACTTGAAGAATCAAAGAGGATAGAAGAAGTCACGAGGAATCAGATGTTGAAGAAAGAAGAAGCGGTTGAGAAACTTGAAGAAGAATTTGTCACATTGAGATCCAAAATTGTCAAGCTCATTAAGAATGTTGAAAAGATGGAAACATCCACATCAATAGTACAAAATGAAGAGAATCATTTCAAGCTTCTAGAAAAGAAGAATGAAGAAAAGAATAAGAGTTATGCAGAAGTAATCAAAGGAAGGAATCGTGGTCAACCATAATCTAAGAAAATTGATAAAGATACATCTTCAAGAAGACCCTCCACAGTAAATCCACAAAGAAGTGCCAATCAATATCAACCAAGGAAGGAATTCAAAAGGACTACACCATTCACTCCCATGTATGTAAATTTATTTTATGGTCATTTTTTATTGTACTAACTTTGGACATAAAGTTGCAGATCGTAGGGCTTATGAAAGAAATGTTCAAACAATAAATACTTATGTGCCCCCACACAATATTGAATGTTACAATTGCCACAATTATGGTCACATAGCTCGTGATTGTAGAAGTATAATGGATGCTTCATTGAGAAAGAACACTAGTATCAGATATAGGAAGGTTTGGAAAATAAAACAAGAATAGGTAAAGGAATATTAGATGAATGAAGGACACCTAGAAGTCATACTCTCAAGATTGGAAATAGTACAAGATGAAGACAAATATACAAAGAAAAACGAATATGTTAGTTATAGGAAAGTTTGGAGAAGAAATGAAAAAGAAGAACATGTGAATAAAGAACAAGTCTCAGAGATCACAAGATTTGCAATATGACGAGAAAGAAAATAAGAACAGGTGAATAAAGAACATGTCCCAGAGATCACAGGATTTGCAGTAGCACGAGAAAGAAAAGAAGAGTAGGTGAATAAATAATGGGCCCAAGAGATTGTACTTTCAGGAATTACAGTGAAAAATCAACCCACTGACAGGAAGAAAGAAGTCGGAGTTTAGAGGGGAGATGATTATACAGACGAAGAGGAATATTACTATGCATCAGAGCGGGTATTTTTCTGAGCCACGTGGCTTGGATACTCCTAGTCAATATGAATATTGAACAAGGGGAGTCTAGGAATTACCTCTACAGATCATAGATTTATCTTTCGAGCAGTTTTAAGTGTTTCAAAATGATTTTATAGATATTTGATAAAGACAATTTCATAATGGTTTGATGACAAAGGTACAAAATGATAGATTGATCGATGGGGAGATAAGTGATCCCACACAGGTGTCAATTGGAAGTTACACATGAAATAGGTTATAATTGTATTTAGACAGAGATATCTTCAGTATTTGGTTTACAAATAGAGAATACCAATGGACACATTTGATGATAAGTTACAGATGTGAGTACTTCATGATAAGTACAGTGATAGATGGGTCAACATTATGGATAGTTGAGTAGTAGAGTCATGGACAATATGGACATAGATGGATTCGTAAGAACACTTAGCAAGTTTGGACAAATTTATGATAGTGGATGAGAGCATGGATTCATAGATTGGTTCAAAGACTAAATCATAGGAAGTTGGATGATTATGATAAATGAAACATTTGAATACTTTAACTTTGAATTATTTTTATATATGTTAGTTTATTATAAGAGGAAGCACCAATGGAAAAAAACTCCAAAAAGGAAAACAAGTACAGGAAGACCTATATTTGATCTACACAACATCTTGTAGAGAAGTCAAGGGGTGAGAAATGGTCAAACAAGAGACAGAAGAGTGAATATAGGGGGAGCATCCCCAAGGGAGATTTAATACATGGAGAGAAGTCTCAGAGAGAGTTACCTTTTTTCAAAGGGAGAGAGAAAGTAGTCAGAGGCATGGAAATCCAAAGAAGGAACAGAAGCATAGAAACATAGAGAAAGATCATAAGAATGAAGACAGGGAGAACAACCCCAAGGACAGTTTAGATAGGGGGAGTAGTCCCAAAGAGAGATACCCTTTGCCATTGATGTCAAAGGGGGAGAGATAGAAACATTGATGAGGAGAAATTATCATAGGGGGAGCATGAGCATGAGTGTTTCCATGTCTAAATGTTGCCATCAATGCCAAAGGGGGATATTGTTGGACAATTGGTTTGAATATTTTGGTGTCATTGATGTCAACCCTTGGATATTGATCTTGTAGATTGATTTCAACCCTTAGATATTGATTTCAACCCTTTAAGCAATTCTGGTAGCCCCAGAGGTGTGGTTAAGGAACTCAAGTTTGTATGAGGAATAAAGACATGATGATCGGTGAATTTGTAGGTAATACTGTCATAGATGGATAGTATATATTGCATCATTTTTGTTGATATGTGGTACGTCACACGGTTCATCACGCTTGAGGAGATATGGATTTGTGAAGTTGGAGGACCTTCATGAATATTCTATAATCCCCTAGAAGGTCAACAAATAAGTCAATTATTCTAGAAGCTCCTAGAAATTCATCAAGAAGTTTACTATTAGAAGTGGTTGTAACTAGGAGTTAATCATGGGTAAAGTTGTTGAGATAAGAAAATAATTAAAAATAAATTAGTTGCAACAAGAATTGGTGAGTTCACTAAGTATGGGTAAAGTAGTTGCAACAAGAGAGTGGGTTGGCCCTAAAAGAGGGAAGTTAGGTAAAAAAATTAGAAGATGACCTCTAAAGGAAGGCACTTGGAGAGTATAAATAATAGAGAAAGAGACCCCCATTAGCACCTATTTATCACATTGAATATCTATCTTGTGAAAGGTTTATTGTAGGTACTCATTGATATATCTGAATTTGTGCAATTCTAAGGAAGCAAAGGAAGGTTGACGACAAAGTTTCACAGTTGTCGTAGAGTGCGGGAAAATCACGAAAAACCTTGATTAGGGTCATCCCTGTGGGTTAGAAAGTAAATGTCCGACTAGGCATCCACACATGACGCATATAGCCTGTCACGCGAGGCCTCACTAGACCTCCCCTTTCATCACGTGAGGCAGTGTTAGATTTGAGGGATGAGAGGTGGTTTAGGTTGCATAGATTGAGGTGAGACTACAGAAAGTTTGACAATGGTCAGGTACATCAGATCTATATATAGGATCAAAAGTTATGTTATATGTTTGTTTGTAGTTGGATGTTGGTGATTGTGTGGGATATGGTCATGCGAGATTGAGCATTTTCCTTGTAGTGACTATTGGTTGTATGGTACATACATATACGTAGTATTTGGTCTATGGTTGTTATGGTTCTCCATTATAAGTACATGTTGGGATATATTTGAGGCATATGCTTGTACATGGTTGAGGTATGATCTTGTGAGCTTGGGTATTCATCTAGATGCAATATTAGTTGTATGGTTCTTGTTGTAGTGAATGTTATGAGGCAGATATGATGAAGTATATTGTTGGTGCACTTAGTTTGATTTATTGTTATATCTTGTGGTGCATTGTGAGAGGAATTAGATAGTGGTCTTGATATAAGATCGACCTATAAATGGTACATGTTTGAGAGATTTTGGTTGAGAAGTGTTACTAAAGTTATCAGTATAGATTGAGGCTACATAAAAATGAGGGTTTGATGCATGGTTGATGCGAGGGTTCACTACACTTGGTTTATGATTGTTTGTATATGTATGGCACATGGTTAGAGAGAAATAGTTGTACATGGTTTGAGCTATACACTTGTGAAAATGGGTATGATATCTATGTGATCAAGTATGATTGGTTGAGGAGATTGTTGTGATAGGTTTTTGGTACATGTTGTGATAAGTTAATGGTAGAGGTTGTGAGAGGTTTTTGATGTGCATGGTTGGCACATGGCATGGTACATGATTGATACTTGGTATAATTGATGCACTTTCTATGGTACATGTTTTATTATATAGGTTGTGGTATAGGTTGTTGTATGGTATAGGCTGGTACTTGGTTGAGACACATATCTTGTGAGGGTATGTGGTGATCTTGGTACATGCTTGGTAGAGGCATGTATTGGTGATGTTGAGCATATGTTTTGAGATACGCTCTTGGTTATATTGGCATGAGTTGCATCTATATGAGAGTGGATTTGGTTTCATGGATGAGACAATGATTGTTTGGACAGGTTGTTGTGATACTGGTTGATGTGATAGTGACAGTTTTATAGCGACAGTGGTAGTATCAGTTATTTGACACTTGTATTTCAAAGCGGTTGGACGGGGCAAGGAAATGGGGTTGTATCCTCCTTTTGGTTGGTGCTGGAGACTAAGGGAGTTGGATCTTCCTTCAGGTTGGAGCCTAAGAACTAGGTGGTTGTATCCACCTTCCGGTTGGAGTTGGAGAAATCAGGGGTTTGTAGCCTCCTTCTGGTTGGAGCCACAGAATTTAGGGAGTTGTAGATTCCTTCAAGTTGGAGTCTAATAATAGGGGGTTGTAGCCTCCTTCTAGTTGTAGTTGGAAAATTGGGAATTTTTTGCTTCCTATTAATGTATTTCTTCTGACGTATAAGAAAATAATTTCATAGTTTTCTCCCGCATTGAGTTTCCACGTAAAATACCGGTGTATTGTGCACTTGATGGGATGTTATTTATGATTATATTCTTATGATTTATTGAATGAAATCATAGATGATACATTTATTATGAACTGATGAACATTGTTGAATAAGTTAAAAGAATATATATATATTGATTAAAAGTGGAATAAAGTGTGAATAGTGATTCNNTCTCAGTATTCCAACATGAAATAATTTTTCTCATGCTTATTTAGTTTCCTTGAATCATAACAGATCACTTTCCCTTCTTGCATAAGAACTCCACCGAGTCCTTCTTTGCAAGCATCGGTACAAACCAAGAAATCCTTTTCAAGGTCTACAATCTTCAGAATAGGGGAATTTGTCAAAATATTCTTCAATTACTGAAAGCTAGCCTCACATTCCAGTGACCATACAAGTTTATTCCCCTCCCTTTATATTGAGGTATTGGGATACCAAATCTTGGAAAATATTTTTATTACCATTCTTTAATCCCCAACTAATCCCATGAAATATTCCACTTCTTTCACATTTCTATGGGTGGACCAGTCCATAATTGCCTTAATCTTTTCAGGATATATTTCCACTCCCTCTATTGAGATTATGTGGCCTAAATACTAGATTTATTTTTAAAAGAACTCACACTTGCTGAAGTTATCATAAATATAGTGTTCTCTTAGCACCCACAACACCATTCTAAGGTGTTCTTCATGCTCTTTTCCAGTCTTGGAATACACCAAAATTTCATCTACAAACACTAACAAAAACTTGTCTAAATACTTGTTTAAAACACTATTCATTAAGCACATGAAGGTATTTTGTGCATTGGTAAGCCCAAATGTAACCACTATAAAGACACTTTGTCCATACCACATCCTAAAAGTTTTCTTGTTAATATCCTCATCTGGAATTTGGACTTTTTGATATCCATATCTCAAGTCAATTTTTGAGAAAATTGTGGCTCCCTTGAGCTGATAAAAAGGATCATCAATCCTAGAAAAATGATATTTATTCTTGATGGTCATCTTGTTCAGCTGCCTATAGTCAATACATGCTCTCAAGGTGCCATCCTTCTTCTTTACAAACAAGGTTGGTGCTCCCCATGGGGACAAATTGTACCTTAAGCTCCACCAATTCAGGTGTACTCATTATGTAGGATACCTTTGATGTTGGCACTACTCCAAGTACAAGATCTATTGAAAAATCAAGATCTCTCTTTGGAGGTAGTATAGGTACCTCCTCTGGAAACACATCCTTAAAATCACATAACATAGGGTGATGTTCATCCTTCAACTCATTTCTTTATGTTGAGTTAAGAACTTGTATAACATACAAGGGATACCCTTTTCTGCTGAACTTCTTAAACTACAATGCTAATGTTTTCCTAACTGAAACTGGCTTTTGAATTCCTTACAAAACTCTTACATTGATTTCTTCATCTTTACAGTCCAAAATCTTCTCATAACAATTTAATTTTTCCTTGTGGACTGCTAGCCAATCCATGCCTAACAACACGTCATATGATCCTAAGAGTAGGATATTCAAGGCTTCTTGTGTACATAGTCCACTTACCTTGAATGGACATGCTTCTATGACCTCAACCACTTTTCTCTTAGTCCCTGTGGATAATTGGACAAACCATTCATTTTCATGTTTCTTCCTTTGTAAATCACATGCTTCAACAATTGAGGTGAGACATAACTAATATTTGATCTAGGGACAATTAAAATAGAAATAGGTTTCTTGGCGATTTTACCTTCCAACTCTACTACACAGGCTTGGTGGTCTACTTGTCGGTTCTCCACAATTGCATATATTCTTCGCACACTTCAGGTTACATCATAAACTATAGTTTCTTCCTACACAGTGTATACTTTCTTGTTACCATTAGCCTACCTGTGAGGACAATATCTCAACAAATGTGGTTCCCCAAAACCCCAACACTGTAGAGGCCCTTTATTTGGTTCCTCTATTCTTTTTATTTCCTACTTTGCTGGCCTATTTCCACTCTGAGATGGAAAATTATGCCAATGCACACTTCTGCTTGGTTTTCCTAACTATGCACCTTTCCTTGGGAAAGACATGAATCTCTTTTTCTGAAATCCACCCCTATCCTTTATTTTTCATTCCTTAGAAGGATCGTGTTTATGTTTAGATTGATCATAGAAACACTTGGGCTTCCTTATAGTGTCTTATAAGCTATTTGTCCTATCAAATTCAATTTTTCCCTCGTAGACAGTGGAAATCCATTGATAAAGTGGTGCATCCTTGTTTTTTCATCCTTGAGGTAAGGAACATGCCTCAACAACTCTAAAAATATTTTTCCATACACATCCATGGTAAGTTGTCCCAACTTATGCTCATCGAATTCTTTAATTTTGTCATCAAAATATTTCTTCGATAGGTATGTTATTATAAAATAGCTCTCAAATTGCTTCCAGGTCAACTTTATTTCCTTTAGTCCTTTGATATCCTTGAGATCCTCCCACCATATGGAAGCTCCTCCATTCAAATTGAATACATAAATCATTACCTTGGTATTTTTAGAGTAATTATGTACTTGAAATTACTTCTTCAAACACAACATCCAAGATTCGTCTTCTTCTCCCTTATTAATTTCCCCGTCAAAGGGAGGTGGTTTAGCCTTCCTGAATTCTTCAGTCAGAGAACTCGATGAATGTATTTTATTTTTCCTCAAAATTCTTGATCTAGTGTCACTAGTGGGCATCTCCTTGGAACAAATCTTCCTGTTGGGTGTCTCAATGGAAAAACATCCACCTGAATTACTTTTATTGGCATCTCAATGCCTCTTCTTGGAAGAACTTATTCCTATATTGTTATGGGCCAATCTGTTCTTTTGGGCATCTGAAGGGGTTTTCAACCTCTCTAATTGTTACAACTTTATGTTACTAGGGACCTAATGCAGATGTTTTTGAATATCATACAAGCTATGCAACAACATTACATGCATCTTTGTCTTCTTAGCCTGGGCTCTCATGAGCCTCTCATTGTCTGCCTTCAAAATTTTAACAGTGGATACCAAATATAGAGGGGTTTCTCTATCCCTCCAACCATCACATTCCTCATCTCTGAAGTGTGAGGTATCTTCCATGTTTTGTTGCACCATTCACATCTATTTCCCTACGTGATGAAATAACAAAACATTTTTATCCATTACATAAGTCAACATCATAGCATGCATTCTTGGAAAATTTAAAAGCTTTCTCAAACAATTTTAAGTGGCCTTGATGACCCATTCAAGCCTTGAGTTTGAAATATACTATGATACCACTCTGTAACACACTTGACTCCATTAACCTCACTTAGGATGGTGGGATGTTTGGTTTTTACTCTCTTCAACACTATGGGTTAGTATTTGGTTTCATCGGTGCTTAGGTGAAGAATTCTCTTATCAAAATTGTTGCCATACTAAAAATCCTTTGTTCATAGAGAAATCCTTCCATGATATTCACTATGAGGAATAAGGATTTTTGTATCCTCAATCGGATGGTCAAGAGTTCTTCCCGCCTTCAAATCAATAGCCAAAAGTTATTCAGACTTGTCCCCATCGGAATCTCCAACCACCAAGGTCAGCATCCTCTCCGATGGTATCATTGTGACAGAGTGCTCATATAGATCCAATGGTTGTCAAGTACTGATATCAATGGCTCTGATATTTTCGGTGCCTCAAATTACCTAAGAGTTATTTCCTACCTCATTTGGCACTTGCTAAGGACCAGTCGGTCCTGCTACAATTCTACATCTGTCGTGACCCAACTTCCATTTCAAATAAACTATTGTCTCCAACTCTCGATGTATTCCCCATCATAACATATCTGATTCAACACTAAAGACCACTCTAACAACTCTTACTACAACAAATATGAGGATACTCATTCACACTATCCAACTATCTAGGTTTACTTAGATAAGATAACAACATGACAATTAGAGTTATAAGGAAAATCTCCTCGAATCAAACCATGCTAGATCCAATGGCTAAGATTCATGGGAAAAATCCTGATAGATCTATGGTCCTCGGAGTTCCTTTCGTCGCACTCCTATCGCATCCCTCTTTCTGGACCTACGACAACCCTCCTTATAAAAATATCATAAATGGATCCAACGGTCCAGAACTCACCTTGGTAACTCTCTAATATATCGACGATCCTCATCGACTCAGAGCTTCCCCCATTCGAGTCCCAATACAACCTCCCACATGTTCACTCTGATGGTGGCACCATTCGACCAATGGTATAGATCTGCTCTGTAAATAGAATTGACGACTGTGAGTTATCCTAATTAAGACATTGGGTTTTCCACATGGTAAAGGTATGAATTTGGGACTAAGCCAATTTCAGGGGTTCCTCAAGGGTTTTCTAGACCTCCAAGGGCTTGGGCACTACCCTGAGACCATCTAAGGCTCTCTCTCTTCCTTAGGATGAAGTTTGCATATCTTCAAAGTTCTACATTCAAGGAAGGTTGAATATTTAAGGGGTTAAAAATCTCCAAACTACACATAGACCTTCCTCACACACCATAATACTCTCTCTGCCAGTCTTGGATGAATATTTTGTTCATATCGTGTAAAATTTATACTCGGGAACATAAGTTTCCCTCATATTAAATGATTCTTTCACCCCTACAATACCTTCCAAATACTAGACCGCACTTATCCCATCTTCCAAATAAATATTTTTCCCATGTCTTGCAAACTTTCCTCCTAAGATGCAAGATCCTCAAGAATACAAGTGATCTGAAAATAGTGGGTTGACTTGTTATGTTATGCAAGCAACCTCTATTCCATTTAAATAAAATTTACAGGACCTTGCTCAATGTGTTAAAATATGCAAGATAAATTATGTGCCAAGTTTATGCATCTTCTTTTCAATGTTCATGTGTGAGGAAATTTTCTTTTAAATGGTTAAATATGTGTTTTAAATAAATACACAGCAAACATAACTTGCATCAAATAAACCATCAAACTCACAACAATAACAACATGATAAAGGAGTTCACCCCTCTCTGGGTTACATCTCCTTGAGCCTCCATCAATGGACTTGGCTCCTTGGGATTAGTTTGTCAAAAATTATTTTACAAGCTGCTTCTCAAATCCAATGGATTTTCTTATTGTACCATTGGGATCAGAATACATAAAAACCCCAAAAATGACTAATAGAACTCTGAAAATGGATCATGGCTCATCCGGGCATGACCTCTTCTACATGTGGCCTTGAGCTTCCCTGAACTTCCTTGTGGAAAAAACACCTATAAAAGTCCTCAAAAGCCTCTAAAACCTATCCCAATGTGTTCATAGCATAACAATTAGCCAAAAATGACTATTCAGTCACAGAAAACAGACTTGTGCTCATCTGAGCATGACCTCAATCAATGAGGGCTTCAAGCTCCCTAGAGCTCTCTAAAACTTAAATGGTGAAAAAATTGCAAAATAAGTCTTCAAATGCCTTTGAAAATAGTACCAATGGATTCAGAACATCCAGAAACCCCTAGCTGGGCTTTTTCAACACCTCATTTGGCCAAAAAATGAAGAAGATAGGCCTCCTTCCATTTTCTTCCTTCAAGCTTGTTGTCTCTGGTTCGCCAAAACGCACCTATGTGTGGCCAACCTAGCTCACGCACTCAAAATTGTGCTAAAACCTAGCACCAACGCATAATCGTAAAATGGGAAAAACTGTAGGACGCTTAACAGAACTAAATCCCCCAACCGCCAAGACCGTGGGCATATGGGTCCATGTGACCGTGCGCTCAAAAAAAAAGGCCAAGGTTCCAAGAGCGAATGAGGTTGTGACAAGTGGAGGGCGTATGGGGTGTTGTAACTGTTTGAAAATACAAACCCATGCGTACAAAGTGTAGGTCATATGGTATGGTTTATGCGATTGGGGGCTGGGGATAAGCCCCAACCCGGACCCCCGCGCCAACCATAAAACAAATCAAATTTAAATATATATAAAATCATGTATATAACAAGCAACATATTATGGCGCATTGGCAGGGAGGACTTTGCAAATACTTTGACCTATGGAGGGAGGTCCGGGGTTTGATCCCCACGGACCCATAAAATTTTAAACAAACAACCAATACTAAACAAATGGGGTGCCACGTGGTAGCCCATGACTGGGCCGCGTGGCACCAAACCACTTGTCAAAATGATGCCACGTGTCACAACATGATTCACCCAACTGCCAACTCAGCACATGCCATGTGTCGTATAGCTTTGCTACGTCATCGTACGGACATGCCACGTCAACATTCGTACAGACTGTACAGTCAGCACATTTTTTTTTTGCATGTTTGATGATTCGAACAGAACGTGATATCTCTCTCATCCAACGTTTGTTTGAACCCAAATGAGTTGCATTGGGTTCGTGACGACGAGGGCTATGCACCCATTCGTTTTGAGGCAATTCTGAGAACTTTTGAGCAAAATTTTGACCCCTGGTCCAGATTCTGATCACGCCTTCCCACTGAAAGGATTTTGGACCCACAAAAGCTTATGATTATCTGTCTGAGCTTCAATACTCTTCTTCTTTCAAGTTCTATCAACTGATTCTACTTGAAAAGTCTTTTTGACAATCCCCTGGATACTTTGACATGCCTTGCACTACAACTGGCTATGTCCCTCAACCACTGTTCTCTGACTGCTGCTGATCCACTGTTCTCCTTCTTCTTGGAAGACTACCAACCTTCCCACTGAGAATCAAGTCCTTCTTGTGAACTCTTGGACGTCAACACAATCCACTCTCCAATGGCTACAAAAAATTTCTTGCGACATCTTGTCACAAACCAAGAAAACCATCAATCTTGAAAACAAATTTATACAAGACTGAAAATGATGCCAACAAAGTTTTTTTTCTCTTCAAGCAAATGGTTGCATCTTGTACTTCATCAAAGCACATGGTGTTTTCCTGCATCTTGGTGTACTCAAAATTGACTTACAAGCCAACAAACACCATCGACTAAACATAAGTCAAAAAACATGATCGACACAACATAGTCGTCAATACAACATCGACACAAGTCAAGACTCATTTGAAACATATCGAAATTCCCAAAATGACAAGTCGACATTCATGATACACACCCATGTTACAATCATGAGTCATTCATGATGAACTATCACCAAGTTCATTGTTTACACACACACAAAACACATGCATGTGCATAGTTCTTCAACTCTCCTTCAAGTACAAACATAAGTACATAAACCCAAAACATGTGGGTACATAAGAGCTAAATATGAAAGAAAATATATGGTTGTAACAAGTGAACATCATACCCCTCTTTTACATCCTCCTGGAGAAGTTGTGCAACAACAAGAATGCCTTCAAATGAATTGCATTCACATGCAAACTTGCATCATAAAAGTTATGATAAATCGCTGCAACTTGTCATACTCTCAACATAAATGGATACATAAGGCTGAAAAGTGCATCTACAACAGAAAATGCAAGCCTTACTTTCTCAAGAAATTCAACCATTTCTTACCAAGCCAACTCAATGGTGATTTTTTCTGCTGAAAATCGTCCTCTTGTGAATCATCTTGACTCACATCGATGATGGAATCTCCTCTTCCATTCTTTCCAATCTCTTTATCCATCTTCTTCTTGTGTTGTGTATGAGTGGTTGGATGCAATGTCTAACATTGGTCAATGAGATGATCCCTCTTCTGGCAATGAGTGCAAATCTTTTGCATCCTCTTTTCAAGTTGTCTTTGCTTAGAAAGTTTCCTGAAAGTGGTCAATCTTTTCCAACATTTTGAAACATGATGGTTATATAAACCACAATATGTACATGGACTTTTTCTTCCATTTTTACATGCAAATT
>JZKD02S0044728.1:76433-101329 GCA_000966675.3 Picea glauca | reverse complement strand
AGAGAGAGAGGTACAATTATGATGAAAGGGTGTAATGAAGGGTTTTATCCAACCCACACATATAACAATAGAATGTAATAATTCAATATATAGGGCCTAATAAGGGGTTTTATACATAACATGGGGCTTTGTATAGGGCTTAACAAGCCCCTCCCCTTCAAACAAGTGTTTTCCTCAACACTTGACTAACCACGAGTGCCTTTGTATGAAGAACCTGCTTAATTCTTGTTTCAAGGATTGCTTTTGGTTCTATTATGGTTTCCCCTTATTCATTGATCTCTGGTAAAATAGTTTGTATTCAGATCTTATTGTAGATGACCTTCTTTAAACAAAAAACATGGAAGAATGGATGTACACATGAAGATGGAGGCAACTCCAATTTGTAAGCCATAGTTCCATTCCTTTGTAAAACCTTATAGGGGCCATAATATTTAGTTGCTAATTTATTTTCCTTCTTTTATTGCTTGAGGGACATCTATTTGTATGGTTGTAGCCTCAGAACTATCCAATCCCGCACTTCTAATTTCCTTTCATTGCGATGTTGATATTCTTATTGTTTCATCCTATTTTGTGCCATAACCAAGTTGTCCTTTGATAATTTCAGAACCTATTGTTGGTTCCCTATATGGTCCTCCACTGCTTTAACCTTTGTATTCCCTTTCAAGGATGATGTAATGGATGGAGGATGGTGTCCGTAAAGTGCCATAAATGGTGACATTTTTTATGAAGTATGGAAGGATTTGTTGTACGCCATTCTTCCAAGGGAAACCACTTGACCCATTGTGACTATTTATTAGATACAAAGTAACGAAAATATCCTTCTATAAAATTATTCACAATATCACTTTTCCCATTGGATTGAGGGTGGTAAGATGAATTGTGAGATAATTGACTACCCCAACAAGAAAATAATTCAGTCCAAAAATTTTGTGTGAAAATTGGATCTATGTCACTTACAATAATCTTGGGGAAGCAATGTAGCTTTTGAACTCTTTCCATAAATGTTGCAGCTATTATACTTTCTAAGAAAATTTTCCACAACTTCAAGTTGAGTAGACATTGGGAGACAAAGTGTTGGTGAGCTTGTCTGGAGATTCACCACAAAAACCACATAAACAAGAGAAGAATGTGGGAAGTGAAGAGTAAAGAGTTCCTTTCATACCCAACACAAGCAATATAAGTTTTCTAAGGAGTTATAGTAGCATAAGATGTCAACCTCACCAACAAAGAAAGAAGTGGTTTAGTGGAAGTAGGAGAGAGCGGAGATGGATCTGAAGGATGGTTTGAGGTTTCATTTGTTGCAACCTTTTTGAAGAATGACTCACCAACCAGTGAACTAGCTTACTAATTAATGAACAATTGGAGCAACTAGGTAGTAAATAGAGGATGGATAATTCATGGAGATGTGTTGCACACAAAAGATTGTCATTTTATTGGCATTACTATATATATGGAGTTTCATAAAAGTATGTGAAACAACATATAATTGTTTCCATGCTGCGATGAAATTGATCTGAGTAGGAGAGGGTAGTCCACACTTCCTTTTGTGGAATAGTTGCATGATGGCATAGCTATTGGGATCATACTAAATAAGAACATACCATAATTTGAAATGGTTTTCATTGGCTACTGAGATAGACCATCTCCAAATATGAGATGCAAGATACCTACACATTGAAGATGGAAATTAATTCGGATTGAAGATTTCAAATCTGGGGATTGCTCATAGCTTAGAGTCAATGAATAGAATTTTGTATTTTAATTATAACAAGCAATCCAAGAACCAAATCTAGATACATAGATAGAATTCGAGATGGTAGCCAAATCCATGATCCAAATCGATAGCCATAGTCAATGAAGTATCCAAGAGCTAGAGTGAAAACCATGTGCTAGAGGAGAAAATAGGAGGCACATTGATTCAGATTGGTTTCCTCTAAGATTTTGGAGACCAAAAGCCATCTCAATAGGGGGGTGTGATCTGAAATGGATCCAAACAAGTGAATGGATGTAAGACTCAGTAGCTGCAAATGTAATTTGACAATTAATGAAGGTTAGATAAAACAAAAAATTATAAAAAAATATAATGCAAATGTAAAAGTAAATGAGAAAAAAGAAGAAAAACAATAATTAAACAAAACAGAAAATAAAAATAGGAAAGAGAATAGTAAGCAATGGGGAATGAAAGGTTAGGCCTATTGGCCTCTCTATTACATCATCTCTCCTTATTTATTCTTCTATTTTCACTCTCAAAGGCTTTTTTCAAGAGGGAGAGAATGAAAAAGAGAATTGTTGAATGACCATACAACCATGAAATGCATTGTAAATAGATATTACCGAACTTAGAACTAAGCAATCATTCAAAGTTGGTTTTCCTATTTGGGTTTCTAGGGTAAAATATATTTTTCCATAATGTGATTGATTTTATTTCCAGTAAGAACTCTCTTATATGTGATTTATATGTTGGCCTTATTTATGGTTAATATGTTGTTCTAAGTGTGTCAATGGTGCTAATGAAGAATTCCTAGTTGTAGTTATGTTGAATTTACTTGGAATTTAATTTCCTGTGAGGAATTTAAGAATGCCAACAAGTTTGTAATGCCCATTGTTCATCTTACTCTCGTACTTGAGATCAAAGGTTGTCTCAACATAGCCATTGCAAATTAATAGATGAGTTTCTAATTATGTTTGTCAAGCCTTGTGACTATTGAATCCCTGTAACTATTGAAGTCGTGATCATGCATTATTTCCACACTCCCTAGAAGGTAGTACATAGGTATATTCACCCTTGATAGGTTGTACATAAGTCGACACATAAGTTGTATAAAATGTACACATCATGACATTGGATTGGCTTCTATTCCTTGGGGATGTACAAATGTATGCATGTCTAAGAAGCATTTATTTCATTCATGACGATATCCGATTGCTCGTTGGGCATGTCATCTTATTGGTGATATGGGTAAGTGTTGGAGCAATGCAGTGGGAATTATGATTTTTTCTTACTCCTTTCCCCATGAATTCGACTCAACATACATATTTAGTTAACAACTCTCCCTCACATGTTGAGTGACATACCTCTCTCATTTATTTAAGGAGTGACCATTTCATAAATGGTTTTAATTAATTACCATTATATATATATATATATATATATTACTTAATATCTACATGTGTGTTTTATTAAAAGATATTTAGGTTGAATTTGGATTTGAGTATAACCACATGAAGGCTTGAATTGTGACTTGTCCTTTCAACGAGTAAGCTTTAAAGTTCATAGATTACAAGTAAACCCAATTTGTTAATTAAAACTGGTAAGCACCCAACTCTATGTTGGATATTACTTCCTTTGAAGGAGTAGTGTCATTATGATAAGAGGAGGGTAGCGATAATTATTCTTCCAGTTGATTGAAGATAAACTTGGAAACAAGTTCAGGAACCATCTATAATAGGTTATTCTACTATAAACATTAGCATGGAAAGAACACTACAATTAACATTGAACACAAACATCAAACCATGATCGTGTCTCAATCTCAAGAATCTTGAGAGATATAGTTCATTTGGATATCGACATGCAAAGGAGTTGCACTAAAGGCAAAGTTCTCAGTGGTAGAGTACTTGTAGAGTCTTGGTTTTTACTGACCTTATTACTATTGTGTTATTAGATGGTTGATGTGTGCACGTTACACCAAAAAGTAGGTCATACCTCTCATTGTGAAGAGTAGTTTTGCACTCAAATTTATATCAAGAACATAGTCCTCATAATCAATTTTGAAGGAAGAGAATTTGACTCTGGAATAGAGACCAAAAGTAGTGATCTTTAAATCCCTCATTTATCGATCATAAATGATAATGTTGTTTTTGAAAATTTTCATATCACATTTATATTAAATTTACTTAATAATATTAATATTGCAATGTATAAATAATAATTTTAGTCAATGTGTTTCATTTATTTGCTTGCATATACAAGAGATTTATTAAAAAAACCATTGATTACATTTGATATGAATGAATTATTATTACGTTCAACTTATAAAATGTCATTACAAAACAAATCAATGCTAATAAATTTAAACATTGAAATAAGTACAAAGATTTATTTTATACTCCCGTGATTAAAGAATTCTAATGTGAATGAAATTTTGGTAATTTTTATTTGAGATAACCTTGTTAAAAAGAAAGCACTTTAAGATCATTCTAACATAAGATGATTATCATAGGATACCTACTGGAAAATAGATAAGTTCATGTTAGTATTGGGAATCCAGATATATATCTCAAACCTTTAAATAATGAAAATTTGTGAAATCTTTAAAATTATTTATGATGGAAGAAACATAGTAATTATAGACTATTAGAATGAAAAATATGTTTGCTATGATAACTTAACTATGCAATTACAAAAAGTTGTCATCGTGACAATGCTAATTACATTACTTGTGAGTTCCATTGTGGCCATGCTTGTTAAACTTGATTTGTGTCACCAATGTAAGATTTGTAAGATTTAATGTAAGGAAAAATTAATATTATATTAAATAATGTAACTATTATATTTTATTAATATTTTGTGTGTTGATAGTATTTGATAAAAAAAAAATTATATCCATTTGTATTTAATAAATTTAATAGTATTTGGAATTTTTCTTCCAAATAAAAATTAAAAATTAATTAATGAATGAAAAATTAAAAATTAATGAATGAATGAAAGTATTTATAAAAATAAAAATAAAAATGAAGGAAAGTAATCACGTCTCTAAAAAGCTTATTAGTTCAAATTTAATGAAATGTTGGTTTGAATTTAGAAACATCTTTAAATAACGATGGAAGCAGCAGCATATTGATCTGCAACTGGGGGTAGTGAGACAAGTTAATGTGTCGCATGTTAATTAAGTTTCCAAATTCCTTTGGAAGCATCTGCAAATAGGAGCAACAACTCAAGTCAACGTATTTGAGGTTCGTTAAATTGCCAAATGAATCTGGAAGCATCCGCAAATGGAAGCAGCAGCTTAAGTCAATGTCTTCGAGGTTCGTTAAGTTTCCAAAAGAGTCTGGAAGCCTTCACAATTTGGATGAGCTCAAATCAATGACTTGGAGGTTTGTTAAGTTTCCAAAGGAATCTGGAAGCATCTGCAAATATAAGCAGAGGTACAACTTAATACGTTAGAGATTCACTAAGTTCCCAAAGGAATCTGGAAGTCTCTGCAAATGGGTGCACCCGTGCAAGTCAATGTGATAGGAGGTTCGTTAAGTTACCAAAGGAATTTGGCAGCGACTCCATATCAAAACAGTTACTTAACTCCAAGTGTTTCAAGGACAGCAGATGACAACATTCATCAGGGAAATTTTTCAGACCAACCGGCTCATATTGTTTGCGGTGTAGGACAAATTTTTCGAGATGCTTCAACATCCCAATGGTCTTTGGAATATTGAAAAGGCTAGCATTAATATCCAACTCCCTCATCTGCACAAGTGCCTGCAATGTTCACATTTTCAAAGTGGGTTTGACCATGGATATCTGCCTTTTTGCATTGTGCCACCAAAGAAATTTCTACAAGGCAAAAGGAAAACCACAACTTTAGACAAAGAAAACATGATTAAATGATTACATGGGATTCATGTGTGCAGATTGTTTCGAATTCACTCCCATTTATTTGTAAAACTCTTAAATTATGCATTGGTATCTATAAAGGTCGGGAGTGTCATATAGTAATCATTTCACCACCTGAATAACGACGCATCGGTGGCCATCTTGACCCTTCAAGACTCGAGGATTAAGTACCGTTTTACTGGTTTTCCCTAAATAGCTCAAGCAGTGGCTGCCTTAACCTTTGAAGGCCACGAGATACTATTACCGCCTTAATTAAATATTTTCTAAGATCAAAGGGGCAATTTTTGTTCTATCTTATTAATTAGGGAATTTTTGTTAGTATTTTCATAAATCTCTAAAACAGATTGTAATCTTGGGCATATTTAAAAGCACATTGAATATAAGTTGCCATTTGGGTATTCATAGGTGTTCTCCCTGTTGAATTTTGAAAGAATTTCTCACACCATTATTTGTTGGAGCGCACAGAGTTTTTTTTTTTTCAAAACTTCGAACCCGAAGCGCTAGGCCCAAACCCTGTTCGCGTTTCGCGTTCGGGAATAGTTGTTTTTTTTTTTATGTTGGGTGTTTGTAAAAGCCGAAACGCGAACTTTGATCTGCCTCCGTTTTCTACATTTGGTATCAGAGCATGCATTCCATTCTGCTATTTTCTCAGTTCAGTGCAGGTAGTTCCTGTTGGTGCCCAATTTTACCCTCTTGTTTTCCTGCGCGAAGGTTTATTTGATTCCTTTCAAATTTTTATATAAATGGCTGCATCTAGTAGTAGTTCTTCTCAGGTTCAAGTTCATGTCCTGAGCGAGAAGTCATATGACTCTTGGTATATTCGAATGAGGACAATTTTGCATTCTCAGGATTTATGGACCTATGTTATTGATGGTTATGTTGAGCCAGCTGATGTAGCAACAGAACTGGCTCTCTCTAATGTTGACCATGTTTTGTTGAAGGAAAACAGGAAAAAGGATAACAAGGCTCTAGAATTAATCCATCAGGGATTAAATGAATCCATTTTTACGAAGATTTCTAGTGCTACATCTTCGAAGATGGCTTGCGACATCCTTGAAACCTGTTATCAAGGTGTGTCCAAGGTGAAGACAATCAAGTTGAAGAACTTAAGAAGGGACTTCGAAAATCTGAAGATGAAGGATAATGAAAGTGTTGATACTTTCATGATTCAAGTGATGAGTGGTGTGAACTAGCTCAGGCAGTATGGAGATGATGCTCAGAATAATAGATTTATTGAGAAAGTGATGAGAAGTTTACCCAAGAAGTTTGAACCTGTAGTTGTACCCATAAAGGAATTTAAATATTTAAGTCAAATGCATATTGATGAGTTAATTGGTTCTCTTGTTGCTCATGAATCTAGGATATCTAGATATGAAGAAGGATCAATGGAGTGTGCTTTCAAATCTCAATTGCATGTTACCAAAGGTAGAGGTAGAGGAAGGTCTTATAATCATGTAAGAGGAGGTCAATCTTCTAATCGAAGGGACAATGGAACTAAATCAGAATGTGAGGAGAAGTCCCAACAGAATCCTCCTAATTTAAGAGGGAGCAGCAACAAACCCTGGTAGCAAGAAAATCAAAGGTGTTATAAATCTAAAGTACAATGTTATTATTACATAAGAAGTTTTTGCATTTTGCTAACAAATGTTGGATGAAGCAGGAAGATGCTGGAAAGCAATCTGTACATATCACAAATGAGTCTAAGGATGATCAAAATCCTATGTTCTTGACTTGTAAGGTCACTCAGGAAAGTGCTAATGATATTTGGTTTTTTTATAGTGGTTGCAGTAACCACATGACTAGTAATAAGGATTTATTTTCTTCTATTGATACTAGCATTCAGTCTGAAGTAAAACTGGGAAATGACTATAAGGTTACAGTTAATGGTAAAGGTGTAGTCCCAGTTTACACTAAGAATAATCAGAGAAGAAATATTGACGATGTTTATTTCGTGCATGGTTTAAAATGCAATCTTATTAGTGTTGGACAGCTGATGGAGAAAAAGTACAGAGTGTTCTTCAAGAACAAGGTATGTACAATCTATGATAAATTACCCAACAAACAGTTGATTACAAGAGTAGATATGACCAAGAATAGAATGTTTCCACTTGTTATGAAAAATGATTTGAGTGGTTCTTAGAATGCTTTTAAAGATAGAAGTTTAGATGAATCTTGGGTATGGCATTTAAGATATGGTCATTTACATTTTGGTGGCTTAGATCTGTTACAGAAGAAGCAGATGGTAAAGGGGTTTCCCTATATTCAGCAACCTGCAAGCTCTTGTGAGAGTTGTATACGTGGGAAGCATCACATGGAGAAATTTGTTTCAGGTGTTTCCTACAGAGCAAAGCTCCATTGTAAATTGTCCACATGGATTTGTGTGGACCTATGCAAACACCTTCTTTGAATGGTAGTGTTTATTTTATGACTTTTATTGATGATTTCAGTAGGAAGACTTGGTTGTATTTGTTGAAGCAGAAATCTGAAGCCTTTGAAGTTTTCAAGAGGTTTAAGTCTATGGTTGAGAATGAGAGTGGTCGAACCATTAAGATATTGAGGTCTGACAGAGGAGGTGAGTATAAACTGAATGAATTCATTGAATTTTGTGTTTTTTGTGGAATTAAAAGGTAGTTAACTGCTCGATATACTCCACAGCAGAATGGAGTGGCTGAAAGGAAGTATCGAACCATCATCAATATGGCTCGAAGCATGTTGAAAGAGAAGCATATTTCAAATGAATATTGGGGAGATGCAGTTGTTTGCTTTGTCTATATCTTGAATAGAAGTCCAACCAAAACCGTGAGGAATCGCGTACCTCGGGGAGCCTGGGA
This sequence comes from Picea glauca, assembly GCA_000966675.3. Taxonomy (NCBI): domain Eukaryota; kingdom Viridiplantae; phylum Streptophyta; class Pinopsida; order Pinales; family Pinaceae; genus Picea; species Picea glauca. Next base: position 92,887 of record JZKD02S0044728.1, on the reverse strand, counting down.
CAGTAAGCCTTGCAATGTTTCTTATTTCAGAATTTTTGGATGTATAGCATATGCGCATGTACCTGAAGAAATGAGGAGGAAGTTGGATGATGGAAGCGAGAGATGTATCTTTGTTGGACACAGTGAAGAGTCTATGGAATATAGACTCTACAATCCCATCGCCATGAAGTATGTAATCAGCAGAGATGTTGAATTTAAGGAAGAGGAAGCCTGGGATGGAAGTATTGATAAATATATTTCAGAGGGAGTTGTGTTACCCCATGAAGATGATGATGGAGCTGAGCAAGTTGAAGAAGGTGGACAGTTGGTTCCACATGCACATACACCTACAGTGAAAAGTCCTCCAAGGGAAGCACCAAATATCATCCCATCTCAATTTAGAACGCCCAAAACTCATGAGCATGGTGAGCCATCTGGACATGGTGGACATCAAACAGATTCAAAGGTAAGTAGTGAATCAAATCCTACTTTAGCTTCATTAAAAAACAGATTTAAAGGTCAAAAGACTAGAAGGTTAAGATAATTATATGATCAGAATGAAGAAGTATATCAGGTTTCAAATTTTGCATTAATGGCATGTGATCCTGTAAGTTTTGATGAAGCTGCTAAAGAGGATGTCTGGATAAAAGTAATGGATGAGGAGATTGATTCCATTGAAAGAAATAACACTTGGGATCTTGTCAATTTACCTGAAGGTAAAAACAATATTTGTGTTAAGTGGGTTTATAAGACTAAGTTGAATGCATAAGGTGAAGTTGAAAAGTACAAGGCAAGACTTGTAACTCAAAGATTTAGTCAGCAACCCGGTATTGATTACAATGAAACCTTTGCTCCTGTAGCAAGAATTGATACAATGAGGATGGTCTTAGCTATTGCTGCTCAAAATAAATGGATCATGCATCAGATGGACATTAATTATGCATTCTTGAATGGATGTTTGGAAGAAGAGGTTTATGTAAAACAACCTCCGGGTTATGAGATTGATAAGCAGAGAGAAAGTTTACAAGTTAAGGAAATCTTTATATGGATTGAAGCAAGCATCCAGAGTTTGGTATAGCAGGATTGATGAGTACTTGATTAGTGTTGGATTCAACAGAAGTCCAAGTGAACCAACTATGTATACAAAGGTAAACCAAGAAGGTAAAATTTTGATTGTTTGTCGGTATGTTGATGACTTGATTTTTACTGGAGATCTATTTGTAGATGATTTTAAAAATGCCATGAAAATAGAGTTTGAGATGATTGATTTAGGATTGATGAAATATTTCCTTGGAATTGAAGTGGATCAATCTGATGATGGCATTTTCATTTGTCAAACTAAATATGCAAATGAAGTATTGAAAAGGTTTAGAATGTTGAATTGTAAACCAGTTGCAACACCAATGGCAACTGGTACTAAACTTAGAAAATATGATGAGGGATCATATGTTGATCCAACTCTGTATAAGAAGTTGGTTGGAAGCCTTATGTATTTAACAACAACGAGACCTGATATTACGTTTGTTGTAAGTTTAATTTCCAGATTCATGGAGACTCCGAAGAGTACTCATTGGCACGCAGGAAAGAGGATCATGAGATACATTGTTGGAACAACTGATTTTGGTATCCGATACACATCAAACTTGAACTTTGAGCTGATCGGATATACTGATAGTGATTTTGCAGGGTCCATTGATGATAGAAAGAGCACATTTGGTTATGTGTTCAGTCTTGGATCTGGAGCAGTGGCATGGGCATCAAAGAAACAACCCATAGTGACTTCATCTTCTGTTGAGGTAGAGTATGTTGCAACAACAACAACTGCATGCCAAGTTGTATGGATGAGAAGAATCTTGAATGAATTATTGCATGAGCAGAATGGTGCAACTCAGATTGTCTGTGATAATAAATCTGTCATTGCATTGTCAAAGAATCACGTTTTTCACAAGTAGAGTAAGCACATTGATATGAGGTATTATTTCATTCGTGAGCTGGTAAATGGTAAAAAAAAATGTGTTCAGTTCTACAGGTCTGAAGAACAATTTGCAGACATATTTACAAAACCTTTGGGAAATGAATTGTTTAAAATTCATAGAGATAATATTGGGGTCTGTAAGCTGTAATGCATTGTTAGCAACAATCTTGTATTGCATGTTTCTGTTTGTTTTGTTTTGAAATGATTAAGAGGGAGTATGTCAAAGAGTAATCATTTCACCACCTGAATAACGACCCATCGGTGGCCGTCTTGACCCTTCAGACTCTAGGATTAAGCATCGTTTTACTGGTTTTCCCTAAAAAGCTCAAGCTATGGCCGCATTAACCTTTGAAGACCACGAGATACTATTACCGCCTTAATTAAATCTTTTCTAAGATCGAAGGGGCAATTTTTGTTATATCTTATTAATAAGGGAATTTTGTTAGTGGTTTCATAAATACCTGAAACTGATTGTAATATTGGGCATCTTTAAAAGCACATTGAATATAAGTTGCCATTTGGGTATTCGGAAGTGTTCTCTCCGTTGAATTTTGAAAGCATTTCTCGCAGCGTTATTTGTTGGAGCGAGCGGAGTTCGGGAATAGTTGTTTTTTTTTTTGTGTCGGGTGTTTGTAAAACACGAAACCCGAAGTCCATCTGCCTCCGTTTTCTACAGGGAGGAGTACGGACAGTCATCCTAGCATAGCCATATTAGTGGTGGTGACTGGGAAAGCCAATGACCTTCAGCCCTAAGCAGCTGCAACCTGCCCGTGAGCTCTGCAAAGCATTTTAACTATTGTGGTAACCATTCTGAACATTGGGAACCATGCTAATTCCTCGTACCTAAAACAGGATTTATATTTATGCAAATTGGTGGAAGAATTCGAAAACTTACAGACCATCTTGACAACACAAGCACACTCAGACAAACAAGTAAAAATTCAAAACTTGAGAGCATAACAATATTTTTGAAAGTCGGTCTAAAGCTTCAAAATACGTACAGTTGTTTGCTCGGACAAATTAAAAAGGTTGTCTGCTGAGCGCCAAAGACGACGCCAACAGTTCGGAGGTTCTTTTTCATCTAGGTCTCTTCCCAGATCTCTAAGGTGGTCATGTCTAGACCCAGCTCTCCTTCCAGCCTGATCCGTCCCATACTATTATGGCCTTATCCCTCTTCTCCTATAAAGAAACAGGCAATGTATAAGAATATATGTTTCTCCTATAAAGAAACAGACAATGTCTAAGAATATATGTTTCTCCTCTTCATCTGGACTGTCGTAGGTAATTTTAAGCCTTCTTTGGATTTCCGTAGGAAGTGCTTTGGAGATTTTGCGAAACTGGGCTTCCCAACACTTCAAATCATTTTTTCCATGCAGATGCGCCCCAAACACTATGAGAGATAACGGCAATTCATTGCAGGCATTCAAAAACTCATTAACGACCTTTTCAAATCCTACAACAGGATGAGATTGGTGGAAGGCGTGCAAGCAAAAGAGCTGTTTTGAGTGTTGTGGATCCAGTCCGGTTAACCTGTAAATAGAAGACTGTACAATTCCCGACCTTGTAAGAACATCCTTATTGTGAGATGTAACTAAATTAAGCTACCTGAATGAAGGATATCCTTAACTGACGAAAATAGTGCATCCATCTGCTGAATATGATCCACATCATCTAAAATGATGATAGTGCGAGAAGATGGCAGATACCTTCTGAGCTTCTCTATACCTTCATCGGTGTTGTATATTTGCTTATTCAATTGATCCAAGTCCTTAAAAAACATACTTTCCAAGGAATTTAAAAATTTGTCTCTGACATCAAATAAAAAACAAGATCGATTGTAATTTTGATATCTGACGGTTAAAGATTTCCTTTGCAAGGGTTGTTTTTCCAACCCCTCCCCATCCCACAATTCCTATAACTCTAGCTTTTCTGAAGAAATAACTTTTTCCTTTCAAAATCTTCACTTTCTCATCCAAAGCACTCCTTCCACGACCTGTTCGAGGAGCTGTCTCTCGTCACTGAACAATATTCAAAGTACAATTGCTATTCAGAAATGGCTACATAAAGTGTCATATTATACGTATCAATCCAACAAATTAAATAAAACTAATAAATGGGAGATTAGGATCTCTGACCCATTATACTTCTCCAATTCGAAGCCGCTTATATCAGCAGCATCATAAAGAGCCTTCCTCCTTTTTCCAATAGTGTCGGACTCATATCGTGGCGTATCTCGATGAGTTTGATAGTCAAGCGTTTTCTGCCCGCAGAGCTCAATCATATACTCCATTTCTCCAACGAAGATCTGAAGGCTTGAAAGCGTAGAAGAGGGGAAGAATGGTCGACTTCGACTCTAACATGAGAAGCAACTCATTCAAACACCAATTTGATTCTGCATATCTTGAGGAGAAAATAGCTATATGGATAGAGGCTGTTCGAATAGTGCCTTCGATTTGAGAAGTTAAGCTGTCCCCCTCTTGCAATTACTCCTGGTCGAGAAATACTCGCAATCCGTGTATTCAAAGGCGATGGTAGAGATCTTTGGCCAAGGCCTTTTTGCAGTCAGGTCCACTCTGGTTTATCAATACATCGTATGCAAAGTTCGTAGCAGCAAATGATCCCAGGCTACGGCTAATTCGCTCGGCTTTTGTTGATCTGTATTTCTCTGGATACTTGCAAATCTAGCTGATTTATTATTTCGTTCACCAAACCAAGTTCAAAGTCCTTACTGTATTTTAAGCATCTCACCACCAGCCCCCATATGGTGGGTCGGCCACTCACCACACATTACGCGTGAGTGGACGTGACATGTGCGGTCATATTTCCAAAGATGATTCCTTTGGTTGCTTTGCATAAATCATTTCTTGTATTCATGATAATATGGAGAACAGCTCACATGGATTGACCTAAGATATTATATCAGCTTTCTAAAAAGTACTTTGAGGTTATATGTCTACGCGTAGGGATTAGAATGGAAAGGATCTTAACCCTATATTATTAGTGTGATTTAAAATTTCTTAAAAATTTCTTAAACTTTTTTATTCACTTTGCTATTATCAAAGAAAAGAACAAATTAGGGTTGCACTTAAAAAGCCATGCCACATTATCTTAAGATATTTATTTCTTTGAAACTAATTATTCTCAACATTTATCCCAACTACTACGCCACAATTTTCAATAGTTCTCCCGACTACTACCCCACATGATAGGATAAGTCTTTTGTTTGTTTAGAAACTTTTTAGAAGTTCGGTGGGAAGATGCTATCGATAGTTGTTCCAACTACCACCCCATACAGTGGGTTTGTGTTTTGTTTGCTCATTAAAAAAAGTTGGAGTCTGCATTACAAGTTACATTTATTAGCTATTTTTCTTTCTTATTTACTAAATATTTACTTAATTCAAAATCAACTAGCATATTTATTTAAGTATGCTTTTATTTTTTGCAATAGGAGAATAAAATAAATTTATAGTTAATTATTACATTTTTATAAATAATATAAAGATATATCATGATTTTAAAGATGAAAAGAGTTAATTTCAATAACAATTTAATTTCAGTGAAAATGATTTTGAAGATGAAAAGAATTAGTTTCAATAATAATTTAATTTCAGTGAAAATGAAAAGTTACAAATATAAATTACCATTTTTCATCCATCATTCTTTATCATAAATATTAATGCACCCAACAATTTAATTTCAATGAAAATGAAGAGTTACAAATATAAATTACCATTTTCCATCCATAATTCCCTATCACAAATTTTACAAATCTTAGTGCACCCATATCTTTCGTATTTGCATTCAACCCTAATAGGACCAAATTTGTCCTTTTGGTTTTTTTGTCTCCTCTTCCTCTATATTTATAGCAAGAAAAATATCTTTGTTCAGTTAGCAATTTAATGTTGTTTTATGACTTTGTAATTGTTGTTTGTGAAGAAGGAATTGGTGTTCCTACTATGATGATCAAGGTTATTGAACAGATACAACCAAGCATTGAGACACTCATTGCAAATGGAAAATTATGTAATTTGGGGTCAACATCGTTAATCCTTGTCAAATCATTGCTCCATAGAGTTGGTTGGATCAAATATGGAGTCACCATAGTTGGGGTATTTTCCCTAGAAATGAATGTCAACATTAATTCTCCTACAATGGTGCCAAAGGATATATCATTGGGGTCTAAAACATTTGTTTGGACAACCCACATTAAATTCCAGACAAACTAGATGGCTTGAATTTCTTAGTGAATATGATTTTGAAATTAAACATATCAAAGGAAAAGAGAATAAGGTGGTTGATGTACATTTTTCGAGATACATGCACAAAAGATATAGATAACAATGAAGCATACACAACATGCAATTGTGTGAAGAGAAGAGACAAAAAATGGAGGAAATAATGAAATAATTTATAGTAATCATATTCCACACTCAAAGAGTAAATAATTTACAATAGATATAGGCTACATGGGTAACTAATGCACCATACTAGTGATCTAGTGATATAGAGAGATCTAGACACTCATTCACAGACACTAAAGTCAACTCAACATATTATTTAGTGAACAACTCTCCCTCACATGTTGAGTGGCATACCTCTCTCATTTGTTTATGGAGTGGCCATTTCATAAATGGTTTTAATTAATTACCATTTTATATATATGTTACTTAATATCTATAAGTTTTAAACCAGTGAAGTAAAGAAATGCATATAGATTCTTAAGTAAAACATAAATTAATCAATGGCTCATTGACATAGTACACAAAGATTTATATCGGAAACCCTCAACCGGGAAAAACCTTTCTTATATTCATTATATCAAATTTCACCATTCACCATACAATATATACAATGTTTTTAGGTATTTTGTAGATACCAAAACCCTAATACCTTAATCCCAGATTAATTTAGAAAACCACTAAAAATAAGAGGGATCGTCAGACACAGTTGTCGAATCTGACGCATCCACATACACACATGCAAAGAATATAACACATACCCAACATTCTCCCACTTATTGTTTTCTTTGCATCCAGGGGTCCATGGGATTATATAGTCAACAATCCAGGGAAGCAATGCCCATTGTTAGTCTACACCAGGAGAAATTTTCTGTGCTCACAAACTTTGTCAATGAATCTGCAACATTCTTCAAAGTGTCAACCTCTTCTTGCAACACCTTCTTTTCCTCAACCATGTCTCTCACAAAGTGATACTGAACATCAATATGTTTTTTCTTTGAATGATAAGCTGGGTTCTTTGCTAGGAATATTGCACTCTAAATATCACAATCTAATCTCACTGCTTGTTGTACCAACCGAATACCTTAACATAATCTCTGTAACCATACCGCTTCCTTTCTTGCATGAGTGGTTGCCATGTACTCAACTTCTGTAGTTGAGAGTGCCACTACAGCCTGTCTTTTGCTCATCCAATTGATTGCTCCTCCAAATAGGTTAAATACATACCCACTTTTAGATCTTCTGCAATCCATATCTCTAACCTAGTCTGCATCAACAAAGCCATGTATGTCCACCACTCTATCCAATCCTGGTCTCCCTTGGTAGCACAATCCATAAGTGGCAGTGTGTTGTAAGATAAATCGGTGAATGCGGACATAAACTAATCTCCCTAGATCCACTTGGATTTAGAACAAAACAAGACAGGACATGACGCTTTCCCTAAGTTGTTATTATTGATTTTACTATCAAAGAAGGAATGGATGACATACCTTAATATATCGTTTCCTTATATATCTATTGTCCCTGCTTTGCTCTGGTGCTCTTGTGAGATCAAATATGCAATAACACAAACCAACCAAAGTGAAAGCAACAACAGTAGATTCAATGAAAACTTAAACATGTGATCAAGGAGTCATGTAATAAAATGAGAATGATTTTATGAGAAAGAAACATGCCATTGTATTATATAATGTGGAAGAAAGATACAACCAGATTCCTTGATGTCATCAGGTTCCTTCCAACAGTTCCTTGCTTCCCACACACTTCTTGCTCCAAGGATTCTGAGACCATGGATTTGATAGCTACTCACAATCTATATTGAAAAAACAAATCCCAAAGCCAATATAGCAAGCTAACAATATCAAGCCAAATTTCTAATCTCAAAGGTTCAAGAAATTTCCAACCCAATCAAGCTCAAGCTAACATTCTCCATGAGAGCTCCTCTCCTTTTATAAGCTGAAGAGGATAAGATGAGGAGGTTAGGATGATCCCACTAAATCATGAAAGCGAGTAAGATCCAAGTCGTTCGAAGGCCACCTCAACATAGAAGATTCTCCTTCTAGAAGCATCGAGAAGACGCTCGTTTTTCCCACGTAAAGGAATTTCCGCACCCTGGCTATAGTGCAGCCTACGGAAACTAGGAATTTCCTCACCCTGGCTAGTGCAGCCTATGGAAACCAGGAATTTCCTCACCCTGGCTATAGTGAAGCCTGCGGAAACCAGGAATTTCCTCACCCTGGCTATAGTGCAGCCTGCAGAAACCAGGAATTTTCGCACCCTAGCTATAGTGCGGCCTATGGAAATCCTCTTTAATAAGATTTTTACAAAGGAAAATACAACTTCTGCTCTCAGTAAAGTTATTCTCCCTTCTTTCTTTAGGAATTCAGGCCACTGACCCCTCTGAAGGAAACAAATAGGTTTACATCATAAATGGTCATAGGGATGATGAAAATAATGTGTAACAGAGAGCCCCCCAAAGTATGAAGTTAGAACAAAGTGATAGTTGAAATACTTTGTCGATTGTGTATAGGGAACAAGGAACACATCGGCCGGAAACCTTCCAACAAACAAGGAAATACAATACAATAATATATCATCACTGAGGTAGGCACTCCCATACTCATAATACAAATGACTCAAAGCATAAATGTCGACATGAAAAGATCCATGTCAAGTAATACAAGTCATGGCCACCAAACATACACTGTGGATCCATGCCATTATGACTCAAATCTGAACATAGCCACCAAAAATACACTGTGGATCTATGTGTTAAAGACTCAAATTTGAACATAGCCTCGAGACATACAATGTGGATCTATGCAACAGTATAAACTGAATACACTCCAATGCAATATGAATCTGTTAGAAAAGATCCAGGGTCTTCATCTCCACCACTCTATAGTACGAATCTAACCATGTGAATACATGTGTTGAAGTCGAACATGGTAGAAACCACTTGATTATCAGTCATTAGTGAATACTGTTAACAAGTGCGGGGGAAATCACCAATAATGTGAATGACTCCCAAGGTACTCTAGTACAATCCAATGAATGTGAATCAATGATCTGAGGTCGAACACTCGGTGGAATCTCCCAATCAGGGGTCAATAATGAAAACCCACTGTTGAAAGTGAGGAAACCTGCCATTGAGGCATGCAAGTCCCAAGGTACCAATTAGTTTCTAAGTCTAATTCCTGGATAATGAGTTGAAGTCGACAGGAAAATACTTGTCACAGGAGGGTCTTAATGTGTCCCCCATCAATGACATGAAACAGGTAACAATATTTGATGTAGATCATAGTAACAAGTGGTCAGGACTAACTCAGGGATGGTCGATGCAATAGAAGGCTTAAGGACTGCAAAAATGACTAATGCAATAGAAGGATTTATGGGTTGAACATCTCTTTGAACATATTGATGACACGACAATTGTCTTGGAAACACTGACTCAACAACAGGGATCATAGACCAATTTGTAATCTTATAAAGGAGTATGATCAAGATACAAGCGGATTTTCTAGCCTAGACACAAAGCGAGTGAAAGGGTGTCATGTTCAAAAGCGACTCTTCCATAGAATACAGGTTTAGACACATTTCTTTCCCAATTTTTCCCCCACTGTTTCTGGCGAGTACCTCTTTATTTTTATGCAATCTTGAGGAGGATAACATATGTTTGTAGATGTAAGCTCATCCTTCAGACGAGTCCCTCAGAGTATATTTAACGAACCCTAGGAAGGAGTGGTTCGGTCCCATATGGGTCTTTCGATGTTTGTTTAACGAGTCCAAAGAAAGAAAACTAAGGGGTTTTTCATGTTTAGAGAGTCTGAAAAACACTTAAAGAGAACTCTCTCAGTTTATTTTTCGTAAAGTAGTCTAATGAGACCAAAAAAGAGATAAAATATTTCTCAACAGACGTGTTTTCTTATACTTTAACGAGTGTGAAAAGAACAAAATCGCTCAGCAATCTTTTCATGTTTAGAGAGTCTGAAAAGAACTTAAAGGGAACTCCACGGGGTTTCTTTTTCATATAACCTTTATGAGTCCGAAAAAGTGACAAAAGTTTACTCGGTTACATTCTCATTAATTTACAAGCATGAGAAAGAACCAAGACTAAGATTGATAACTTATTCTCATGTATTTACGAGCATGAGAAAGAATAAAGACTAAGCTCGGGATTGTTTTCATTTTTACACAAGCTTTAAAAAAAAAAAACTATGCTTGGGATAGATTTTATTTTTTCACAAGCTTAAAATCTAAACAAAACTATGCTTGGACCTGGTTTCATTTTTACACAAGCTTGAACCAGAGGAAACTATGCTTGAGGTAAGGTGGTTTCATTTTTACACAAGCTTGAATCAAGGAAAACTATTCTTGTGACTCCCAACACATGGTTCACGGATTCGCATGGTTGGTACTTATCCCCCAGCTTAAGAAGCTAGTGGCTCAACTTCAGCATGAAGTCCAGAGGTTGGAAGCATTGCCCCCCAAGCTTCGTTTCATTCAAATCCAAAGGCAAATGAAATGAAGCTTCAAATACTAGACGAAGGACTTGACTCAAATAGAGAGGGGGAACAAATCTATTTCATTTTTAAACGAGCTTGCCATAGAGAAGAAAAACTATGCTCGAGAATCCAGGCTCAATCCCTAGACCTCTGTTTCATTTTTTAATGGGCTTGACACAGAAACATGAACTATGCTTGTAACCTCTATTTCATTTTTTAACAAGGTTACCACAGAGACTTAAAACTATCCTCGTAACCTATGTTTCATTTTTTAACGAGGTTGCTACAGAGACGTGAAAACTATCCTCAAGGCTGGTTTCATTTTTTAACAATCTTGAAATCAGAAAACAATGCTCAAGGTTGGTTTCATTTTTTAATGAGCTTGAAATTAGAAAACCATGCTCAAGGCTTCTTCTTGATCATGGCTTCCAAGAGGACAGTGCTCTGGAATGACACCATGTCAAGGGACAAAACTCGGTCATGGGATCCAAGAGATCTTCACTCGATGGAAGAAACACACTCTGGAAAGAACACATGTCGAGGGCCACGATAGGGGTAAAGAGATCAGGCTCTAAAATCACAATCGAAGAGATCACCATGTCAACTACCGTATCTAAATCATCAGAATCTGAATTCATGGGAGACAATGCCACATAATTAACATGTGGCAGGGGCGATACCATCTGCATATACGAACCATTTAGGGAGGTAATCCAGTCAGGACCGATGAATGAAAGTTTATCAATAGTCACAATTCTTCCATCGTGAGGAAAATATATCACATGAAAAAGAGTGAACACAATAGCTTTCATGGCATAGACATAATCCCACCCAAGGAGTAAAGAGAAATCCAAGGGGTCTTGGACTACCATGACGTCAATAAAGACAGTTTTCCCTCCTAAAGTTATAGGAAAACGAGGAAGGGTCCCTAAAGGTTGACTGGTTCTTCTGTTAAAAGATAACAGATTCCGCATAACTGACGCATGTTGAGGACAACCCAAAGCTTGCCAAGAAATAGAGGACAAAATACTAACGAACGCACCTTCATCTATCAGCATCTGAGGAACATCCCGACCACAAATCTGTATAGTAATTTGGAAATGAATGTGAAAGGGAAGACGAGGTCCAGTTAGCACACACCAATTAAACATGATGGCCTCATTACTTGGAGGAGGTTCCACGTGAGAAGGAGGAATACCCCCCCGACACAATAGAATCTGTATCAACGAGAAAAACGTGGGCAGTATCAGGTTTACTCTTGAGCGAGAGAGTAGGATCGACCGATGACGAGATCAGATCGACCACTTGGGTTTCATTCTCCAAGGGGAGAATGGGGTCGACGGGTGGAAACGAAGTGACCATTTGGGTTGCACTCTCTAACAGGAGAGTGGGATCGACCGAGGATGGAATGAGATCGACCACTGGGTTTTCACTCTCTAGTGGGAGAGTGGGATTAATCGAGGATGGGATCGGATCAACCACTTGGTCAACTGGTTCAACTAAGGACGTGACCATATTGACTACCTGATCAACCGGATTGGCCGACGTGGGAACCAGATTGATCATTCAATCAACTACAAGTGGGTTGAGAGAAAGCTTGCGATAAGCAGTTGGAAGTTGAGGCGGTGAAATAGTCATGTCTTCCAGTAATTTTGAGGCTTTGTCCATATGAGGGCAAAGGTGAGTTTGATGACTCCCTCCACATAACCGACAAGGAAAATTGACTCTACTTTTCTTCTTCCCAAGGGTATTTTGACTAGTTGATGGGAGGTCATCAACATGTTGTTCAGAGGCTGATGACATGGGTTGGAGAGAGTGTGTAGACCATACTTCTATAAACTTGGATAAACCAGGGAAATCCTTAAGAAGATGGCTACCCTTACAAAGCCTTCAAGGGTACTTGGGTTTACGGGTTGTTTGGGTGATCCTGACATCATAAACACTCCCAACACGATCAACAGTAACTGGTTTCTTTCCAACACATCCGACAGTGGATGGAATTTTAGATCATTTTTTATTTTTATTCTTCTTATTCTTCCTTTTCTTCTTCTTCTTATCCACCGAGTTACTAGCTTCAAATCTCTCACTCGACAAAGAAGATGAAATGGAAGAAGACCTTGCAAGTGGAGAAGGTGAAGAAGATCTTACTAGTGAAGAAGGCAAAGGATCAACATGAGGTTGATGGTCTTGGGGGGAAGTGCTTACAACCAAAGCACATTTGGGATTACCTGAGTGGAAAACAACCATACCGGTAATCCAATTGTGATACCTGGAAGGCTCAAAGTAGCAATGTAAGGAGGACTAATGTTTTTGTAAGAAGGAAAAACAAAAGGTTCCCCTGGAGCAGAGGTTCCTTCATTGTTCGTTTAAGGAATTGACGTCATTAAAATAAAAATCCAACCTAGAGTTTGCTAGGGAGAACAAACAACACATGCTAAAAATCCAGTGAGCAAGCAAGCAAACAAAACCTTCTCACAATGAGCACACTAGTTGGTGATGAAATCCAACGTCGCGAGAAAAATATAAGAAAGGGTTGAGATAGAGCGGGTGTAAAAGTTATGTTGACGACCTTCTTAACAGACTTACCCCCTGGTGCAAGCTCCCACACATAATCGTGGGTATACCCTTCAAGGAGCCTGAGTGAGTTTGGCCAACGTCAATTCCAGGTACCGTGAAGACTTGCCCCTCCACAGTCACCTTGTGTAAAGACCCTAAAGATATAGGCCACTAAGGTTACCAATTACTACAGTGATTCCTGGGGAAACACTCGGCAGTCCGATCAGCGTGCAAGGGTAGGGTATCTAGCCCAAAATCAACTTGAAAGGCTTCCACTCATCATTATGGGTATACCTTCGAGCAACCCCCATAATACGTGCAATCTCTACACCAAGACCAACAAAGCAGGGTGAGTAACTCTGCTAGTCTCAATGCGACCTCGTGATTGACCCTTTAGTTAGAAGGGCTTCCCGGGACAAAATGTAGCAAGTGGATTTCATCGCTCCCTAACGCAAGATTCTATATTTGTTTGCAGCTTTGGAAAGTTATCTTTCACACCTATTCCAAAGCACTACAACTAATCTAATGTAGGTTTTCTACCAGAAAATATAAAAATGTCTAATCAATTTTTATAAACGTTTTATTTTATGGTTGTTGTTACTCAAAAGAAAAATGGTGTGGACAATATGGTGTTTTGACCGACTTGAAAGTTATGCAAAGAGATGAAGATGCGATCTTTTCATTTCGATGAAAGTTATGCTATGAGAAGGAGAAAACATTTATCATTTCCATATGCACGATGCACCAAAATTTTAAAAATCATAAATATCACTATCTTCAAGAAATGATACAAAGAGATTGTACACCAATACACGATTCATGCCCCCCCCGGCCATGAGGGGGGGGAAATTTTCAGAATTTAAGACCAAAAAATGCCAAGATGTCTGGATATTTAGACACTTAGGAGTTAGTAAGATCTACTTGGTCTATTGTGTCGTTAGGTAAAAGTGTGTTTTCTAGTGTGTTTCTTTAGTATACATTAGTATACATTTGTAGTTAGGAAATCTAACAGTCATGATATGTTCCCAACATAGAGTGATCTGATGGTTCATACTCTCCTTGATCTTAACGACCATTGATTTGTGGCTTAACACCCGATTAGTCCATGATCGCTATTTAAAAATCATGGAGGGTCATTTGCCGATGATCGATTGTGAGAAAGTCTCTTGTAAAATATCTTTGTAATCTTTTTCTTTGCATTAATAAACTGCTCCAAGTGGTCGCGTTGGCTGGGACCGTGGATGTTTCCCCGTAGGTATTTTACCACGTGAAAACATCAGTGTGTTGATCTTTGATATTCTTATGTGAGTGTTTACTGAAGGTGTTCGTCCTTTTTTGGAATACCTGTGTTGTCGAACATGGTATCAGAGCCTGTTTGAAGACCCGCTCATGTTGTAGATCAAGACCGTGAAGTGGAGTTACCTCATCTCCACTTTATGTCATTTTCCATTTATGGGCTAAGAGGATTGTTCCATTGCATCTAGAGCACTCATTTCAGTCAGGAACACTTTCATTTCACTCGAAAAGGTTTATGTTTGCCCAAGATATGACCATTACAGTCAGATTTGGAGGTATAAAGCTTGAGTACGCATTTTTTAAATTTTTTTGCAAAGTAGTATTTTGGTTTTATTTCGGTTTTGTTTTATTTATTTCCGGGTTGCTACTCTTTTAGATCTGTGTATTCTCTTTTCCCCGCACCCTGTGCGATCTCGAAAAATCAGAAACAGATAGGAAAAGGTGCATCTTCCAGGTAATCTAACTGATATCTAACCCTTGTTGTCATCGAGAAGCAAAATTGTTTTCTTGTGTGAAAAGAGTTTTTTTTTAGCACGCTCTCCAAGACCGTCTTCAACAACAACAACAACAACAACAATCCTCCTTCTGAACATTACAATATGTTTTGCTAGATCATTTGGTTAAAAGTTGCCTTATTAAGTAAGAGGTCTTGAGTTCAAATCTCTCTTTTGTTACCTTTTTTGAAAAAGTTCATGCTAAAATTGTAAAGTGTATTTCACTTCAAGTATAAAAGTGAATCACTATAAGTAGCTTTAATATTTTATTTTAGAGTTATTTATTTTGCATGCAACTTTTCTGTTATAAAGTAACTTCATTGTAAAAGTGATTCTCACTTCTCTTTATAAAAGTGGGTCACTTCATAAAGAAACTTACACAATCACATGGTCATTTGGCTACCGATTGTGTCTTTTTTTAAAAGGGCATAACTCTAACATCGAAATTCCGTTTTCAGTGCCATTTTTTTTTTTAAACCGCATAACTTTGTGAGCTCTTTCCATCCAGATCATTAGTTTCAGTTTTTAAATCCACATTATCTGCATATGTAATATGGATTCTACAAGTACTGTCTTGCTTACCAACAACAACTACTTCCAATGGAAATATCATATGGAAGATTTATTAAGAAGTAAAGACTTGTACCGGATTACCTTGGAAAAGGAAAAAGCACACACTAACGCTGATAAGAAATCCAAGTGGGATAATAGGAATGACGAAGCACATGGACTAATCAGAATTTCCATCTCTCTTGATTTAAGGTACCACCTTCAAGATATTGATGACCCCAAAGAATCTTGGGATACGATTGAATTTGTGTTTGGTAAACTCAATATTATCCGAGCACAACAGTTAGAAAATCAAATACTAACCTTGAGTCCAAATGATTTTTCTTGCCTTGGAGACTATCTATCTAGGTTTAAAACACTCAGAATTTTATGTGAAGAATGTAAGATAAAGATGGAGGAAGAGCGTTGCATCTATCTTATTCTTTCTAAGCTAGGTAGTGCATATTATGTGTTTGTATCTACCTTTTATTCCACGAGAGAGGCTCTAGGGGAAGAAGCTTACGAAAAACCCAGTCTTGAGTCATTTTGCGCTTCTTTGATTCGCGACGAAGATAAGCTTGTATAATTTGGAGTGATCAGCACTACAGGTCCCTCCAACAAAGCCTTAGTTACCCAGCAGAAAGATAAACTCAAGTATCCCAAGAAGCAACATCCTCGCTACAACAAAAAACAACATAAGGGTCCCAAACCTACTCAGACAGCTTCATCTCCTACTGGTGACAAATAAGCAAAATATAAAAGTAAGAATACTAACAGACATTGCAACTTTTGTGATAAAGATGGTCATGATGAGTCCAAATGTTTCAAGAAGATGGCAGCTTTAGAAGCAGCGATGAAGAAG
>JZKD02S0044728.1:40923-69813 GCA_000966675.3 Picea glauca | reverse complement strand
TCACAAATCCCAATCCAAGGATGTATGTGTCAAACTTTTGGTACCACATCCTAGGTGATTGCTTCAGACCATATAGTGACTTCTTTAGCTTACAGACCAGCTCTTTCTTTTCCTTCACTATAAAGCCTTCCAGCTTCTTCATGTAGATTTCTTCTACCAGATCCCCATGTAGGAATGTTGTCTTCACATCCATCTATTCCACTTCAAGATCAAAAGAAACAACAATAGATAAAATAAATCTAATATAAGTTAACTTAGCAACAGGAGAAAAAATCTCACCAAAGTCAATTCCCTCTACCTAGGAATAACCTTTTGCTACTAACCGAGCTTTGTATTTCTCCACTTTTCCTTCTGCATTAAACTTCTTCTTAAACAACCATTTGCTACCAACATATTTTCTTCTAGTTGGCAACTCAACTATATCCCATGCCTCATTCTTATCCAAGGCATCCATTTCTTCAACCATGGTCGTCTTCCATAGTTTACTATCCTCTAAATTCACTACTTCCCTGACAGTTCTCGGATCATCATTAGTAATAGATAAAGAAAAATTGGAACGAAAATTAGGTGGACTATACCTTTCTGGTTGCCTTATTTCTCTCACCGGTCTTCTCAATACTAGGGTATGAGGTTCTTCTTCTTATTCTACTTTATCTTCTTCAGATGATTCAAATTTTGCATCATCCAACTCTAGCTCTATTTTCTTAGGTTCGTCTTACCTTGATAGGAATTCATGGTTGGACACATCTCTTACCTCTCTAAAAACAACAACCCGATTGTAAACAATCTTCTTAGTTTCTGGGTTGCAAAGCTTATAACCTTTCACACCATCTTTATAATCAATAAAGATACACTTTTCATCTTTTTTATCTAGCTTACTCCTATTTTCTTTTGGAACATGTACATAAACATCACAACCAAACACTCTAAGATGTTGAAGAGAAGGTTTTTTTCAGTCCATACCTTGTGTGGAGTTTTATCATCCAACACTGATGAAGGTGATCGATTTACCAAGTAACATGTTGTACCCACTGCCTCTGCCCAAAATTCCTGTCCTAACTCGGCACCACTGATCATACTCCTTGCTTTTTCCCTCAGTGTCTTGTTCATCCTTTCTACAACTCCATTCTGTTGAGAAGTGTATGGAGTAGTCTTTTTCCTTTCTATACCACACTTCTTAACGAATTCTTTGAATTAATTTCCGCAGAATTCTCATCCATTATCTTTTCTCAATACCTTTATTTCTTTTCTGTCTGATTTTCTACCAGGGCCTTAAACTCTTTAAATTTATCAAATACCTCTGATTTCTTTCTAAGAAAATAAATCCATGTGTTCCTTGAGAAATAATCTATGAATGAAACATAATACATAGATTTACCTAGGGATGGAACAAGAACAGGTCCAAACACATCACTGTATATTAACTCTAAGATCCCCTTTGCTCTTGTAGCACCAGATGAGAATCTTACTCGATTTTGTTTACCATATATGCAATGTTCACAGAAATCAAAATCCAAAGTGAAATTAGGCATACCTTCAACCATACCTTTACCATGTAGTGTTCGAAGGCCCTTTTCTCCAATATGACCCAGTCTTTGATGCCACAACATGGTCTTATTTTTAGGGACGGTATTGGTCTTGTCTTATTTATTTGTCTACTCAAGGACAACAGAACTGTTACAACCATTAGTATAAGTGCTTCCCAACAAATTGTACAGAGTTTCACACCGAACTCCCCTCATCAACACCATTGCTCCTCGTACCATCTTGCAAGTGTTCTTTCCAAATACAATATCAACTCCTACATCATCTAACTTGCTTACATATATTAGGCTCCTCGCTAATTTTGGAATGTGCAGAACCCCAGGAGAGTTCTAATCCTTCCATATTTTAGCAACAACTTAACCCTTCCACGTCCCATGATTTTGGTTGTTGAGTCATCTCCTAGGAATACATCACCACCATCGTATTTTTCATATTCAGAGAACCACTCCTTGTGAGGATGCATATGGTATGATGCACCTAAGTCGATAAACCATAAATCACGGTTTGCATGTGTACTTGTAGATGCCAGGTAAACATCATCTCCTTCTTCAGTGGAGCTTTTTGCCTCTGTGGAAGAGGTACTATCATATCCCTTTGGTTTATCAACCTTCTTAGACTTGCAATCTTTCTTATAATGCCCTGTTTTACCACACTTCCATCATTTCCTCAAAGATTTTCCTGGAGACTTAGATCTACCTATAGATTTAGATCTCCCCCCCCCCGAAGACTTACCAGGATTCCTATCTTGGGTACAAACTCTTTCAAATAAATCATCTGTGCTATGACCATCCATGCTTTTCCGCCTCATCTCTTCAGATAACAAGGATGCAACTACATCCTCATACTTCAATGTAGATTGAGTGGTACTACCTATTGATGCAACCAGATTATCCCAAGAGTCTGGTAAAGAACATAAGAAAGTAATACACTTATCTTCTTCTGCAATCATAATATTAATAGAGACAAGTTGACTTACCAGAGCATTAAAGGCATTTAGATGTCTGTCACAGAATCTCCATCTTCCATCCTAAGATGATACAACTTCTTTTGAAGAAACAACTTGTTTACCAGGGACTTTAATTGATACAAATTCCCCAACTTATCCCATAGTTCCTTGGCTGTAGATTCTCCTGAGACATTCAACAACACTGAATATGCCAAGCAGAGTCGAATAGTACTCCTTGCTCTTCTGTCCAACTTCTCCCAATCTTCCTTTGACATACCAGTAGGTGGTGTACTAGTAGTTTGGTACTAGTAGTTTATGTACTAGTAGCCTATGTGCTAGTAGACGGTGTACCAGTGGGATGTGTACCAGGACCCACAATGATCCATTGTTCTTTGTCTACAAAAAGGTCCTCCATCTTGAGCTTCCATAGCTCAATTTTTTTACCGTTGAACTTCTCTATCTCGATTCTAGAAGACCTCACCATTCCTCTTTCTACGCTCAAATCACCACTGCAAAAGCTCCCACTAAACCCAGGTTTATCACAGACCCAGGATAAACTTCATCTATCAAGACCGAGCCAAACTCTCAATAACAAAGGCGTCCCTCTGAAGCCAAAAATGAGCTCTGATACAACATGTAAGTTTTAAACCTATGAAGTAAAGAAATGCATATAGATTCTTAAGTAAAACATAAATTAATCAATGGCTCATTCACATAGTACACAAAGATTTATACTAGAAACCCTCAACTGGGGAAAACCTTTCTTATATTCATTATATGAAATTTCACCATTCACCATACAATATATACAATGCTTTTAGTTATTCCGTAGATATCAAAACCCTAATCACTTAATCTGGGATTAATTTAGAAAACCGCTAAAAATAGCAAAATCTGCTAAAAATAGGAGGGATTGTCAGAGGCAGTTGTCAAATCTGACGTGCCCACACACACACATGCAAAGAATATAACACATACCCAACAATATCTATATGTGTGTTTTATTGAAAGATATTTAGATTTAATTTAGATTTGAGTATAACCACATTAAGGCTTGAATTATGACTTGTCCTTACAATGAGTAAGCTTTAAAGTTGAAAGATTAGAAGTAAACCCAATTTTTTAATTAAAATTGGTAAACACCCAACTCTATGTTGGACAGTGCTTCCTTTGAAGGAGTAGTGTCATTATGATAAGAGGAGGATAGCCATAATTATTATTCCAGTTGATTGAAGAAAAACTGGGCAATGCGTTCAGTAACCATATATAATAGGTTATTCTACTATAATCATTATCATGGAAACAACACTACACTCAACACTAAACATGCACATCAAACCATGACCATATCTCAATCTCAAGAATCTTGAAAGATCTAGTTCATTTGGATATCAACATGCAAAGGAGTCGCACTAAAGGCAAATCTCTCAATGGTAGAGTACTTCATAGCCTTGATTTTTACTAACCTTATTACTATTGTGTTATTAGCTCGTTGATGTGTGCAGGTTACACCAAAAAGTAGGCCATACTTTTAATCATGAAGAGTAGTTTTGCACTCAAATTTACATTAAGAACATAGGCCTCACAATCAATTTTGAAGGAAGAAAAATTGACACAAAGACCAAAAGTTAATTTTGCAAAGGATTTGTATTGTTGAAATGAGTGAACTATAAATCCCCCATTTAGTGATCATAAATGATGATGTTGTTTTTGAAATCCGTGTATGCAAAGGGGATGGTAGAGATCTCTGGCCAAGGTTTTTTGCTGTCAGGTACACGGTTCTACGTAGTTGCTGTTCACATATGAGGAGGATGCACTGGAAGAGGATGGCGGCTTCAAGCTAAGGTCTGCCATATTACGATAGATTAGTATTGCGCGATTTGAAGTGCAAAGTTCGTAGCAGTACCGCTAATTCGCTCGGCTTTTGTTTATCTGTATTTCTCTGTATACTTGCAAATCTGTTGAAAACAAAAACGCCCTGATATCTAGCTGATTTCTGAGTTTATTATTTCGTTCACCAAACCAAGTTCAAAGTCCTTACTGTATTTTAAGCATCTCACCACCAACCCCAAATGGTAGGTCGGCCACTCACCACACATTACGCGTGAGTAGACGTGACATGTGCGGTCATATTTCAAAAGATGATTCCTTTGGTTGCTTTCCACAAATCACAACAAATCATTTTTTCTTGTATTCAAGATATCATGGAGAACAGCGCACATGGATTGACATAAGATATTATAACAGCTTTCTATAAAGTCTTTTGATGTTATATGTCTACGCGTAGGGATTAGAATGAAAAGGGGTTTAACCCTGTTTTATAAGTGTAATTTAAAATTTCCTACTTAATTTTCTTGGGAGGTTGTCGTTCCCATGGTAAAAAAAAAAAAATTCCTACTTAAAAAATTCTTTAACTTTTTTATTCACTTTGAAATTTTCAAAGAAGCGAACAAATTAGCGTTGCACTTAAGCTATGTCACATTATCTTAAGATATTTATTTCTTTGAAATTAATAATTCTCAACATTTATCCCAACTACTACGCCACAATTAATAATTCTCGATAGTTGTTCCAACTACTACCCCATATAGCAGGGTTTGTGTTCGGTTTGCTCATTAAAAAATTTGGAGTCTACATTACAAGTTACATTTATAAGTTATTTTTCTTCCTTATTTTTTAAATATTTACTTAATTTCTTTAATTCAAAATCAACTAGCATATTTATTGAAATATGCTTTCATCTTTTGCAATAGGAGAATAAAAAAAAAAATTATAGTTAATTATTACATTTTTATGAATAACATAAAGATATATCATGGTTTTGAAAATGGAGAGAATTAATTTTAATAATAATTTAATTTCATAAAAAATTAATGTGAAAATGAAGAGTTACAAATATAAATTACCATTTTCCATCCATCAATCCCTACCACAAATCTTACAAATCTTAGTGCATCCATATCTTTTTTATTTGCATTCAACCCTAATAGGACTAAATGGAATTGTCGATTTGGTTTCTTGTCTCCTCTTCCTCTATATTTCTAGTAAGAAAAAATATATATATTCAGTTAGCAATTTGGTTCTCAAATTTAGTTAATTTAGCTAGTAGTAAGGTAATTAGAATAAAATGTTGTTTCATGACTTTGTAATTGTTGCAACAGGGCTCACATGACTTTTGGTGCTTCATTTCCTAAGGTTAAGGTTTTTGATATCTAGGGTTTTTCGCTTTCATGCTTATTGTAAAAAGGCCTTCAGAGCCTCATTGTAATCATCTTCTTGCGAATGAGCGCAGTCGTCACATCTCTTCTCAGAGATAAGTCGCCACCATTCCAGCAAGCTTGTTTTCCGCTTCATTTTACAGTTTCAGTTTATTTCCTTATTGAATAGAAAACTAGTTTTATTGTATCTTTGTTATTTTGTGTTAAGCATCTTTTAATAATTTGTATTTATTTCGTTCTTCTCATAAAATCTAGAACACTATTAAAGAAGAATACTACCCTGTCAAAAGTTATGACGACTTTTATACCAAATGGACCACACTACGGAAAGAAAGAGACCAAGCAGTGCTAGAGTTCACAAATATCTTACATACCTTGCACATCAAGATAGGTATCAAAGATTCAAAGCAAGATCTAGTGCTAAAGTATCGTTGTGCTCTGCATAGATATATCCAGGTCGGAATGGAATTTCTGTACATCTCGTCCTTGGGCGCGGCCTATCAATATGCCGTCAAAATTGAGCAAAAACTCAAACAAAAGATGCGACAATTTGGGCCTGGGAACCCCTCACAGCAATAGCCAGGAACGAGTGGCCCCAACCCATAGAACAAAAGAAAGAGAAGAAATGGACAGTATCAGGACAACCATTCCAAGCCGCAAGCAAAGGACACCATAAAGACAAAGAAAGATATCGGGAAGTGGTGTGACTTCCATAAGAGCCCTTGGCATAGCACTATTGATTTCCTCTCAAAGAAATCGTTGGTGGCCGAAGTGAAAGCCTTTGAATCAGATGCGGGTTCTGACTTTGAGTCAGAACCAGAAAGGGGAAGACAAATCATTGACATGGAACCCTGTTCCACCGTTACTACCACCAAACTCCAACCTGGTGAACCAGATGAGCCAGAAGAAGGCGAGTGCCTTTTTCATTCATAGATGTGGGTAAAAGGAACCATGTTGCACTTCATCGTTGATAGCGGTAGCCAGAAGAACCTCATCTCAGCAGAGGCCGAAAAGCGGTTGACCCTATTGACAACGTCGCACCTGCATCCCTACACCATTAGATGGCTCCGCCAAGGAAGCAATCTCTTTGTCAACCAACAATGTCAAATGTCATATGACATCAAACCCTTCAAAGACCAGGTATTGTGTGATGTTGCCCCTCTCAAAGTTTGTAATGTTCTTTTGGGCCAACCTTATTTATTGAAATGTCATGTTTTATATGAGTCTAGGCCTCATAGTGTTATTATCACTTTGAATAAGAAATTGTACAACATACTCGAGGCAGTCCCACCTAGTGTTATTTCCTTAATCTCTGCCAAGCAATGCAGGAAGGGAATTTCTCAGACTAGGAAATTTGTCTTTTTCGTGATTCTCTCTTAGAGTGAGCGAAAGATCGCAACCACATCCAAGGCCTCCACGACCGATCTCTCCACACAACAAAAAGAAAGTGGATAAGGTCATGGAATAATACTCAGATATCTTTTCCTCTCGTACCGGGGTATCTCTGCACTGTCAGGTCAAACCTCCCATCGATCTGACCCTAGGCACACCGCTACCCAATGGCCTAGTCGATCACCTCTCTCTGTTAGAAAATGAGGAGATCAAGAGGTAGATCCAAAAACTTCTCCACAAGGGGCACATCCATCCCATTTCATCGCCTTGTGGGAGCCCAATCGTGTTGGTGTAGAAGAAATACGGGACTTGGCGACTCTGCATTGATTATTGAGCCCTGAATAAAATCACAGTCCAAAACTGATACTCGATTCCTCGAATCGATGACCTCCTTGATCACCTCATGGGAACCAAATTCTTCAGTAAGACCGATCTGAAGTCCAGCTACCACTAGGTCTCAATAGAATAAACAGATGTATGGAAGACCACCTTCAAGTCAAAAGAAGGTCTTTTTGAATGGTTGGTCATGCCCTTTGGTTTGACAAATGATCCAACAACTTTTATGAGGATGATGGACGATATCCTGTGACCTTTCACCAATAGTTTTATATTGGTGTATCTGGATGACATTCTCATCTACAACAAGACTTGGGAGGAACACATGCAGCATATTCAGCAGGTGTTGCACACCCTATGACAGCACAAACTATATGCAAACATGGAAAAATTCTCTTTTGGCATGGAGAGGGTCCATTACTTAGGCTACACCGTCAATCAACATGGTGTGCATGTGGATCCAACCAAGATCCAAGTCATCCATGACTGGCAAGCCCCAACCACACTCACTGAGCTTCAAAGATTCTTGAGCCTCACCAATTT
Source organism: Picea glauca (assembly GCA_000966675.3). Classification (NCBI taxonomy): domain Eukaryota; kingdom Viridiplantae; phylum Streptophyta; class Pinopsida; order Pinales; family Pinaceae; genus Picea; species Picea glauca. The sequence continues at coordinate 61,833 of JZKD02S0044728.1, read as the reverse complement.
TTATCACAGGTTTGTGTTGGGATTATCTCATATCGCATGGGTCCTCAACCAAGTATCCAAGGGTGGCAGTAAGGAAAAATTTGTGTGGGGCCTATCCCAACAACAAGCCTTCAATGACTTGAAGAAGCATTTTTGCTCGTCCCCAGTACTTTCATTGCCAAATATACAATATCCCTTTGAGATCTAGACAAATGCTTCAGACTATGTTGTGGGCATCGTTCTCACTCAACACGACCACCTCGTGGAATATCATAGTGAGACACTATTATATGATGTTCGTAAGTACCCTACTTACGAAAAATAAATGTACTACATTATGCAAGCCTGCCACCAGTGGAGACATTACATTCTTGGGATGGAGACATTCATCCACACTGATCACAAGCCACTACAGTTCATGCAGACCCAAGGAAAATTGTAGAATGACCGCTATCATAAATTATCCACATACTTACAGTAGTTCCACCTCAACATCAAGTATAAAACATGAAGTACCAAGCAAGTTATTGATTGCCTCAGCCGACCCCCAGTCATGACACTCACCGTGGTGCTAGACTCTTGTGACCACCAGACCTCTGGATGGCCCCACCTCTATGAGACAGACCCTGACTTCTCCACCACCTACCAAATGTTGGGCACAAAATCAGTGGTCACTAATTTCCATCTTCAGGATGGGCTGTTGTGTCATCTGGGCCATCTCTACGTTCCATCAAGTGAGTGCGCAAAGATAATTTGGGAAGCTCACTACAGTCGGGTAACATGACACTTTAGCATCAAAAAGAAAGTGGCAATGTTGCAGAAACATTTCTACTAGCTGAAACTTTGACAGGATGTCAGCAAGTATATAGGGTCCTGCACTACCTACGCTATTGCCAAATCGACCACTAATAAACAGGGCCTGTACACCCCTCTGCCTACCCTTGAAAGGCTGTGGTAATCCCTCTCAATGGACTATATATCGGGCCTCCCATCCACCAAGAGGGGAAATGACTATGTTTTTGTGGTTGTTGATCGTTTTTCCAAGATGGCGATTCTGGCCACCTGCAAGAAGAGCATCACAATAGAGGCCACTACCAACCTCTTCCTTGAACGAGTATGGGTACATTTTGGGATCCCACAAACCATTGTCTCAGATCGGGACAGTCGGTTCCTCAGCACATTCTCATCTAGCCTTTGGTCACTACTGGATACCAAGCTCACCAAATCCACTGCCTTCCACCTCCAGACAGATGGCCAAACTGAGTTCGTTAATCGGATGATCTTACAGATCCTACGCATGTCCAATTCCAAGCACCCCCCACACATGGGATGAGAGTTCGTCTTATGTCCAACATAGCTACAATCGATCTCTCCATAGCTCAACTGGCCACAACCCCTTTCAGGTGGGGTTTGGATTCCAACCATTGGGCCCCATGGATGTTTCACTACCCCTCATGACCACCTCAGAAAACTTGTCCCATGCTCCAATAGAAGCTGACAAAGCCACCCAGTTCATTGAGTGGATCGAACACATCCTCCAACATGTTCAAGATATTTTACAGAATTCTAATGCCAAGTACAAGCATCACCATGATCAACACCGAGTGCCACATAAGTTTCAGGTGGGCGACAAAGTTTGGTTTCACTTGCAGAAAGAATGCCTTATAGGACCCCGTCGAAAGCTTTTCCCACTTAGTTATGGGTCATACACCATCCCCAAGGATGTGGGTGACAATTCTTTTGAGCTCAGCATTCCCCCTTTCCTGGGCCTACACCCAGTATTCAATGTGGCTCTCATTCGACCATATTTTCCACCATTATTGGACACCTTAGAGATAATAGAGCAGTTGAAAACAACAGAGCTCAACCCTGAATGGATGCAACAGGCATCCAATGACCATATTGTGGACACATAGTTCAAGGGAAGTCTACATCAAAGGATCCAAATTCATCTAGTTGTCAAAGCAGGGCAACTCCTGCACCAAGGCAAGTGGCTCACCCAGGGCCAAATTCAATAGAAATTTCCTCATCTGATAGGGGGAATCAACGCAATGGACACCATTTCATACTAAGGGGGTAGTATTGATCTAGATGGATGTCGGTGGCTTCCCACCTATTCCAATTGGTTCATTTTGGCAGTTTTTTCCTATTTTTTGGGTCCCTCACTTTTGGGGAAGTTTTGAGGCCCTAAACAACGTTTTTAGGGCTCGCCACAGTAAAACTAAAATCAAAGTCAAATTATAATAGAAACATTTTTAGTCCTTGGATGGAACTTTCCAATGGTCTATCATGCGCCTAAAACGAAGATCGTATGCAAAGTTATGACCCCGGGAAGCTGATGTACTAGCTTACCGTAACGGTGCCCACATGACTTTTGGAGCTTCATCTCCTAGGGTTAGGGTTTTGGATATCTAGGGTTTTTTGCATTCATTATTATTGTAAAAAGGCCTTCGGAGCCTCATTGTAATCATCTTCTAGAGAATGAGCACAACTGTCACATCTCTTCTCATAGATAAGTCGACACCATTCCAACAAGCTTGTTTACCACTGCATTTTATAGTTTCAGCTTATTTCCTTATTGAATAGAAAACCAGTTTCATTGTATCTTTGTTATTTTTTGTTAAGCATCTTTAAATAATCTGTATTCATTTTGTTATGCTCATAAAATCCGGATCAAAATTGGTGTTCCCACTATGATGATTATGTTATTGAACAAATAGAACTGAGCATTGAAATACTCCTCGCAAATGTAAAATTATCTTTGATTCCTCAACAAGTCTTGTTGAACGTTTCTCCCTCAAGATGGTTAAGTTGATTAATTTTGGTTCAACATCGTTAATCCTTGTCAATTCCTTGCTCCATAGAGTTGGTTGGGTCAAATAAGGATTCACCATAGTTGGGGTATTTCCCCCACAAGTGAATTTTGATGCCAGTTCTCCTACAATGGTGCGAGAAGTGTGCCACCTAGTCACTCTCTTCAATTTCATCCTTGGTGCGCGAGATTTCTATGAAATCAATTTCGTGGATGGGTACAATGTTCCCATCTCCATAGATCCTCGTAAAGCCTCAAAAAATGCATATATATGGCCAACATATGTTTAACATCCCCACTATAATCCCTAGTTTAATTAATGTGTAATGTAGATATGAATTAATGTGGCTATGGCCAAACAATGTATTATGCAAATTATATTTATTATTTTTAATAACAAAAATGTGATGTTAGTTGTTGGGGGACATTGACAAAGATGGGGATTGAGTTTTCGAAAAGAGAAGGGAGTGTCTAAGAGGGGTCCAAAGGGGAAATTATTTATGGGTATTAATCCAAACCCATTTTCCTGAATTTTATTATCATTGGGGACAACCTTCTATTTTATGTTTGAGTGTATGCGAGACCAATATTTGAATACTTGTAAGAGGGTGGGTGTAGAAAGTCACATCCCTTAGTTATTAGGAGAATGGGACTAAGTACAATCAAAATTGGGGAGAGTGATAGTCAATTGCTTGAGGAAAAGAGAGAAAATTTATATGGGGAGAACATACAATTTTTACAAGCATGTTTTTGCATGAACAACAAGTAGAGAAAGAGGAGCTATGGAGTTGGACCAATCCTGGAGGGAGAATTTTGGAGCATTTGTGGAGATGAAGACTGAAGAAGAAATTTATCAGTCTTGTTGAAGAACGAGATGGTTGGGCTTGAAGAGTGCACTCTTGTGAGAGTTGCACTAGAGCAACAAGCTTGTTTCTCATGTTTTCCTAGTAGTTTTCCTAGTAGTGAGTTCCCTTAAGTTCCCAATAGTGAGATTACTTGTTACTTGCACTAAAAAGACCTTGATAAATGAATGGGATGCATGATGGACTGAGAGAAGTGAAAGAGTACATTCCTTGGGTTGGGAAAGACAAGAGAGAGAGAGCTGGAAGAAATCTGGATACTTGTAGGAGAATGCAAGTGGGTTGTGGGATATCTAAGTTGTGAGTGGATGGTGAGAGACACCCCCTTTTGTTGATTCCTAGACCTATATCGAGGGTGACTTACTGTTGATATCCATAGCATCAAGTATATGGTTGGGTGGAACATATGTCCCAAATAGCTCGTTGCACAATTGTTTTAAAAATATAAGTGTTTATCTTCTTTTTTGAGTTATTTCAAGAGTTTGATTGTTGTGCTTTAACTATATGTATGAGAATGAATTATATGCTATCGTGATAAATTATTAGCTACATTCATGTTTATTTAGAATTTTGTAGATGAATTTAATTAATGATATCATAATGGTTGCATCTATGTGCATTCTCGTAGTTGGTAAGCTACATGATTTCTTAATGGAAAAAAAATTTAGTCTATGTGTAATTCCGCATGGTAATGTTCCTCAATTAAAATAGGGGATGCTACAGATTTCTATCAAGGCTCGAGATTCAACACTGAACTTGTATGCGACAAGGCCCATGTAAATTTGGTAGAAATTCGTTGTTGCATATTTTGGATCTTTGCCCAATTTGGGAGAAAATGGTGAAATCAGAGTGAAATCCCCAATTTATGAGAAAATTCAAGTTAAATTACCTCAGAACAATTGAATGAGGGAATTCAATGTGTCGATTTTCACGTTGCAGAGCTAATTTTGGCCTAGAGGTCGAAATTCACATTTTTATGGAGAATGAAGAGTTAGGGAAATGACGGCCCAAAACACATTCGACGTGGCGATTGATAGTTGAGATTAATTTTGGAACGAGTAAAAATTTTCAAGTGCATTGACAAATTTCTTTTGGATAAATTACAAAATTTTAAAAAAATTATAATTTTGAAAAATTTGAAAAATTCCATACTGTGATGATGTGGAGCCACTTGTTGGTGGTTTATAATTACCAGCATCAATTCCATAGTGGAATTTTACCCATGGAAATTCACTATGGTGGAATTTCTAAGTTCAGTACCAAATTGCACTGAATGTTAGGGATAATCCTAACCCTTCATTTGATAGCAAGATTAAATCTTGACCATTTATGGGGATCGTCGGTCATGATGTCCAAGTATTGATTGAAGGCTCGTGGGGAGAATCTTATGGGAGGGAAGAGTTTCTTGGAAAAATATTAATGGCAGGCAACGTGACAAGGCCACGTGAAAAGGTCCACGAGAAAAAGGTTTGTGGGAGAAGATTCATGGGAAGAAAGGTCTGCAGGAGGAAGTCCACTAGAGAAAGGTCATGAAGGTTTGTGGGTCTCAAGTCATGGAAAAATATCAATGGTATGCCACTTGGAAAAGGTCACGCGAAAAGATCCACAAGAGGGAGAAATTTTGTGGGAGGAAGGTCTTCCTACAGAAGAAAATCCATGGGAGGAAGGTCCATGGGAGGAAGACAATCCATTGGAGGAAGGTTCGCACATAGGATAAAGTTTGTGAAAGGAAGGTACGCAGGAATGAGAAATTCTATGAGAAGAGGCTTGCGGGTAACAAGTTTGTGAGAAAAGTCTTGGGGGAGGATCCACGAAGGATTGCAAGCCGCGGGTTACGGATAGATCTCAACGACATGCCACTTGAAGGGCCCATGAGAAACATCTGTGTGAAGGAATCTGATTGGATTGTGGCTCGCAAGATGCGTAAAATTATAAAAGTGTGTTAACTTGACCTTTTTGTGGAGAAGGTTCACAAGAAAGAATCTGATTGGCTTACGATTTTCAAGTTTCCAGAAAATATTAAGACCATGCCATTTGAAAACCCGATGGGGAAAGTTCATGCTAAAGAAAGAGCCCGATAAGATTGCAGGTTATGGGCTTCAGGGAAGTTAGGAAACATGATAAGTTGATCTCCCCAATAGAAAAAGGGGCACAAAGGTAACTTCGATAGGCTTGCGAGTTCAAATTGATGGACTATTATAGCCATAAACCAATGATTTTCTATGAAAATTATAGTTTTTGAAGGTCATAAACTTGCAGAGGAATTTTAAGGGCCGAAACGACATTTTTCAGGTAGTCAAATATAAGAGAATTGTATGTACCTTAGCATATAGGGTTGAAAATGGCAAAACAACTAAACCTTTTGTAGGCTATAACTATCAACCAGGAGCCGAGATAAAAGTGAAATTTTGATAGGTTGTTTAAAAGGTGGGAATTAAGATACCCAGTTGGGATTATGTCGAATTCCAAAGGAGTTGGTGTAGGGATGCTTAATTAGGGAAAATATTGCCAAGCCAAGAGAAAATGCAGAAAAGGACAAAGTTGTCATTTCCATATTGCTGCACATTTTGACTAGATTACCAGTTTGACAATCTGTTGGCTATTCTGAATTTAGTATCAGTAGTATTGTAAATTTATCATACAAAATTTTTTACATTTACTAATAGATTCACCTCTATAAGTGGAAAAATTTGGTGTTTGAGATTATTTTTCACTAGGAAGGAAGGTGCATAAGAGGAGTAAAGTGGAAATATTCAATTGACCATAACTTTCATATTGGATCTTAGATTTGGGAAAATGAATATTCAACGGAAAGGTATTAAGGAGGAGAAGCCATATATCAAACCAAAAAATTGATTTGAATAGTAGAAGTTACATTCAACTAAAAATAAAATGACTAGTGGCATTAAATAATAGAAAATTTATGCATTCTTTTACTAGAGTTGTGTATGTATATATTTTTGTCTAACAAAAATTTTATTGCATGCACATTTTACTATAGGCATTAAAGGCATAGGAGGGAATTTTGGTTCATGTATGAGAAATATAGTCATGGAGGATTCCTAAGGGTCCTCCAACTGTGAAGAGGAAATCAAAGGTCTACATGTCAACATGGGAAATGGAGACTAATGAAAGAAGAGAAAAGCAGGAGTTTGTAACTATGAGAATCATGCAGAGAGAAATGTATAGCTATAGGGAATAAATGAGAAGATTATGAAAGATTAGGAGGAGATACTACAAAGTCTGAATATACTGCAGAGGCAAGCCAATAAAGAATCTGGCACAAAGAAAGAAGCTAGTTCTAGACAAGTAACAAAATCCAGATCCCATAGAAGAAGGGATGATCATGGGAATGAAAGAGAATCAAGAATTATGATAAGACATCACCATTCCTAAAAAAAATGCACTAAAAGAGCTCAAGTAATCTCAGGTCCAAGGACTCAGGAGTAGCCCAAGTGTGTCTCCTTTCAAGAGGTATAGGAGAAGTCCTACGACATACCTATTGTAAGGTGAAATTAGATAAATCAAGCTACCAAATTTTAATGGTGAGTATATAAAGGGAGAAGAGGCAAAGGCATGGTTGTTGGAAATGAATGAATATTTATAGCTGCATGATTACCCCTCAAGGGTAGAAACAATAATTGAAACCTACCACTTACAAAGAAAGGAAATTATGTGGTGGGATTAGCTTAAGAAAGCTAAGCATATTGATGAGAAGAAGGTCTCATGGAAGTAGTTCGAAGGATATTTCCAAGAGAAATATTTGTCAGGGCATTACTATGAAGGGAAGATGAAATAGTTCTTTTAACTCAAATTGTGAAGAATGATAATGGACGAATATGAGAAGAGGTTCTTTGTGCTACTGAGGTATGTGGGTGTCCTAAAGGATGCGAAGGTCAAAATATGAAGGTTTTTGAGTGGGTTAGCCTATTTATATAGTGACAAGATACATTATGATAACTTGAGGAGTTTGGAGGAATCCGTAAGGAGAGAAAAACATATTTACGAGCAGAGCCAAAGGAGGTGAGTTTTCCAAATATCTTGGAATGAGAAGATGAATGGTAGAAAGGAGTAAAGACATAAAGTTTGTAAGCCACCCTTTTCCAGAAATAACTCCCAAAAAAATCAAGGACAATCATCCCAAAATGATCCTGGGATGAAAAATCATTTGGGAAAAGGTTCTTTGACCCTTCAGTTGATCAAATAAATCACGGGGAGAATATTTGAGCTAAGGATAGATCATTGTGGTCTGAAACATTTGTTTGGAAAACCCACTTTAAATGCGATACAAACTAGTTGGCTTGAATTTTTTTAGTGAATATGAATTTGAAATTAAACATATAAAAGGAAAAGATAAATGGGTGACTGATGTAGACTTTTTGAGATACATGCACAAAAGATATAGATAACAATGAAGCATACACAACAAAAATGGTGTGAAGAGAAGAGACAAAAAATGGAGGAAAGAATTAAAGAATTTATATTAATTGTATTCCACACTCAAAGAGTGAATAATTTACAATAGATATAGGCTACATGAGTAACTAATGCACCATAGTAGTGATCTAGTGATTTAAAGAGATATAGACACTCACTAATAGACACTAGAGTGAACTTCCACCTAGTCCTAGTTAATTGATGTAACACACCCAACCCCTAAGTACCTTTCTAGGGGATTGGGTATTAAATTTTCTCTTTTCCTCAATCGTCTCAAACCTCTTCTCAAGGCTACCATTGCCTTCTTCTCAATGTCTGTCACCATGATCAAAATTGAGATTTGGATCAAAAGTTATGGCCTCTTAATTTTTTAATTCTTCTTCCATTTTTACTTCCATGTGTCTCCATGTCACCTTCCAAGAAAGACGTGGCTACTGGCATGGAACCTGCCTCGACCCACCAAGAATTTCCTGCATTCACTTTACTCTCGGCACTTGATTAGATATGAGTTGGCACCTGCATAGGTAGCTCTGTCAGGTTCTTCCACCTGGCCTAACCATGCTATGGCATATGGTCATCGTCCCCTCGTGACATGTGGCACTCATATCCCCCTTGTATTATACCAAATTAGGTCAAAAACATAGTGTGACATGTGGCTTCCTGACATGGAGTGCACGTTAGCATAGGGTGCTTGAATCGCCCATCCACTGCTTGAATCGCCCATCCACAGACTGACATCTTCCTACCAATGATTTTTTTGTGATGCCATCTAACGTCATTCCATATCGTCGGGTATCAGAATTACTTGCACCTTTGATAAATCCAAATTACCAAATCTAGCATAAGTTGGAACCCGGGGCACATAGCCCTATCATAGGCCACTACTTTTCTTGATTCACATTGCGACATGTGGCTACCAAGCACCAGGATTCCCAACACATCCAGTTAGGAAAACACCTCATCATTTTGGGTCCAATTGACATCCATTCACTCATATCAACAGTGGATGTTTGTCCTCCTTGGATCTGATGGTCAAGGTCCAATGATGTTACCGCAAGGGTGTCTGTTCTTCGTCGCACCCATGTCTGACTCATCAACGTATCCCCTACTGCCACATGGTGAGACATGTGGAATTATGTATGGCATGACATTTGGCAGAAATTTCCCCACGGATCCCTTCCAATTCAGCCAAATACAGGTGACACATGGCACCACCATGTGGTGACATGTGTCCTTCCTTCATCGTGGCACATGAATCACTTATTCCATGCCACATCACCACTGGGAACCAGATGTCAGACCTTACCTGTGGTGTTATCTTGGACATCTCCTAGTGTCGGGGATTACAAGGGTATTAGTTAATACTAATCCTGTAATTATGATATCATTAATTAATTTTAATGTGGGTTATGACCCCGCGATATATATGATTGAGGTTTATCCACTCTCATATCTAATGGCTCCTTTCCCCATCCCGACATTCATTGGGATGGATGGTTAGGATCTCCCTTCATAAATCCTCCATCCCTGATAGATGAACAGTGAGATACTTTCCTCGAAGTCCATCCTTAGAGCATATATTCATGACCCCCTATGATTAACCCCTTGTGACAGACGACTAGGAGTTTCTCTCAAATCTCCTCCAATCTCGATGGATTGACAACTCCAGTTAATTCAGAGTCTCGTATGGACTAACCATATATTAATTTGATGGGTCTTATGTGACCAACGAAGATATGACGATTGAGGTTAAAACAAAGGTCTAACGGTTGAGTTCTCCCAAAGGGACCACACTTGAATCACTGGCCAATTACCTGCTATCCAATCATAATTTGACACTTGTCAATCCTGGAACATGTTAGCGTCCCTGGTTAGCATGACATGTCATTATGATGTCACCTCTCACCCTAATCTCTCCTAAATGAGACCAAAGAGATCTATGGCTGACCTTAATCCTGGGCTAATCCCCAATGAACGACTGAGAATTATCTTCTATCTCTACCTAAACTATGGTCCCACATATCCCTAAGAACTATCCCCATTGGAGTACTTGAACCGAGGACTAATCTGACCATATAACTCCGATAATGCTCATAGTAGGGAGATCCAATGGTATACAATTTCTCTCTGGATCCCCTTATTCAGAGCCATGCCATCTGTTAGCACTAGAATTCACCTCCTGATTTCAGGGGAGGTAATCCTAGTACCCATCAGTTTATATGTCACAATGAATAAATTTAAAGGGGGTTGAATGGGTGCAGACTCAAGATAATATCATTCTAACTCAGAAAACTAGACCAGCATGCACAAGAAAGTGAGGTCTTGATTAACTTCAGTTAGTAAGTTGTAGTAAGGGTGAGTAGGAGGAAGAACTAGAGAGAAGAATGTAGAGATCAACTATGGAAATCCAGTCTTCCAGCAGCCTAAGGAGGAACAAATCAGAAAACAGGATCCTCTTGGATTCAAAGTTTTAGAAAAGCCCGAAGAACGTTACAACATAAATGCAATCAAACCTACATTACAATACGACCATAACAATTCATGTGAATCTTTCGATCATGGAAATTCCATCATTAGAGGTAAACAAGATGGAAAAGAAGCTGACTTAGATTAAACCAGAAGTCTCAAATCCTGTTACATAACCAGAAAACTAGAAGCTTCATCAAAAGTTTACAATACGGGATCCTAGCTCATCCATCGACCATTAACAAAATATCAAAACTACCTATATATACTAAAATGTTGCAACCACGAGGAATGTGATCAGATCACTGCCTTAAAAGTCTTCAGTCGGTGCCCACTCTATTGGGTTGTGCAGACCTCATTATGTTAGACACGAGCCAGACATACTTATGTTCTTTACAGGAAAAATTGCTCATAAGAAAGCTTCGAAGTGTAAGTGTGCCTTCATGGCTTCTCTTTGCAACATTTTCCATTTATGGGATGAGGCGAGGTATCAACTGCTACCCACAATATTCAATAATTGTCCTTATTGGGATTAGGACCAGGCCTGACACCCATAACTGTTCTCAAATGGTGCCAATGACTTCTGCGAGTCCATCCCGATGCCTCGAGGCCATGACTGGTCTTTGTCTATGACCAATACAGACTCTTTTGGCCTTCTACACAACTCCTCTCCCTCACTCCATATTCAATGTGACCAAGGTCCATTACCCTACGTAATTGCGTGATTTTGAGCATGACCAAATGCGGTTTGAAATCAAACCACTTTTGTCCCCGCAATTCCCCATGAACCGCCACGCATCCCTTTCCAAAAAACCATGGTTTTGATTGCATCCCTCCCTTGAAATTTAAAACGTGCACACCTTCTGACCCCGCAATGGAGTCTGAACCTTGATATTTTGATCTGAGATGAGGCTTCCTGATCAACGTCCCAACTATGGTCTCTTTAGATTGACAGATGAAATATTCCCTCTTCGAATCGACGATCGAGATCCACTTCAGGTCTCCGGGACTTCGGCCACTTTGACACTTCGACACTTTTGAATGTGAAACATGGGGAATTTTCTGGAGGAAAAATTTATGAAGTGAGAGATGGGCTACTGCGTGTCCCTATTGGTGGATGGTCCAGATTAACTTCAGGACTTTAGGTTTCGTCCCTTAAGAAGTTTTACACACTTCCCACTTCGAACCTCCTGAAGCTTATTTCCTCGAACACTTGGATAGGATGCCACATGTTCCCTTCAATATTAATGATTCATGCTCACTTCGGGGCTTTGTTCTCTGGCACTATAATTTGCACGATTTTGGATTCCCGAATGCTCATGATCCACTGATCTGAACTAGCTAATTGGATCTTCATCATTGAAAGATAAACTTGCCTAACGTTTGTGCTTCAATCCCGAAATGGACTATTAGAAAATATGCACTTTGTGTCTTTGGCTGCGGCCAATGTGATCGAGGATTTGGACAACTGGCCATGGGATGGGAAAACAGGGAGACCGGGGCACTTTAAACACAGAGGGGGGAACATGAAAAAAAATGATTTTACAAGCTGAAGGGGAAAAATCTTAAGACTTGGTCTGGGAAAAGAAGAGATACAGAGAAAAATTTACAGTCTTAGGTAAAAACCCCACACCCAAAGGGCTCTTACAAGTTCATGTGATAACATTTGGCTCCACAGGGGATGGCATGCTACCTGCGAGCTGCCAAGAACAAGTAGTTTCAGTGCCTTAGCTGTTGGGTTATGGATTTGAGCTCAAAACATTCCGCTCAGGACTACAGGCCGCCAAACACACTATCCTAAAAATGAAAGCAAACACACATGGGATCCAAAAGAGATTATTTATGTACATCCCTAGACTAACTGATTTTGTTACACAGTGATAGGTGAAAACGAATTTGCACCAGAGATAGTCAAGCACCTTCCTAACTAGAAACTCACTGAATCTGTCAATGAACGATAAAAGATGATGCAACCATGACAACAAAACGATTACATATTTCAGCCCTCCTTCCAGTGCTGAAGTCAATATAAAGCTGGGAGACTTCAATAAATGGAGGAAATGTAACTCCATGTACTCCCTTATAGGTTCGTGGAATAACTGAGGAAACCCAGAAAATTGTTAACAAAAATCCTGCTCTGCTTCACATTTGCTCACATATGGTTGGGTGTCTCTCGTAAGCACAGGTGAGTGAAGGGCCAATGTAGGTTGTTGATCCACTTCTTCTTTGTCTTCTTTGATAACATCTGCTAGCTGATGGCAAGAAATCTCCTCATGTGTATCAATGGATGGATCCTCCTCTTTATCATGCTTCTTAGTGTCTTCATAGTGATCAAATGTAGGATAAGCTTGCTTCTCATCATCACTAGAATATTCATAAAAAATGGGCTGCCCTTCATATCTATGATCAACCTCTAAAAAAGTAATTCCATCAAGAATATAACCATTAAGAATATCCATTTCAGGGACAACAGTAACTGTTACCTCTGGCTCTTCATACACATGATTTTTCTCTTCAATCCTAGGTGAAAATATATCATGGGAAACCTCTTGAAGGAAAAGAGAAGAATCCTCCTCCACAACCATCTCTCCTTCTAAATCCGAGACAACGGGTGTATAAGGGGAATAATATGATACATCCATTGCTATGTAATCATCAACGCTATTATCAATCATACCTGGAAGGCCTTCTTCATCATAGGCAGGGTTGGTCGAAACATCTGTCTCATGAACAAAAATATCCTCTACGCTTCCTCTTTCACTCAGACCTTCACTAGATTCATCACAAGAGGAAGTCTCTATTATTTTCCCGATGTGGGATGCAAAATTTTTACAGCATCCATTCAATATAATATGAGACATGTAAATATCTTTGTAATATAAATTAAAAGCATCATGAAAATCCTTCAAAGAATGGATATTAGCAGCAGGGAAAGATTGGAATCATTCATGAGCATCTTCCTCCAAAGAAAATTTGAACATATTGATCAAGACATCCTTGTGAACAAAATTGTGCTTAAGCATTCATATATGAAAATTAAACAAGTGTTCACCAGGATGATCTTGCTTGCTTCCTCTAAATCTAGGAAGATAATCATCCCATTCATTTATAGCCGGCACTGGATGTGTATAACCATCTATGGCTAAGAAATTGAAGGGGGGGAATCTCTTGGCTAGGATAGCCTCCATAGCCTTTTGATCTGTCTCCCTTTAGAGGAGTCACCAACAGATTCTGCATAGTGGAGTTGCCATGGTGAACGATAATCAGTCAGAATAATGTGTCTAGCTTTAGTTCACCATCTAAAACTGGGTCTCTACAATGTCGGTCTTCCCACGAAGATTTTCAATCTGGGACAACAGCTAAAATCCTTCTTGAGAAATCTTTCCCTTCTTAATAATCCTCTCTGGGTCAACTTTAGGTGTAGCTAGAGGAAGTTGTGCAATAGACCTCATGTGTCTACATCTGGAGGCCACAACTGAAACAATGGAGTCGCCAGGTGCAAGATGCAATCTTCAATGGTATTGATATCTGTTTCACCCTTAGAATCAAAGCTTCTTTTTCATTCTATCCCAGGGAAATGTCTTCAATTCGTTCCCCGACAATGGTGCCAGAAATTTTATCACTAGAAGTCACCTCCTGATTGCAGGGGAGGTAAGACCAGTACCCGTCAGTTTATATGTCACAATGAATAAATGTAAAGGGGGTCAAATGGATGCAGACTCAAGATAATATCGTTCTAGCTCAGAAAACTAGACCAACATGCACAAGCAGGTGAGGTCTTGATTATGTCCAGTCAGTAACTTGTACTAAGGGTGAGTAGGAGGAAGAACTAGAGAGAAGAATGTAGAGGTCTTCTATGGACATCCGGTCTTCCAACAGCCTAAGGAGGATCAACTCAGAAAACAAGATCCTCTTGGATTCAAAGTTTCAGAAAAGGCTGGAGAACACAACAGAACTGCAATCAAACCTACATTACAATATGGCATAACAATCCATGTGAATCTTTCAATAATGGACACTCCAGCATTAGAGGTAAATAAGACAGAAAATAAGATGACTTATATTAAACCAAAAGTCTCATATCCTGTTACATAACCATAAAACGAAAATCTTCATCAAAAGTTTACAATACGAGAGCCTAGCTCAACCATCGACCATTAGCAAAATATCAAAACTGCCTATATATACTAAAATGATGCAACCGCTAGGAATTTGGTTAGTTCACTGCCTTCAAAGCCTTCAGTCGGAGCTCTCTCTATTAGGTTGTGCATACCTCATTATGTCAGATGCGATCCAGGCATAGTTATGTGCTTTACAGGAAAAATTGCTCATGGCTGCTCTCTGCAATGTTTTCCATTTATGGGATGAGGCGAGGTCTCAACTAATGCCCACAATCTTCAATAACTATCCTCATTGGGATTAAGATTGGGCCTGACACCCATAAATGTTCTCAGATGGTTCCAATGACTTCTGCAAGTCCATTTAGACACCTCGAGGCCATGAATGGTCTTTGTCTGTGACCAATACAGACGCTTTCGACCTTCGGTGCAACTCCTCTCCCTCGCTACATATTCAATGTGACCAAGGGCCATGACCCTACACAATTGCGTGATTTCAGGCACAACCAAAGGTGGTTTGAAAGAAAACCGCTTTTTTCCCCACAATTCACCATGAACCGCCACGCATCCCTTTCCAAAATTCCATGGTTCCGATTGTGGCCTACCCTTGAAATTTTAAAACGTGCGCACCTTCCAACCCCTCAATGGAGCGTGACCATTGATCTTGTGATCCGAGATGAGGCTTCCTGATCAAAGACCCAACTCTGGTCACTTTAAATCGATATATCGGATCTTCCCTCTTGGAATCGACGACCGATATCCACTTTGGGTCTCCGAGACTTCGGGCACTTTGACACTTCGACACTTTTGAATGTGAAACATGAGGAATTTCCTAGAGGAAAATTCCTGAAGTGAGAGATGGGTTTCTGTGTTTCCCTGCTGACGGATGGTCTAGATTAACTTCAGGACTTCGAGCTTCAACCCTTTAGAAGTTTTACACACTTCCCACTTCAAACCTCCCAAAGCTTATTTCCCCGAACACTTGGATTGGTCGCCACGTGTTCCCCTCAATACCAACGACTCATTCTCACTTCAGGGATTTGTGGTCTAGCGCTATACTTTGCGTGATTTTGGACTCCCGAATGCCCATGAGCCATTGATCTAAACTAGCTAATTGGATCTTCATCGTTGAAAGATAAACTTGCCTACCGCTTGTGCTTCAAGCCCGAAATGGACTGTCAGGAAAGATGCGCTTTGTGTCCATGGTTGCAGCCAGCGTGATCGAGGATTTGGACAGCTAGTTGTGGGATGGGAAAAAAGGGAGATCGAGGCACTTTAAACACAGAGGGGGGAACATGAAAAAAATCGATTTTACAAGCCGAAGGGGAAAAATCTTAAGACTTGGTCTGTGAAAAGGAGAGAGACAGGGAAAACTTATAGTCTTAGGTAGAAACGACACACCCACAGGGCTCTGACAAGTTCATGTGATAAGACCATCCCCCCTGCACAATAATTATCATGAACCACCATAATAATTAGCATAATAATTATCTTCTGTAGTTCATGGACCACCATACATATGGTTGTATCATGAACTTGGCTCACTATTTTCCTTGACATACCGATGGTGTGCATGATCGTAATCAACATATTACAAAAACTATCTAAGTCTCCACTTCCTTGTGGTCACTCACCCTCCAGACCTCGGCTCTCGCATCCACTTCTATGCTATACATTCCCTCAATTGACCCATCTTTTCTTTCTAGGGATTTTTCGCACAAGAAAAATTTCCAAGACTTCCTCAAGTCTTATAGTCAGGGCATCCCTACCACTTTCTCTTGCCGAGGCATCCCTCCGACATGTTTTACCTTAACATGATATTCTTTAGGGATCATGGCTTATCACAGGGCTCTCATGTCACTACAATAGCCATCTTTCCATGCTTTCTAGATTTGAAAACCATTATTTGTCCTCCATGGATAGATCTTTCATCTCACCTGTATCACATTCATACAAAAACTCTTGAGATATAACATCAATTTTCAATCAAATTTATTTCAAATATTTCACCCCCATATTTCAAATTTCACATTTTCATTTTCAAATTTGTCCCACAGAGGGATCAGATTCACAAGTATGAGATTTTCCCTCTCCTGATAATTTTGGTTCAACAGGTATTGGTCTTCCCTATGGACTTACATTACTGCCATATCCAAGACCCTTCTTCTTGCAATTCATTCTTCACACAACCAAACAAAATTGTTAGTTCTCATGCACTTTATATTATCATTGCACATGTGTAGTGGCTCCAAACTATTTCAAAATTGTGCATACTAACAATCATATCACTTTCATATATTCAATGGTATAAAGTAAAATGAAATTTCAATTCCTTGCACATGCATCATTTCAACATTCCAAACTTTTCAAAATGCACTCAAACATTAAATGAAATTAATCAATGTGCCAATGTCCATGGCCACATTCACACACATTGCACCTTTGCATTGTTTCTAGATTATTACATTTTATGTTAGGAACTTTTCCATGGTGTGTTGGGTTTTCATCCAACCTATCACCATATGGATTTTCTATCCATATTCATTACTACAACATGACTATTTTTTCTTCTTTTAGTTGATCATGTCCTCAAATCAACATACATTTTATGAAATTAAAATTTCATATGAATGCACTCGAGCATTATTTCTCCTTTGCTAACCAAGGTGCCAACCTTTATGGCCCCAATTTCTTTCTTTACCATTCTTTAATTTTGTAGAGCATTGGAATATCCTTCTTCCATAATGGGTAGTCCCACACATGCCTAATCTCTTACCACAAGCATCTCCTTATTGCATTTAATCAATGTACTTCTTACGAGAAATTTTGTTCTGAATCACTCCTTGATTGGTCAATGTATTCATGGAATATTGTTCATAAATTTCTTGTGAGGATCTCAATCATCCTTGGTTGTCAAAGGTTCCTCCCTCTTTCCTTCAAGTTTCTTCTTCCTTAATCATTCCCTTCTTCGGTATTAATGGAATACAACAACCACTCAACATTACATGCATATCATCAAATAATAAAAAAATTTCAAAATGGATTCTTACCCAATCCATTTTAAATTCTCATGTCACATGGGTATGAGAACTTTTATACTCGTTCAGGTTTCCAACACACTTTATGTCATTACCTCATCAATGGTGCTTTATGGAGACTCCCAAAGTCCCTTCATCCATATTTTCTATTCAACAACCTTTTGTATTCATCATTTGCTTGAGGGTGTTTACTATTGGCAATTGTTCTTCCTCAACAATTCCAATCACTTCCTAAAATATGACATGCATCTTCACATTTAACAATATATCAACTGTCATAAAAATGAAAGTACCATAGTAGTTAAATCAACAACAATTTCAGATATGTCACAACATATCCACATATATGCACTCCATCACATTATCCCTAATGTTTTCACGAGTGAAACACAATCAAACTTTAGTTGTTTCTATAGTCATACAACTATCAACATTCTCATGCCAAAACATTTACATTTATCAACACCTCAGTTTCTCATCCCAGAGAAACACAATAGACAACAATAAAGGAGTTAAGGGATTCTTCCCCTTTTCTAACTCCTACACAACCTGGATCTTTTCAATCCAATTGAGTTATTTCTAAGGCCTCACCGCCTTTTATTAACATACCTTAACCAAGATCATTATTTTAAACCTATTTATCAGTTTTATCTTTCATTTAGTAGTTGTACTTATTTTCACAGTTGTTCTTTTAAAACACATAACTTTGTTTCATCATTCAGAGTTTTAAAGCGAGAAAAGTGTCCTCCTTTTCTCATTTATTGCTTCTGCAATTTATCCCCTGTTGGGATCCTCCTGCTCTTTTCCTTGAGCATTCTTGGTCGGGTTCACCTTGACCTTATTGGATAATTCATCATGCTACATCAAAAATATTCTTGTTCATAATGAACTATGAACATGTGCATTCTACACATTTCCCAACCAAAAATTAGATTGATCCTCATTCGTTTGCATGCATTTTACTCATGCGTGATATTTTAAAATGTAATCTAGGATTCTTATATAAATAAGCATTGCATCCCACTATCTAATTCTCAGCAGTCATTAATGTTATGATTCTATTATCCCGACATAATATTTACATAGTTCCTCCACGAGAAC
Source organism: Picea glauca (assembly GCA_000966675.3). NCBI lineage: Eukaryota > Viridiplantae > Streptophyta > Pinopsida > Pinales > Pinaceae > Picea > Picea glauca. Next base: position 43,022 of record JZKD02S0044728.1, on the reverse strand, counting down.
TTCTTCAACATGTAACTCTCTTGTTGCATACCCAAACAGTCTAAAATGACCTCAATCTTGAGTCAACCTCAACCTCATTATTTCAGAGCTCTATCCAATATTCCATAAGGAATATAAACATGCATTCTTATGATGCATTCCAACTTACATACAAACCTGTATCTTTAGCTTATCAACTTGCTTTAAATATGTTCTTTCATACATTTAACCACATGCATCAATGTATGATGTCTTCCATAGGCATACTTTACAATTTCATATGCATATTTTCTTACAATTACTTTAACTCATGATTATTCACAATCATTCTCATCCAATCCTCAAAGACATAACCATGTTGCGTTCTACCATGGAAATAGAACATCCCTGCTTATTTAATCTTTCATTAATTTTTACTAGCCTTTCCTAAGGAAATGGAACAAATCTTCCCCAAGCTATTATTCCATCAAGGCAATCAGACCCTCCAACATAGGGTCAACCATGCATCCATGGAATTACTCGGATTAGGAAGTCACACTATACTTTTAAGCATGTATATGTACATCTACGTATATGCATTTGCATCACTTGTACCTTTTTACCTCTTTCATTCACATTTATTTAACACCATCCGGTTTTGATGAGACCTTATAGTCACTTACACAACTAGTCTTACCAATAAATTCATAATTATGTTGCTTCCTTTTCAAGATAACAACCAGAAAAGGTCACTTTTTCTCTTTTCTCTTTTAACATTTCATATTGGCACTTTCTAAGGGATTGCATACCCGCTCAAGTTATTATTTAAACAAAATACTCCGACCCTCCAACAAATGGTCAAACATGCATCCATGGCATTTTTCAATCCATGAAAGCACATCCCTTGCCTTACTACCCTCTTACTCTGGAATTCATATTATGTCCTTTAGTATACATACGCTTATATATTATACATGTGTATCACTTGAAATTTTTTATATTAATACTATTCATTTATTTGATCTTTAATATCAACCTTCTTTATTGAGAACTTACATCCAATCACCTAACAAGTCTCACCAACATATTCATGATTATGTTACCTTCTCTTCATGGAAAAAATCAGGAAGAAACCACTCTTTCCCTTTTGTTACAAGAGAAATCCACAATTCTCCATATGTAAATAGGTAATTCAAAGCATTACCTAGGGAGCTAAAATGTCCACTTCCAACTTCCTTTCATGCTTCAACCATTCTTGGTCGCTAGAACTTTAACAGGGAAATCCTTCCAGGATTCCCTTTTATTGCTACATGAGCATACCCAACCAAACCTGTATGGCTATCATCCACCTTTGGATGTCATTCAGACCCATTGGTTATCTGGAAATGCTCCAAGCATTCTCCTTACCAGATTTTGGATCAATACGACCTTGATCTAGTATAGCATCATTCTTCCTAAGGTTGTAAACAACCTGCATGCTTGGAATTTTTATCATTCATTCTATCTCATCCTTGTAGGTTTATATGAAATATCATTATCAACATTTCAATTATGTCATTACCCTCCTCCTAACATCAAGTCAAAATTGACCAAAATGATCCTTCAACAGTCCATACTTTACAATCCATTTCAGGTTATGAAATGTCTATTTCCATGTTCGTACATGCTTAGTCATTATCATAGGCATTATAGCACATCCACATCTTGCATTTTCATGCATAAACAAGTACCTAAGTCAATAGGTATATACATTTCCTTTAGTAAAGTCATGAGCTCATAAACTAGATCATATGTTCATCTCACTTTCCCTCTTTCAGAGGATTAGCAGTAGTCCCAAAGGACTCTTATTTATTCTTCTTAAGTAGATTATTCCTACTGTAGGTTTCAACCAATATAGATCAAGTAAACTGACCCTTCAAATTTCCCATCATTCCTCTGATCATGAGGCGTTATCCACATATCCAAGTTTTAGCCTTTTATTAAAGCAATAATTATTACTGCTAAGGATTCTATCAATCCATACCACATTTATTCAACCACAAGGGATTTTCCATAAGGGTTTTTATCTCGTATATAAACAACCATCATAATTGTAAGAGGCTCAAACTTCCCATGCTTATAGGTAGCATTGCAATCACTAG
>JZKD02S0044716.1:0-26119 GCA_000966675.3 Picea glauca | reverse complement strand
AGGAGTTGGCCTAGACGGAGGAGTTGAGGATTAGGTGACAGCACCTTAACTCTCACTTGCCCCCAAGGACACACCGAGTGGATTGAAGATTTCTTCCATGTCTCCCAGGTGTGTACAAGGCGGCAACAGGACCAATACCATTTTTTAGATTATCCTGTGACAGATAATCCTCATCTTTTTTCCTGACAGGCTGCATACTTGTGTTATCAATCTCATCAAACACCATATCTTTTCCAAAGATAGCCTTTGTCAATGTTATATGAGGAGAGGCAGAAACTGGATGACCAATGAATCTGCCAGAAGTGGGATGAGGGTTTTGCTTCATCTCTGAATTTTGTTGTTGGGAAACAGAGCGTCCATGAGTGTTCACTGTTATCCACAATGAGCACAATGGATTCTTGATTGCCATATTCCTGAATAGAAAGCATGTTGCCTGGAAATGACCATCGACGTCTATGCCAGAATACTCTGTCTACAGGATGAACGCCTGCACAAAGAGGAAGAAGGTCCTCTGTTTGTGCTCCATATTGTTCACAAAGCAACTCTGTGACACGTTTAGCTTTATCCTCCAATTTACCCCAGTGATCATAAGTTCATAAATAGGAAGTCTATCGAAATGCACAATATATTATCGATGCACGGTCTGTTCCAAATGGAGAATCAAATCTGAATTTAGCAGTACATCATCTTGAGTGCCAAGGTTTGCTATCACACTCATTTTCTGCCCAGCTAGAATGATCCAGAAGTGCTTCTTTGACCTCATAAATCTGTTCAAGCTCCATGATCTCAGCCTCTAGGGAATTATGATTGTTCTTTGTTTCTGTGTTTAGGGATGCAAAATTCTTTACTCACCCCCATCATCATCGTTAACAGTATTATAAGGCAGTGTGAAAGTTCTTTCCCTGTTTTCATAATGCAACTCATAGATGTCCATGGATCTCTCATGGTCATTCTCTGTCCAGACAGAATTAGAGGAAGAGTTGTCCACTTCTTTTTCATCAAGGGGATTTTCACCAACAAAGGTTCCCATACTTGTGTCATGCCCTTCATGCCTGTTATTTTTATTCAAATTTTCCCTGAATCAGAAATAGATACCTGGTTTTTGGCAGAGATTGGTCCTATCGAAGTGCTGGGAATGCTCATGTGCTGTTTACATGCTGTCTCATCTGCCTCAGTTCTGGGGTTTGCAGTCCAGAATTGCTCAGTACTTGAATCTTGGGTGTCTTCTTCAATGATAGCTTGAACATCAACAAACGAAGGATTGGGAACTTCTTCAAAGGGGATTTGTGCACCATACATTTGCTTGACTCTTTCAACAATGAGCGCCCATTGTTCATGATCATTAGGGCCCCATCATCTGCAAAATGCCTCAACAAAACCTACAAAAGGCGATATTTTTCCTTTGCCAAGACTTCCAAACCATCTCCTTGCATCCCCTTTAAGACTTAATGAAAAAAATTTCATCATATCATCTTGATGAATGATGACACTTAGGTTCTCATGAGGAAACCCTAATACATTGGAAAATCAAAAGGAGCATACCAATCGACTATCCATGGAGGCAATTCCATTTTCTCTTTGCTTCTAGGTCTTCAATACAAGGCTGAAAATAAAAATCTGCAATGGATAATGATCATACCTCATAAAAAATACCAAGGTGGAGTCACCAAGATGAGCTTTTCTTCAAGAGCCTTCAAAATTGATGGATGTGCTCACCTCTACATCCAACAACGTTTTCAAAATCTGTAAGGAACAAGGGCTTTGTCCCTTCATGGAGTCGCCATGTGAGAAAAGATCTTCAATACAACACTCTCACAAATGTGTCATGATGCATAGTCTTCAAATTTCCGAGTGAATGGACTTTATCCCTGGCAACGGCACCAAAATGTTACCACACAAATTGTACTTAATGATAAAAGCCCTAATCCACAAGGGGGCAAATGTTAAGACAGTCACCACTATCACCTCGTAAGATAAGATAAGATAATTTTATTAATGTCCAACTAGTGACCACAAAAGTAGGTCAAAGGGACTGTTGAATACAATGATGTCAATACAATGTAGGAGTACCAAAAGGGTCTCCTATATAAGGCGAGATGCAGAAAGTAAAGTGCAATAAGGTGGACTAGTAGAACGTGAGATCTACCCCGAGGCATGAAGAGCCCTCGGCCCCAAGCTCAGATACCTACACTGATGATGGGGTGTATCGTAGGAGAAGAAGATCTAAAGGCAAGAGGAATCAAAAGAAAGGAAGTGGCTCTGTCATGGAATGGATCCATCTCTCCTATCATCCGAGGTCGATTGAAGAAAGTTGAGTATAGTCGGTTGTCTTGAGGGGGACCTGGTGGGGTGCCTAGATCGTCTGTTGAATGGTAGAGGTAGTGCATCGACGAGGTCTGGGGGATATCATCAGTCTCCTGGGAGGGGATTTGGTCTGGTCATGTCGCTGAAATCTCGTCGGACGAGGGAAGGTCCCACGGCTCCGCACAGATTTGGATTCCAAGGCTATGTTGGTGTTAGTCTGTCTCTTAGTGCCCCTTCCTAAGGGTAGCACTAGGAAGAAGGAGGTGATCCGCTAAATAGGGTCTGGTCTCGTAGGAGGTTGAAAAGTATGGGCTCAGGGCCTGAGGGCCTCCTGTATGTATAAGGCTAAACATCGTTGGTTTGGATACCTGAAGAAGCCTTTGAGGGTCTGAGTCCCTCTGAATAAACAATGAAACCATCCCCCTAATCTCATAGTAAATGGGGCACCGAAAGATGAAGTACTCCTCAGTCTCGACCTCCTGTAGTTGGCATAGCTAGCAGATCTTGTTTGGTCGATCAATCTGGTGGTCCGTCTCTACCCGAAGTCTATGAGAGCCCACTCTGAACTGGCCTAGAGGAATGTGAAGGGCATGTACCCAGTGTTAGAATGTATACTGTGGTCGAACAATGAGCCCATGCCTAAGCTCCAAGAAATGCTCAGCATAAAAGGCCATCTTTGGGCATAACCCACCATGAGGGTTAACCCAAGTGACCTGGATAAACTGCCTATAGATGTCATCTTTGATGATCTTGTTCAACACTTTTCTAGTCGGTAGGAGATGGATGGGAGCATCCAAGGAATATCGAAACGAAGGAGGCGATCAATCTAAATGCCCACAGATCCAAAAAGATCTGAAACCCTTGCAAACTAACCTCGAGCCCGACCCGATGGGCTAGAGAGAGCAATGGTCTTCGAAGAGCGGTAAGCCAAGTATAGGTACCGATCTTTCCCCTTCGCTGAGTCGGCTAAGCCCCGGATGCGATGTAGAGAAGATACCAATTTGAACATTGTCTCAAGTCAGAAGGGTCAAGCCCCAAACTCTGGTAGGATNAGGAGTTGGCCTAGACGGAGGAGTTGAGGATTAGGTGACAACACCTTAACTCTCACTTGCCCCCAAGGACACACCGAGTGGATTGAAGATTTCTTCCACGTCTCCTAGGTGTGTACAAGGCGGCAACAGGACCAATACCATTTTTTAGATTATCCTGTGACAGATAATCCTCATCTTTTTTCCTGACAGGCTGCATACTTGTATTATCAATCTCATCAAACACCATATCTTTTCCAAAGATAGCCTTTGTCAATGTTATATGAGGAGAGGCAGAAACTGGATGACCAATAAATCTGCCAGAAGTGGGATGAGGGTTTTGCTTCATCTCTGAATTTTGTTGTTGGGAAACAGAGCTTCCATGAGTGTTCACTGTTATCCACAATGAGCACAATGGATTCTTGATTGCCATATTCCTGAATAGAAAGCAGGTTGCCTGGAAATGACCATCGACGTCTATGCCAGAATACTCTGTCTACAGGATGAACGCCTGCACAAAGAGGAAGAAGGTCCTCTGTTTGTGCTCCATATTGTTCACAAAGCAACTCTGTGACACGTTTAGCTTTATCCTCCAATTTACCCCAGTGATCATAAGTTCATAAATAGGAAGTCTATCGAAATGCACAATATATTATCGATGCACGGTCTGTTCCAAATGGAGAATCAAATCTGAATTTAGCAGTACATCATCTTGAGTGCCAAGGTTTGCTATCACACTCATTTTCTGCCCAGCTAGAATGATCCAGAAGTGCTTCTTTGACCTCATAAATCTGTTCAAGCTCCATGATCTCAGCCTCTAGGGAATTATGATTGTTCTTTGTTTCTGTGTTTAGGGATGCAAAATTCTTTACTCACCCCCATCATCATCGTTAACAGTATTATAAGGCAGTGTGAAAGTTCTTTCCCTGTTTTCATAATGCAACTCATAGATGTCCATGGATCTCTCATGGTCATTCTCTGTCCAGACAGAATTAGAGGAAGAGTTGTCCACTTCTTTTTCATCAAGGGGATTTTCACCAACAAAGGTTCCCATACTTGTGTCATGCCCTTCATGCCTGTTATTTTTATTCAAATTTTCCCTGAATCAGAAATAGATACCTGGTTTTTGGCAGAGATTGGTCCTATCGAAGTGCTGGGAATGCTCATGTGCTGTTTACATGCTGTCTCATCTGCCTCAGTTCTGGGGTTTGCAGTCCAGAATTGCTCAGTACTTGAATCTTGGGTGTCTTCTTCAATGATAGCTTGAACATCAACAAACGAAGGATTGGGAACTTCTTCAAAGGGGATTTGTGCACCATACATTTGCTTGACTCTTTCAACAATGAGCGCCCATTGTTCATGATCATTAGGGCCCCATCATCTGCAAAATGCCTCAACAAAACCTACAAAAGGCGATATTTTTCCTTTGCCAAGACTTCCAAACCATCTCCTTGCATCCCCTTTAAGACTTAATGAAAAAAATTTCATCATATCATCTTGATGAATGATGACACTTAGGTTCTCATGAGGAAACCCTAATACATTGGAAAATCAAAAGGAGCATACCAATCGACTATCCATGGAGGCAATTCCATTTTCTCTTTGCTTCTAGGTCTTCAATACAAGGCTGAAAATAAAAATCTGCAATGGATAATGATCATACCTCATAAAAAATACCAAGGTGGAGTCACCAAGATGAGCTTTTCTTCAAGAGCCTTCAAAATTGATGGATGTGCTCACCTCTACATCCAACAACGTTTTCAAAATCTGTAAGGAACAAGGGCTTTGTCCCTTCATGGAGTCGCCATGTGAGAAAAGATCTTCAATACAACACTCTCACAAATGTGTCATGATGCATAGTCTTCAAATTTCCGAGTGAATGGACTTTATCCCTGGCAACGGCACCAAAATGTTACCACACAAATTGTACTTAATGATAAAAGCCCTAATCCACAAGGGGGCAAATGTTAAGACAGTCACCACTATCACCTCGTAAGATAAGATAAGATAATTTTATTAATGTCCAACTAGTGACCACAAAAGTAGGTCAAAGGGACTGTTGAATACAATGATGTCAATACAATGTAGGAGTACCAAAAGGGTCTCCTATATAAGGCGAGATGCAGAAAGTAAAGTGCAATAAGGTGGACTAGTAGAACGTGAGATCTACCCCGAGGCATGAAGAGCCCTCGGCCCCAAGCTCAGATACCTACACTGATGATGGGGTGTATCGTAGGAGAAGAAGATCTAAAGGCAAGAGGAATCAAAAGAAAGGAAGTGGCTCTGTCATGGAATGGATCCATCTCTCCTATCATCCGAGGTCGATTGAAGAAAGTTGAGTATAGTCGGTTGTCTTGAGGGGGACCTGGTGGGGTGCCTAGATCGTCTGTTGAATGGTAGAGGTAGTGCATCGACGAGGTCTGGGGGATATCATCAGTCTCCTGGGAGGGGATTTGGTCTGGTCATGTCGCTGAAATCTCGTCGGACGAGGGAAGGTCCCACGGCTCCGCACAGATTTGGATTCCAAGGCTATGTTGGTGTTAGTCTGTCTCTTAGTGCCCCTTCCTAAGGGTAGCACTAGGAAGAAGGAGGTGATCCGCTAAATAGGGTCTGGTCTCGTAGGAGGTTGAAAAGTATGGGCTCAGGGCCTGAGGGCCTCCTGTATGTATAAGGCTAAACATCGTTGGTTTGGATACCTGAAGAAGCCTTTGAGGGTCTGAGTCCCTCTGAATAAACAATGAAACCATCCCCCTAATCTCATAGTAAATGGGGCACCGAAAGATGAAGTACTCCTCAGTCTCGACCTCCTGTAGTTGGCATAGCTAGCAGATCTTGTTTGGTCGATCAATCTGGTGGTCCGTCTCTACCCGAAGTCTATGAGAGCCCACTCTGAACTGGCCTAGAGGAATGTGAAGGGCATGTACCCAGTGTTAGAATGTATACTGTGGTCGAACAATGAGCCCATGCCTAAGCTCCAAGAAATGCTCAGCATAAAAGGCCATCTTTGGGCATAACCCACCATGAGGGTTAACCCAAGTGACCTGGATAAACTGCCTATAGATGTCATCTTTGATGATCTTGTTCAACACTTTTCTAGTCGGTAGGAGATGGATGGGAGCATCCAAGGAATATCGAAACGAAGGAGGCGATCAATCTAAATGCCCACAGATCCAAAAAGATCTGAAACCCTTGCAAACTAACCTCGAGCCCGACCCGATGGGCTAGAGAGAGCAATGGTCTTCGAAGAGCGGTAAGCCAAGTATAGGTACCGATCTTTCCCCTTCGCTGAGTCGGCTAAGCCCCGGATGCGATGTAGAGAAGATACCAATTTGAACATTGTCTCAAGTCAGAAGGGTCAAGCCCCAAACTCTGGTAGGATNCTATCATCCGAGGTCGATTGAAGAAAGTTGAGTATAGTCGGTTGTCTTGAGGGGGACCTGGTGGGGTGCCTAGATCATCTGTTGAATGGTAGAGGTAGTGCATCGACGAGGTCTGGGGGATATCATCAGTCTCCTGGGAGGGGATTTGGTCTGGTCATGTCGCTAAAATCTCGTCGGACGAGGGAAGGTCCCACAGCTCCGCACCGATTTGGATTCCAAGGTTATGTTGGTGTTAGTCTGTCTCTTAGTGCCCCTTCCTAAGGGTAGCACTGGGAAGAAGGAGGTGATCTGCTAAATAGGGTCTGGTCTCGTAGGAGGTTGAAAAGTATGGGCTCAGGGCCTAAGGGCCTCCTGTATGTATAAGGCTAAACATCGTTGGTTTGGATACCTGAAGAAGCCTTTGAGGGTCTGAGTCCCTCTGAATAAACAATGAAACCGTCCCCCTAATCTCATAGTAAATGGGGCACCGAAAGATGAAGTACTCATCAGTCTCAACCTCCTGTAGTTGGCATAGCTAGCAGATCTTGTTTGGTCGATCGATCTGGTGGTTCGTCTCTACCCGAAGTCTATGAGAGCCCACTCTGAACTGGCCTAGAGGAATGTGAAGGGCATGTACCCAGTGTCAGAATGTATACTGTGGTCGAACAATGAGCCCATGCCTAAGCTCCAAGAAATGCTCAGCATAAAAGGCCATCTTTGGGCATAACCCACCATGAGAATTAACCCAAGTGACCTGGATAAACTACCTATAGATGTCATCTTTGATGATCTTGTTCAACACTTTTCTAGTCGGTAGGAGATGGCTGGGAGCATCCAAGGAATATCGAAACGGAGGCGGCGATCAATCTGAATGCCCACGGATCCAAAAAGATCTGAAACCCTTGCAAACTAACCTCGAGTCCGACCCGATGGGCTAGAGAGAGCAATGGTCTTCGAAGAGCGGTAAGCCAAGTATGGGTACCGATCTTTCCCCTTCGCTGAGTCGGCTAAGCCCCGGATGCGATGTAGAGAAGATACCAATTTGAACATTGTCTCAAGTCAGAAGGGTCAAGCCCCAAACTCTGGTAGGATGATGTGATGAGGAATTGTCTTCTTGCATCTAATGATGCGTTGTAGGAAAATGGATTGGACTCTCTCAACTAAGGCCCAATCAGACTCCAGTAAGGAAGGTCCCCAGAACTCTGAGCCATAGAGAACAGTGGATCGGATAAGGGAGTCCATAAGAGACATCTTGGATGAGATGTCCTGAAAATGGTGGCGGAAACACAGTCTCTCAAGAAGGGCTAAAGACCCATGGGCCATGACCCTTGGCAATCCAAGGCTAGAGGGTCGATCGCAAACTGAAACGGGACCCTGAAAACCATACTCCCAAGTATGTGTAGGCACTGGTGATCTCAATCTCCTCCCTTCTGAAGAAGAAATGAAAGTCTACTGACTTCTTCAACCCGTGGAAGATCATAACCTTGGTTTTACCCAAGTTGATCGTCAATAGTCGAAGTTCGTAGAAGAGAGCTAGGGCATCCAACTCTTTATAATCATGTTGGAGATGAGGCTAGGAGGACCACATCATCGACGAAAAGCAAGATGGATATCAAAACCTGGTAAAGGAGACACCCGTCGTTGTCCTGGATATGCTCATGGAGAAAGGCCTCTAGCTCATCAATATAAATCCCAAACAATGTTGGGGACAAGGGGCGGCCCTGTTGAAATCCAATGGTACTCTTGATGAAATCTGACATCCCATGAAATATGCGGAGGCGACCAAGAACCGAGTCATAGAGATGCATGATGGCAGTCAGTAGGGTATGGGAGATGCAAATGTCTCTGAGCCTCTAGAACAGGGCTTTTCTCGAGACGGAGTCGAAAACCTTTCGAAAGTCTATAAAGCAGCAGTAGACTTTCAAAGACCGATGTCGTGCCTCCTCAATGATGGCCCGGAGTGTAAAGATGTGATCAATGGTCTAATGAGTGGGTCAGCATCCTGCCTATCCCTTAGCTCTGAGTTGTCTGCGTTCAAACTCACTAGAGAGCTTCCTATGGAGAATCGTAGTATAGAGCTTCGAGAATGTATGGCCCACCATGATAGTCCTGTAATTTTTTGTATCTGAGTTGTGGCCCGATCACTTTAGGCCAACTCTCCTCCAACTCAAGGGGGGTATCCCTAGTAGGATTACTAAGGCCAAGCAATGAGGCACAGGGTGAAGTTGAGAGTAGCCATAGTAAAACAGAGTTTTAGGGTTTTTAGGGTTTAAAATAGGTGATGGAAGGAAGTAGAGATTAGTGTGAAATCCAACAAGGGAAATCGAGTCAAGGTGAATCAAAGAGGCTTATGAAGCCAAGAAGAAACCCTCATAACAGTTGGTTTACTTCATTCTGTTAATTTTGCACCCATCACTAGACAATTTATTTCCTAGCAAATACCTTGTTGTAATAAACTGATTACGCAGAATTATTGAATAAAAAACATGGCTGAGTTTTAACAATTTACAGAAATAAATCAGCGGAAGCAAAACAAGAAACCAAACACATTTGCATATGTATTTTCTAGGTAAATACCCCTGGAAAAAACCCTAAGGGAAAACCAATACTATGATGATTTTATTAAGATAAAATATGGGCTCTCGTCCTGGGATAATGACCCACCCGAGGAAAAATACAAAACAACAAGAATAGCCTATCACACCTCAAGATCTGTCCTTTGATCTTGTTGGTCACTACTTCCTTTTGTTGCCCCTTGCTCCCTTCCTCGAACCCTGTCCCTGCACACTTGGATGAAAGTCCTTCTCCACACAATCAATGAGATCTCACTATCTCACTCTGTCTGTGTCTCCTCCTCTCACCTTAGCTACCTTTTATAATGTTGAGTTTACCCAAAATCCAAAACCCTAGATCTCCAAAGTGATCAATGGTTGAGATTAGATCTCACCAACACTTGAGATCAATGGCTAAGATCTAATTTAATTCACTAATGCCAAAACTTAGGCATTTTCTTAAATCAAACTCACATTAATTATAAAAAGGCATTCACTTTAATAATTACTTTAATAAAGATTACCAAAAGTTTTAAAAAGAGTTACCGAAATATGATGGCAAGGACCATAGAGGAGTTGTTGTCTGGATCAACAAAATGGATGGAATTTTCAAAGCAAACCCTCTGTTAGGTGAACGAGAAAAAGTAATGACAACCTCCAACAGTTCAAAAGGAGAAGCTTATGACTGGTACCTATAGTGGTCCAGAAAATGTGACGCTCGTTCCTTCCATTGGAAAAACTTCACAGTTGCCCTACTAAAAAGATTCCAGGACGAACAGGATGATGACCTATATAACAAGTTCATGAATCTTAAGGAAAAGGAGAGCGTAAACGACTATACACACGAATGGGAGGTGTCGGCAACAAGGAAGAGTGGATTCACTGATGAACAATTACTAAAAATGTATATATCTAGATTAAAGGATTACATCCATAGCGAAATTAAACTATGGAATCCTAAAACTATTGAAGAGGCTAGACACGCAACAAGGCTAATTGAACCAAAAGACAAGTTCAATAAGCCATCATTCGCAGGTCCAAAAGCGTCAAATGAAAAACCAAATAAGTACTCTAGAAACAAGTCTAACCCAGATAAGAAATGGGTGAACAAATGTAGATATTGTGGGGACAATTGGGTTCTAGGGAACAAATGCGATAATAAAAAATTATATACTTGCAAAGCAGAGAAGGAATCAGACTCATCCAGTAGTGAATCAGAGAGAGAGAACAAGAAGAAAAACAATTGTCACAAGTGTGGAGAAAATTGGACACCAAGGAACAGAGGTGAGGACAAGTCATTACGCTACTTTAGAATAGTGGATGGGAAGCAAATAGAAGTCCCGAAAACAAAGGATGAAATCACTATAGCATACAAAGAAGATTCTGACCATGATGAAATACCACAAGAAGAATCACTAGCTTCAATCTCATGTGTCCAAAAAAATCGAAATGAAGAAAACAAACTTCAAAGAGAGATAATTACTCCAAACTATATTCCACCACATCTCGGAAAGTATAAGAGCCAACCTCCAAGAAAAGAAGAAAGCAAACCTACAATTCCGCTAGGAACTATGAAAGGAAAACCACAACCTAAGACCCTAAAACTTAAGGGAGTCATAAAAGATAGAAATTTAACAATAAGTGTAGATTCTGGAAGTACTCATAACTTTATAGACATTGATGTCGCAAAAAAACTAAATTGTTTCATCTACCCCACCAAGGAACTCAACGTTAAGGTTGCTAATGGACAAAGGGTCAAAGAAGTTGGAAAATGTCATAAAATATCTGTTCAAATACAAGAACTAGAACTACAAACAAGATTCTACGCTCTACCGCTAGAAGGAATGGATATGGTGCTAGGTGTCGAATGGTTGATACAGTTGGGGAGTTATGCCACAAACCTTGAAAAACAATTCATGGAATTTAATTGACAAGGTCAACACTATAAACTATATGGTGTCAAAGGGTCAACTCTTAAGAAGAATCAATTACCACCAACAGAAAAAACTTCATTTCACTACAGAAACATCCTCTACTAGAGAGAATCATATTTTACTATGCTTTAAGGACAAAGCATTCCGGGTGGCAACGTAACGAACATAAATAATAATAATAATAATAATTTAATTAGATAAATAATCAAGAGGCACGTACCTCTTCACTCGTGACCAATCAATGCTATAAGTAAACCGTCACAAGGGTGAATGTAACATCATCTTATCATTTATCAATCAATTTATATATATTCAGAATAACTGTGTCTACACATAAATAACAAACTTATCGTTACATTACCGGAATAACCTTCACCAACAAGATCAATTATGGCTTGATAAATTTAATTAATACTTGTTGCTAGGGTTCCAAGATGGAAACACAAAGCAAGGCACCAAATAATCACCAAACCAACAAAGGAAGAGAGAAAGAATCACTCTAGAATATTTTCCTTTCAAGTGGTAGGTTTTACACTTCAAATGGATCAATCTAGTTACTTGTAGAAGACTTGAGCATTTCACCATTAATCCTTATGCACCAAATAAGAGCCAAGATAGCGAAGCTTCAAGAATTGACAACAATGATCCACAAAGAAAGAAACCTTTACACAACCATATGCTCCAAGAAAGATATATCGATTAAGCTCCAAGGAGTGGAAGCTCCAAAAATCCAACCATGAGTGATAATGAAGAAGGGCAACTCTTTATATAGTGTTGTTCAACTTCCTTTACAACAAAATAACAATATCTTATGTGATCCTTAGATCTAACCTAGGGAGGGATAAAACAATACTCTCCTCCAACTATTTAATCAAAAATACAATAAAAATGAGGTTTGTCAAGCCACATGTACAATGATCCCCGTAAAATAGCCCAAGATAGAGGGAAGTCTCCATAAGTGAGGGAAGAAATTGAGCCCAAGTTGCAATGCCTAGCCTCCAAAGGCCCCAAAGTGTGTAGATGCAACAACAAATTCTTTAAATTGTGCAATGAAAGATTCCCAAGTCTTATCCAAGGTGGATGTGGGTCTCCAAGGTGGAATATCTCCTAAACCATGGGTAAAACCCCTCAAACGGGGGTGGACTCTCCCAAATATCTCCAAAAGTTGATGTGTGAAGTCTTCAAGGTGTAGCAATCTTCCTAAAATCATGTGAACCATCCCCTCAAATCATGGGAGGGCCTAGCAAGCCCACACGTGCCAAATAGAATCCTCAATGCAATCTACAAGGTGGACATGCCCTCAAATTAGGTGACACAAGCCTCAAAATTTGCAAACAAGGTGAGAGATCCAAAATCTAGGACGTGGAATGGCATGAGAAGTCCTAGTACATGAAGAATAGCTCAAGATTGTTTTGACCTCTGCCTCGGGAACCGAGAAATGCCTCAAGATACATGAAACTTCCTTGGGAAATGTGAAATGCATTGGGAACTGTGAAGATTCCTAAAAGCTCAAGATGAAGCGAATGCCCAAGAGGGACCATACCTCCTCAAGTACTCACATGATCAATCAGCATGCCATCAAACCCTCTAAGTCATAATAATCCATGAGAACAAGTGAATACCCCAAATATCCAAGCCTCTCAGTGATGAAAATCACTAAGATAATGAAGAAATTTCACTAGGGCTACCCCTGTGCAAAATAAGGGGTAACAGTGTCCATAAAAGGTTCCAATGGGAAGCTATCCTAATGATCAAAGAGGAGCAATGTGGCTGAAAAATACAAGCTCAGTGCACCCTCTCTTTGTTGTCCCAAATTGTAGAAATGTGGCTAAGGATATTACATATGTTGATAGCTTCCAACACTCAAAAGAATTATGGCTATCAAGAATAATATTTATGTGTATTCATCCATAAGTAGAGAAAGAAATACAATCACAAACAATACTCCACTGATAACCTAAAAGGAAAATGGAAAAGGTATACCAAATTCTTGCAACTTCAACATATGTCAAAGATACTTCAACAATAAGGAAAATAGCAATAAAAATATGAAAGATATCCTCACCCACAAGATTATTGTAGATCCTCCAAACACATCCAAAAGATATTGCATTAAGCTCCAAGGGATTTCTTCCAAATCCAACCACTGCAAATGAAGGAGAGAACAAATCCTTGTATAGATTTTAGCTCAACTTTCTTCCACAATAAAATAGTGTTTTCCTTGTTTTAGTTCCAAGGAAAAATACTAGAAAATGCTAGAAAATATTACAATAATCTCTAAATGGGCGAACTAAGACTAAAATGCCTATAGAAAATACTATATGGAAAATTCTAGATAAATGTGATGCCACATGTCATCTTCCTCAACCTTCTAACTCATGCAAGGTGTATGCAAAGAGCCACTTGTCTTCTCCATGTGCAAGGGTGCTCCTCAAGAAATAAAAAACTCAAAATATAGTAGTAAAATGCCAAGTCGAAGAGGTAGGGAAAATCTCCAAGATAGATGAGTAATTGCAAAGTGTATNGTTGCCTGGAAATGACCATCGACGTCTATGCCAGAATACTCTGTCTACAGGATGAACGCCTGCACAAAGAGGAAGAAGGTCCTCTGTTTGTGCTCCATATTGTTCACAAAGCAACTCTGTGACACGTTTAGCTTTATCCTCCAATTTACCCCAGTGATCATAAGTTCATAAATAGGAAGTCTATCGAAATGCACAATATATTATCGATGCACGGTCTGTTCCAAATGGAGAATCAAATCTGAATTTAGCAGTACATCATCTTGAGTGCCAAGGTTTGCTATCACACTCATTTTCTGCCCAGCTAGAATGATCCAGAAGTGCTTCTTTGACCTCATAAATCTGTTCAAGCTCCATGATCTCAGCCTCTAGGGAATTATGATTGTTCTTTGTTTCTGTGTTTAGGGATGCAAAATTCTTTACTCACCCCCATCATCATCGTTAACAGTATTATAAGGCAGTGTGAAAGTTCTTTCCCTGTTTTCATAATGCAACTCATAGATGTCCATGGATCTCTCATGGTCATTCTCTGTCCAGACAGAATTAGAGGAAGAGTTGTCCACTTCTTTTTCATCAAGGGGATTTTCACCAACAAAGGTTCCCATACTTGTGTCATGCCCTTCATGCCTGTTATTTTTATTCAAATTTTCCCTGAATCAGAAATAGATACCTGGTTTTTGGCAGAGATTGGTCCTATCGAAGTGCTGGGAATGCTCATGTGCTGTTTACATGCTGTCTCATCTGCCTCAGTTCTGGGGTTTGCAGTCCAGAATTGCTCAGTACTTGAATCTTGGGTGTCTTCTTCAATGATAGCTTGAACATCAACAAACGAAGGATTGGGAACTTCTTCAAAGGGGATTTGTGCACCATACATTTGCTTGACTCTTTCAACAATGAGCGCCCATTGTTCATGATCATTAGGGCCCCATCATCTGCAAAATGCCTCAACAAAACCTACAAAAGGCGATATTTTTCCTTTGCCAAGACTTCCAAACCATCTCCTTGCATCCCCTTTAAGACTTAATGAAAAAAATTTCATCATATCATCTTGATGAATGATGACACTTAGGTTCTCATGAGGAAACCCTAATACATTGGAAAATCAAAAGGAGCATACCAATCGACTATCCATGGAGGCAATTCCATTTTCTCTTTGCTTCTAGGTCTTCAATACAAGGCTGAAAATAAAAATCTGCAATGGATAATGATCATACCTCATAAAAAATACCAAGGTGGAGTCACCAAGATGAGCTTTTCTTCAAGAGCCTTCAAAATTGATGGATGTGCTCACCTCTACATCCAACAACGTTTTCAAAATCTGTAAGGAACAAGGGCTTTGTCCCTTCATGGAGTCGCCATGTGAGAAAAGATCTTCAATACAACACTCTCACAAATGTGTCATGATGCATAGTCTTCAAATTTCCGAGTGAATGGACTTTATCCCTGGCAACGGCACCAAAATGTTACCACACAAATTGTACTTAATGATAAAAGCCCTAATCCACAAGGGGGCAAATGTTAAGACAGTCACCACTATCACCTCGTAAGATAAGATAAGATAATTTTATTAATGTCCAACTAGTGACCACAAAAGTAGGTCAAAGGGACTGTTGAATACAATGATGTCAATACAATGTAGGAGTACCAAAAGGGTCTCCTATATAAGGCGAGATGCAGAAAGTAAAGTGCAATAAGGTGGACTAGTAGAACGTGAGATCTACCCCGAGGCATGAAGAGCCCTCGGCCCCAAGCTCAGATACCTACACTGATGATGGGGTGTATCGTAGGAGAAGAAGATCTAAAGGCAAGAGGAATCAAAAGAAAGGAAGTGGCTCTGTCATGGAATGGATCCATCTCTCCTATCATCCGAGGTCGATTGAAGAAAGTTGAGTATAGTCGGTTGTCTTGAGGGGGACCTGGTGGGGTGCCTAGATCGTCTGTTGAATGGTAGAGGTAGTGCATCGACGAGGTCTGGGGGATATCATCAGTCTCCTGGGAGGGGATTTGGTCTGGTCATGTCGCTGAAATCTCGTCGGACGAGGGAAGGTCCCACGGCTCCGCACAGATTTGGATTCCAAGGCTATGTTGGTGTTAGTCTGTCTCTTAGTGCCCCTTCCTAAGGGTAGCACTAGGAAGAAGGAGGTGATCCGCTAAATAGGGTCTGGTCTCGTAGGAGGTTGAAAAGTATGGGCTCAGGGCCTGAGGGCCTCCTGTATGTATAAGGCTAAACATCGTTGGTTTGGATACCTGAAGAAGCCTTTGAGGGTCTGAGTCCCTCTGAATAAACAATGAAACCATCCCCCTAATCTCATAGTAAATGGGGCACCGAAAGATGAAGTACTCCTCAGTCTCGACCTCCTGTAGTTGGCATAGCTAGCAGATCTTGTTTGGTCGATCAATCTGGTGGTCCGTCTCTACCCGAAGTCTATGAGAGCCCACTCTGAACTGGCCTAGAGGAATGTGAAGGGCATGTACCCAGTGTTAGAATGTATACTGTGGTCGAACAATGAGCCCATGCCTAAGCTCCAAGAAATGCTCAGCATAAAAGGCCATCTTTGGGCATAACCCACCATGAGGGTTAACCCAAGTGACCTGGATAAACTGCCTATAGATGTCATCTTTGATGATCTTGTTCAACACTTTTCTAGTCGGTAGGAGATGGATGGGAGCATCCAAGGAATATCGAAACGAAGGAGGCGATCAATCTAAATGCCCACAGATCCAAAAAGATCTGAAACCCTTGCAAACTAACCTCGAGCCCGACCCGATGGGCTAGAGAGAGCAATGGTCTTCGAAGAGCGGTAAGCCAAGTATAGGTACCGATCTTTCCCCTTCGCTGAGTCGGCTAAGCCCCGGATGCGATGTAGAGAAGATACCAATTTGAACATTGTCTCAAGTCAGAAGGGTCAAGCCCCAAACTCTGGTAGGATGATGTGATGAGGAATTGTCTTCTTGCATCTAATGATGCGTTGTAGGAAAATGGATTGGACTCTCTCAACTAAGGCCCAATCAGACTCCAGTAAGGAAGGTCCCCAGAACTCTGAGCCATAGAGAACAGTGGATCGGATAAGGGAGTCCATAAGAGACATCTTGGATGAGATGTCCTGAAAATGGTGGCGGAAACACAGTCTCTCAAGAAGGGCTAAAGACCCATGGGCCATGACCCTTGGCAATCCAAGGCTAGAGGGTCGATCGCAAACTGAAACGGGACCCTGAAAACCATACTCCCAAGTATGTGTAGGCACTGGTGATCTCAATCTCCTCCCTTCTGAAGAAGAAATGAAAGTCTACTGACTTCTTCAACCCGTGGAAGATCATAACCTTGGTTTTACCCAAGTTGATCGTCAATAGTCGAAGTTCGTAGAAGAGAGCTAGGGCATCCAACTCTTTATAATCATGTTGGAGATGAGGCTAGGAGGACCACATCATCGACGAAAAGCAAGATGGATATCAAAACCTGGTAAAGGAGACACCCGTCGTTGTCCTGGATATGCTCATGGAGAAAGGCCTCTAGCTCATCAATATAAATCCCAAACAATGTTGGGGACAAGGGGCGGCCCTGTTGAAATCCAATGGTACTCTTGATGAAATCTGACATCCCATGAAATATGCGGAGGCGACCAAGAACCGAGTCATAGAGATGCATGATGGCAGTCAGTAGGGTATGGGAGATGCAAATGTCTCTGAGCCTCTAGAACAGGGCTTTTCTCGAGACGGAGTCGAAAACCTTTCGAAAGTCTATAAAGCAGCAGTAGACTTTCAAAGACCGATGTCGTGCCTCCTCAATGATGGCCCGGAGTGTAAAGATGTGATCAATGGTCTAATGAGTGGGTCAGCATCCTGCCTATCCCTTAGCTCTGAGTTGTCTGCGTTCAAACTCACTAGAGAGCTTCCTATGGAGAATCGTAGTATAGAGCTTCGAGAATGTATGGCCCACCATGATAGTCCTGTAATTTTTTGTATCTGAGTTGTGGCCCGATCACTTTAGGCCAACTCTCCTCCAACTCAAGGGGGGTATCCCTAGTAGGATTACTAAGGCCAAGCAATGAGGCACAGGGTGAAGTTGAGAGTAGCCATAGTAAAACAGAGTTTTAGGGTTTTTAGGGTTTAAAATAGGTGATGGAAGGAAGTAGAGATTAGTGTGAAATCCAACAAGGGAAATCGAGTCAAGGTGAATCAAAGAGGCTTATGAAGCCAAGAAGAAACCCTCATAACAGTTGGTTTACTTCATTCTGTTAATTTTGCACCCATCACTAGACAATTTATTTCCTAGCAAATACCTTGTTGTAATAAACTGATTACGCAGAATTATTGAATAAAAAACATGGCTGAGTTTTAACAATTTACAGAAATAAATCAGCGGAAGCAAAACAAGAAACCAAACACATTTGCATATGTATTTTCTAGGTAAATACCCCTGGAAAAAACCCTAAGGGAAAACCAATACTATGATGATTTTATTAAGATAAAATATGGGCTCTCGTCCTGGGATAATGACCCACCCGAGGAAAAATACAAAACAACAAGAATAGCCTATCACACCTCAAGATCTGTCCTTTGATCTTGTTGGTCACTACTTCCTTTTGTTGCCCCTTGCTCCCTTCCTCGAACCCTGTCCCTGCACACTTGGATGAAAGTCCTTCTCCACACAATCAATGAGATCTCACTATCTCACTCTGTCTGTGTCTCCTCCTCTCACCTTAGCTACCTTTTATAATGTTGAGTTTACCCAAAATCCAAAACCCTAGATCTCCAAAGTGATCAATGGTTGAGATTAGATCTCACCAACACTTGAGATCAATGGCTAAGATCTAATTTAATTCACTAATGCCAAAACTTAGGCATTTTCTTAAATCAAACTCACATTAATTATAAAAAGGCATTCACTTTAATAATTACTTTAATAAAGATTACCAAAAGTTTTAAAAAGAGTTACCGAAATATGATGGCAAGGACCATAGAGGAGTTGTTGTCTGGATCAACAAAATGGATGGAATTTTCAAAGCAAACCCTCTGTTAGGTGAACGAGAAAAAGTAATGACAACCTCCAACAGTTCAAAAGGAGAAGCTTATGACTGGTACCTATAGTGGTCCAGAAAATGTGACGCTCGTTCCTTCCATTGGAAAAACTTCACAGTTGCCCTACTAAAAAGATTCCAGGACGAACAGGATGATGACCTATATAACAAGTTCATGAATCTTAAGGAAAAGGAGAGCGTAAACGACTATACACACGAATGGGAGGTGTCGGCAACAAGGAAGAGTGGATTCACTGATGAACAATTACTAAAAATGTATATATCTAGATTAAAGGATTACATCCATAGCGAAATTAAACTATGGAATCCTAAAACTATTGAAGAGGCTAGACACGCAACAAGGCTAATTGAACCAAAAGACAAGTTCAATAAGCCATCATTCGCAGGTCCAAAAGCGTCAAATGAAAAACCAAATAAGTACTCTAGAAACAAGTCTAACCCAGATAAGAAATGGGTGAACAAATGTAGATATTGTGGGGACAATTGGGTTCTAGGGAACAAATGCGATAATAAAAAATTATATACTTGCAAAGCAGAGAAGGAATCAGACTCATCCAGTAGTGAATCAGAGAGAGAGAACAAGAAGAAAAACAATTGTCACAAGTGTGGAGAAAATTGGACACCAAGGAACAGAGGTGAGGACAAGTCATTACGCTACTTTAGAATAGTGGATGGGAAGCAAATAGAAGTCCCGAAAACAAAGGATGAAATCACTATAGCATACAAAGAAGATTCTGACCATGATGAAATACCACAAGAAGAATCACTAGCTTCAATCTCATGTGTCCAAAAAAATCGAAATGAAGAAAACAAACTTCAAAGAGAGATAATTACTCCAAACTATATTCCACCACATCTCGGAAAGTATAAGAGCCAACCTCCAAGAAAAGAAGAAAGCAAACCTACAATTCCGCTAGGAACTATGAAAGGAAAACCACAACCTAAGACCCTAAAACTTAAGGGAGTCATAAAAGATAGAAATTTAACAATAAGTGTAGATTCTGGAAGTACTCATAACTTTATAGACATTGATGTCGCAAAAAAACTAAATTGTTTCATCTACCCCACCAAGGAACTCAACGTTAAGGTTGCTAATGGACAAAGGGTCAAAGAAGTTGGAAAATGTCATAAAATATCTGTTCAAATACAAGAACTAGAACTACAAACAAGATTCTACGCTCTACCGCTAGAAGGAATGGATATGGTGCTAGGTGTCGAATGGTTGATACAGTTGGGGAGTTATGCCACAAACCTTGAAAAACAATTCATGGAATTTAATTGACAAGGTCAACACTATAAACTATATGGTGTCAAAGGGTCAACTCTTAAGAAGAATCAATTACCACCAACAGAAAAAACTTCATTTCACTACAGAAACATCCTCTACTAGAGAGAATCATATTTTACTATGCTTTAAGGACAAAGCATTCCGGGTGGCAACGTAACGAACATAAATAATAATAATAATAATAATTTAATTAGATAAATAATCAAGAGGCACGTACCTCTTCACTCGTGACCAATCAATGCTATAAGTAAACCGTCACAAGGGTGAATGTAACATCATCTTATCATTTATCAATCAATTTATATATATTCAGAATAACTGTGTCTACACATAAATAACAAACTTATCGTTACATTACCGGAATAACCTTCACCAACAAGATCAATTATGGCTTGATAAATTTAATTAATACTTGTTGCTAGGGTTCCAAGATGGAAACACAAAGCAAGGCACCAAATAATCACCAAACCAACAAAGGAAGAGAGAAAGAATCACTCTAGAATATTTTCCTTTCAAGTGGTAGGTTTTACACTTCAAATGGATCAATCTAGTTACTTGTAGAAGACTTGAGCATTTCACCATTAATCCTTATGCACCAAATAAGAGCCAAGATAGCGAAGCTTCAAGAATTGACAACAATGATCCACAAAGAAAGAAACCTTTACACAACCATATGCTCCAAGAAAGATATATCGATTAAGCTCCAAGGAGTGGAAGCTCCAAAAATCCAACCATGAGTGATAATGAAGAAGGGCAACTCTTTATATAGTGTTGTTCAACTTCCTTTACAACAAAATAACAATATCTTATGTGATCCTTAGATCTAACCTAGGGAGGGATAAAACAATACTCTCCTCCAACTATTTAATCAAAAATACAATAAAAATGAGGTTTGTCAAGCCACATGTACAATGATCCCCGTAAAATAGCCCAAGATAGAGGGAAGTCTCCATAAGTGAGGGAAGAAATTGAGCCCAAGTTGCAATGCCTAGCCTCCAAAGGCCCCAAAGTGTGTAGATGCAACAACAAATTCTTTAAATTGTGCAATGAAAGATTCCCAAGTCTTATCCAAGGTGGATGTGGGTCTCCAAGGTGGAATATCTCCTAAACCATGGGTAAAACCCCTCAAACGGGGGTGGACTCTCCCAAATATCTCCAAAAGTTGATGTGTGAAGTCTTCAAGGTGTAGCAATCTTCCTAAAATCATGTGAACCATCCCCTCAAATCATGGGAGGGCCTAGCAAGCCCACACGTGCCAAATAGAATCCTCAATGCAATCTACAAGGTGGACATGCCCTCAAATTAGGTGACACAAGCCTCAAAATTTGCAAACAAGGTGAGAGATCCAAAATCTAGGACGTGGAATGGCATGAGAAGTCCTAGTACATGAAGAATAGCTCAAGATTGTTTTGACCTCTGCCTCGGGAACCGAGAAATGCCTCAAGATACATGAAACTTCCTTGGGAAATGTGAAATGCATTGGGAACTGTGAAGATTCCTAAAAGCTCAAGATGAAGCGAATGCCCAAGAGGGACCATACCTCCTCAAGTACTCACATGATCAATCAGCATGCCATCAAACCCTCTAAGTCATAATAATCCATGAGAACAAGTGAATACCCCAAATATCCAAGCCTCTCAGTGATGAAAATCACTAAGATAATGAAGAAATTTCACTAGGGCTACCCCTGTGCAAAATAAGGGGTAACAGTGTCCATAAAAGGTTCCAATGGGAAGCTATCCTAATGATCAAAGAGGAGCAATGTGGCTGAAAAATACAAGCTCAGTGCACCCTCTCTTTGTTGTCCCAAATTGTAGAAATGTGGCTAAGGATATTACATATGTTGATAGCTTCCAACACTCAAAAGAATTATGGCTATCAAGAATAATATTTATGTGTATTCATCCATAAGTAGAGAAAGAAATACAATCACAAACAATACTCCACTGATAACCTAAAAGGAAAATGGAAAAGGTATACCAAATTCTTGCAACTTCAACATATGTCAAAGATACTTCAACAATAAGGAAAATAGCAATAAAAATATGAAAGATATCCTCACCCACAAGATTATTGTAGATCCTCCAAACACATCCAAAAGATATTGCATTAAGCTCCAAGGGATTTCTTCCAAATCCAACCACTGCAAATGAAGGAGAGAACAAATCCTTGTATAGATTTTAGCTCAACTTTCTTCCACAATAAAATAGTGTTTTCCTTGTTTTAGTTCCAAGGAAAAATACTAGAAAATGCTAGAAAATATTACAATAATCTCTAAATGGGCGAACTAAGACTAAAATGCCTATAGAAAATACTATATGGAAAATTCTAGATAAATGTGATGCCACATGTCATCTTCCTCAACCTTCTAACTCATGCAAGGTGTATGCAAAGAGCCACTTGTCTTCTCCATGTGCAAGGGTGCTCCTCAAGAAATAAAAAACTCAAAATATAGTAGTAAAATGCCAAGTCGAAGAGGTAGGGAAAATCTCCAAGATAGATGAGTAATTGCAAAGTGTATTGTTATCGCACAGTTTGTAGGTCAGATTTAAGTAGCTAGAAGGCAAGCTCAAACTGGCATAACAGGAGCTTCCCCACCCACTGCCACCTCGATGGGGAGCTCTTTCTATTCAGGGTGGCTAATCCCAAGGGAGACGTCCCTAGTAATCTGGGGTTCTGAAAGGTCTAAAGGTCTAAAGGATCAAGATGAAGGTTTCATTTCACAGATTACTGCCAAAAGGATAGTCAAAGAGAAGGTAATTCCACTGATAAAGGCACCTGTTTGCGAGACAAGGCAAATAAAGCTAAAACATGCTACAGTGGTTAGTACTTCCAAATATCAATGACAATCTTTAATATATATGAGCAATAATAAATATAATTATTGACGAAGTCAATGATTGCAATTAGAGCTAAGACTTATAATATTACTTCCTCAATAAATACAAAGAGATATTGGCATTCAATGTGTAAAATCAGATCCTTGTATTATCNTGTATAACTCCTCATGAGGGTGCTCTCCAATACTAGCATGCAAATGCCAAGTGTCTTGATTAGGGAGCTTCTTCTAGAAGCCTCTTGACCATGAATAATATAAAATATATCCTTCAAGCAAGTGCGCCCTTGTAACTTGCGCTTTGTGGATTTCTTTGACTAGAACAAAACAATAAAATATTATTTCCATAAGTGCACCCTAGGAAAGAGTGCCTTGTGTCCACATTAAATCTATCACCATAATAAAATATTACATGCATGCATGTGCCCTTAAACAAAGATGGTGGTGCGCCAATGAAATTGCACTGTGTGATCCATAAACAAGGGACTTATAGCCCACTTGCTTCACCAAAACAAATACTATGCGGAAGTTTATTTCTTAACTCTATCTCTCTGTTCCCAATCTTATATAGAGAGCTTTGTCTTCAAAAAGGCTACTAGGCCTCTGCTCTTGATTAAAGTCTAAGTGTAACACTAAACTCTATCTTATGAATGGCTACTAGGCCTATGTTCACCATGTAGCCTGCACATAACAACTAGCTAGCAATGTATTGGCAGTCCAATCTCTAAGTTTTAGCTTCATGGTTGTTAATCACCAAACAAGCATACAAGGCATGGCTCTATCACCAAAATGCTCTGGCTCTGCTTCCAACCAACTATACATAGAAGAATCTCTTTTTTTTCGATTGGTTCACTGCTTGGATCTCTTATTTGTAATGTCAAGGTCAAATATCAATCAACGATTGTGCATGAATGATTGTTCCCCGTCTTCTGCTCACTTGAGATTCTTTTTTATCAAATAAAAGAAGGGCTATGGTTATTGCTCAATTATTAATTTGAGCACCTCTCCTTCAAAGACCATGAATGTGAAGTGTGCAAGCTAGCACTGTGTGAAACCAATATATACCCTTCACTATTGCATAAGAGCTCTTACCTGCAATTATGAAAATATTCCTTTAAGCTTGCAGCCTACACAATAATGGTAGTCTAGAGATAGCACATTAGTAAAGTATATGTTTAGTTCTTGCATATTTCAATAGTAAATACAAGCTCTAAAGAGCTAGTAGCATTCAAAGCCTCCACAATACTTGGAAAATGTCTTTGATATCCAAGTACCCTTTTAAGAATACCAATCTTTCCTTCTAGGCATATGCTCCGAGGTTGTGTTATTCACAGAACTTAGTTGGCATGAACTAAAGCATTGTTTTTCCTCTTCATTACCTTAGTTGAAACATCTTTCACATGGATCTCTAATTCTATTCTTTAGGACTAAGGCAATGTTTTTCCTCTTCATTATCCCACATGAAACATCTTTCACATGGATCTGTAATTCTATTATTTAGAGATCTATATTTAAACAAAGCCAATACTTAAAATATTGCTACTCAAAGACCAATCTTGTATGTGGGGTGAGATTCTCTGTTGAATACATAGTTGAGATCATAAAATCATTTGTCACTGTACCTTTCGGTCTTAATGAGTGTGGACTCAAATCTCCATCCAGAGTAAATATTAATACTTGGGACTATTAATTTCTCAAACTCTCTCATATATCCTTATATTATCATTTTTTACCACACATAGTCTTAGACATTTAAAAAGGTGGATGAAGGAAAGGCACATCAGTTTCACAACGAAGATTGAGATCACCATCAAGAGGTTGACGTTCTGACACATGAGAAGTCGACTAGGGAAATAAAATCGCCCCAAACAATGGAGTCAACTTTGTGAGAGATAAATCAACCAGGTAAAAAGGAATCCAACTCAACCAAGGAATTTGACTAGGCTATTGTGGAATTCAACTAGGTAATGTTGGAATTTGACCAACCAATCAGATCAAACAAGCTAAGTAAGGAATTCAACCAAGTGAGAGAAATTGCCCAGGTAAGAAGGAATCAACCAGTGAGAAGGAAATTGCGGTGTATGGCCTGTGGGAGTGAGAAACTACACGACTAACAATGAAATTCAGTCTAGAGAGGTCGTACAACGCGTAGGAAGGTCTTATGATGTGTAGGTAAGTATAATTGCTTAACCAAAAATGAAATTATAGCATACGGGCCGTGGGAAGGGTGCACAACCTGTGGGGAGTGAGAATTTACTCAGTCAACAATGAAATCACAACTCAGGGAATGAAATTGCAACCTATAGGAGAGAGAAATTGTAATGTTCCCAAGCCAAGATGCAAGGAACATCACGGTTTTGGGTGTCTTTTTAAACTTTTGCTGGTTGTGGCATTTCGTCAAACACTTGTTGATTTACTTGTTTACATGTGTCTACTTGCAGGATGGCCTCTTGATTTCGGCCTTAGGGTTTTAGTTGATGAATTATATGTGTGTTGCAGCAATAAACGAGAAGATACAATCATGGAACATACCTCGACCATATGCAAGATCAACAATATGATAGACAAGCCAAAACATCTCAGATCTGATTTTATTCATAAAATAGAGGAACCTACTACAATGAAGATGCCAATCTGGAAAACTCAACAGATGGCTCCAAATAAGAATATAGAAGTTGCTACAAAATGCTCCAATAGAAGACCACAAGCCTCCAAAGGTTGAATACTCACTGAAGACCAATACAAAAGTAGATTTGGGCCGTAAGAAATGCTAAACCCCCAAGCTGGAAGGTGCCACGCCCTGTTGGAACCATGATGACCTCAACAATTCGGCCCTGCTGCCAAAGATGTCCAATCACTCCGGTGAATATGCCAAATGATAGATCAGGGAACTGCAAGAACAACCCAGGTGCTCAAATCTCCAAGATCCCTCTCAAACCCTATGGATCTAACTCTCCTCCAAGTAATGGTGCACCCCCCTGGATGCCTGAAACCCTAGATAATTCGGCCTCTCCCCTAAAGACCAACAACTCCACCAACCCACTAGAATGATAGATCGAGGCACAACAATGAAAACCCAAGTGCTCAACTAGGAAAAATACTTGCTAGACCCATGGATCTAGCCACCCTCCAAAGTGTGGAGTGCCCTCTGTTATCCCCGATATCTAGGGATAACTAGGAGATCATGTCTCGAGGCCCACATGGTCCTAGACATGGAGTACCGAGAGCAGGAGCGACCTGAGCATGGTCCTGGAGGA
>JZKD02S0044694.1:0-26119 GCA_000966675.3 Picea glauca | reverse complement strand
ATATCTCTCCTCCTCAAATTAGGGTTTGACTCTTTCTACTCGATTTCTATCAAGACGGGGTTTGAATGGATATCGATGAGTCGTGTTGATACCAATGAGGGACCTTCACCGATCGACCTTGCAGGACCCTCAGGGATTCATCTACATCAATTCCTTGGAAATGTTATATGCAATATTTGGAGTGGCAATCACACTCATTGAAGTAAAGGCAATCAATTATATATAAACGAAGGATATCACAACCATAAATGCAAAATTGTAACCTCCATTCAATATGTGAAGTGGTCATCTCCATAGCCACTCAAGCTCGAAGTGTTTTGTAGCATTTTATCTCAGTCGTGCCATGGGACAATAGTCATGTATCATATTTGTGTTAAGAGAATGTGAGGTCATGATTCGAGTCCAAGGTTATGAGGTCGATGCGTAGGGTTTTATGTAAGGGTTTAGATCAACAATTACGTAGGGTGTGTCATGTGAGTTAGGGTTGTATTTGAGGGAATGAGACTAGTGTTGTTGTGGGAGCCATTGTTGGAGGTGGATCAGAAGATCAAATTCAAATATCGATAATGTATGGGTGATGCATTGGGCATGTTGTGGATATTTTCTACATATGCAATGGGTTATGTTGAGGGTGATGTTATACCAAGTTTGAGCAAGTTGATGCTATACCAGGTTCGAACGAGTTGGGAAACAAGTACATAGATTTTGTGCAGGCGAGTGAGGTGCAACGAGGAGGAGGCTAACTAGAGAGGCGTGCTTTGAGGGTGTGGAGTGCACTTGGTGGAGTGCATTCACAGGTGAGAGTAGAATTACGGTTAAATATTAGGTTTAGGGTTACATGTGGAGGGACAAGAGCAGGTTCAATGTGCGTTGGACCTGGAGAGAGGCACGCAAAAATGGAGAGAGTAACAACTGAAAAATTTGCATACGAATTTGCAAATAAACTGAGGAGAGACCAGAGGAAGTAGACGAACTGGCAGGTAGATGTTTTCTATACATTGTGGGAGAGAAAACACCCAAAGAAATAATGGAGTTAGCATGTGCTCTGATACCATTGTCGGGTTAGGCATTGGCAGAAAATGTAACTCCAATGATGTGTTCTGCATTAACATGATAGGTGCATAAATACAAAGTAAATGATTGTTGGTCTTCCTTAATGGATGAATCTTCATATTTACATTAATGTTACAATAACACAATCTCAAGGATTATGTGTCCAACAACACCAATAACTTTTAATATCAAATTCATGCACGTATTGATTATGGTTTTGGCTCAAATGCAGGGAAAAGAAGGTTATAATATCAAATGGCTAATACTTCGGATTCCATCTCATTCCATATTGTTGCAAGTTTGTCAATTTCTCCCACGTCGTTTGAAGTAAGTCTAGATTTTATTTATAATTCGTTTATATGATTGAGTTTATGTCATTTATGCACATGCATTTGAATAATTGCTCATTGAATTTTGTAGGATCATAAATCAGGATCGAGTTCAGATGTGCAAGATGTTCCACCCGTGAAAAAATATCGCAGAAGAAAAAGATGATTGAGTAATTGTATTTTTGGATTTTCAATGGAACTAATGTAAATGTATTGCTTAATTCGACATTTTTTTTATAAAGTGGTTGGTTGCATGTTACAATAATTACATCAAATATGGGGACTAAGCTCCTTATAACATCTACACATGGACTTTATTTTATTTATTGGGTTTGCTTAATATTTTTTATATTTTTAAATATTAATATAAAATTAATTTAATTTAATATTCTCTTAACCTTGACAAACTAATTAATTTCTTCATTGACAAAATCAAATACTTACATTTAATTATGAGGAGATTCATAATTAAGTTGGTGGTGGAATGTCAAGTGGTTGTAGCTCAATTTGTTGGGGTGGGGAGTTTTCTCCTCTCCACCCAGGTTCGAGTCTCATTTATGCGACATGCTGCTCTTTGTGAGCCAAATATTCTCGAAATACTTGACCCTCCTATGTTCTCCATATTTTGGGGGGGGTTACCATGAATGTAGCGAGCTTCGCGTCGTGAACCACAATAGATTTAAAAAAAAAAAAAAAAAATTGGTGGTGGAACAAAAAATCATAAAGTTATTTAAAGCAAATTATGTATATTAAAATTCATTGTTATTAATGATTTCATTTTCGTATTTAATAATTGTAATTTAGAAAGAAAATCATATTTAAAATTCCTTATTATTAATGATTTTGTTTTCATATTTAATATATTTTTTTAAATATAACAATTATTAATTTAATTATGAACAATTATTATAATATTATGAATAAAATAAATGAGAAAATAAAATAACATTTCATAAGAGTATTTTTTCTTTGTAAACATGTTTAATCAACATTTTTTTCCTTGGAATAACTCTTGGGGAAACCCACCAAGCACTTCCCCTCATTTCGACGATGGTACCCAGGGTAACCAGATTTTGTAGAAAGTTGAGGCTTTTCCGATAGCATGTTCATTTAAGAGCTCAACATGTCATTTGCGGCAATTGAACTTGGGTGGGGGGGAAGACACCCCTCAACATAAACCACTCAGGCTAAACCCAATTGACATGTTTAATCAACATATTGTATCTTGTTGGAAATTAAACAAATCACCTTGAAGAAGAATTAAACATTATATGGCATTAATGGTTATAATTTTTTGCAATTACAATCCAAAGTAAATGATATCATAAAACTAAAGTTTTTTTTCTTAGTAAGCTATCGTGAAACATTATATTTCCATAGTAAAAATATATAAAAATCTTGTTGTTGGTCTACCATTAGGGAAACTAGACCAACAACAATGCATCAAACTATCTGAAATGATATGAAAATATTGTCTTTTAAACTAAAAAGTCTGGGCATAACTAAGAGTGATGCTATATTTTATATCTAAAACAAAGTCTGTCTATAAATTCTTCATATTCTAGCAAGGATGAGGTGGGATTATAATCCTAATAACTCCTAGGTTAAAAAACAACAAAAAGAAACCTGGTGAACATCATAGTTGAGTAAAGGGTTGGCCCTCATCTGGAGTCACCTGAGTGTTGGCCAAAGTGATGGTTGAAAGGTCCATTCTTGCGATATTCTTGGCTAACATATTCATCTTGACGTCTTGAAGCTGTAGTTGGGCTTGTATCTCGTACAATTGAAGCAGAACCTCATGCTTGTCTTCCTTTCGATCCATTAAAATACATTCGAGTAGGAGCTTCATGTGCCAGTAAATTTCAATTGTCCTTAAGTATTGAAAAAATTAGGACCTGGTGTTTTCCGTGTCTGGAATCCAAGACTGGATTGATTCTAATACTTCATCGTTAGAGATTAAGCATCTTAAGATTCAAACGTTTGTTTCCATGAGATCTATTTCTTCTTGAATGTGGGGGGGGTATGAGCTACATAAGAGTCGAAGGACTCTTCGGCCAATGTTGCAAGGAGAGAACCGGTGTGGCAGGGAGGGTATCAAGAAGAATTTCCATGGCCACGACGAGAATCATGACCTTGTGCCATTGGAGGGGTGTTGGACAAGTCAGATGATAAAGAGTAAGTTGTAGAATAGGCAGACAATGAGTTAGAGGAGCAGGAGCAAGGAATGAACAGGAGGGAGGTAGGGTAACAGAACCAAAGGAGGCTAGGAGAGATGATAAAGGGGGCAGGTGTTTGGTCAAAGAAGGTGGAGGAGGCATCACCATTATAAGTGCAGGGTGGGTGATTAGTTAGGATTAAAGCAAGATTAACTTCCATTATGAACAGTTAGACGAGAGGGATGAACTAGGTGCAGGAGAAGTATCGAAGGTCCATCAAATTTAGGGTATGAGATTGAAATCCAGAGAGTGTGGTAGGCCAGGTGGTGCACGGACCCTTATTGCAATTGGTGTTAATTATAAGAGGCTACGGGGGTAGAGGTGGGTTGGCATGTGTCGACAGGTGGAGTGGTCATGTGGCTATTCGTCTCGGGTGGTAGCCCCCCAAATATCTCTTCCCGAACACCTGATATGGGGGTTCATAAAAATAAAGTTAAACATTATATGACAAGTCTAAATTTAATTTAAAAATGGAGAAATCGTTAGCGTACTTATAATACATTTTATAAATCAAACAACAACAGCATCAACTTGATTTCAAAAAACAAAATATACATGTGTGTTATATTGTTTATAGCACCCTAGTGTGATTGAAATTGCACTGGTGCGATTGAAAGCACACTGGTGCAGTAGTTACGTAAAAATGCATCGAAAAATAATATAATTGACAAAGTACGTATGTAAACTTCCACAATTAAAGTTTTGCGGAGCTTTTGATTTACAGAGGAAATCACTCTTATGTGCCTCTCATAATTTAGCACGTGGAATTGAATCTTTGCCACTTCCTCGGTGCTCTACCTCACATCTCCTCCTCCACATGTCGTTCGAATTTCTCCAAGATACTGTCTTCATCATTCATGTAGCCATACTATGAACTGACATCATTTCACTTGTAAATCGCATATCTACACCTCCTCTTCATCGCCTTGAGGGAGATTATGGAGTAGATATTTGAGGATTGGGAGGAATGCCCTGAAGTATCTGTAACCGAGGCCCTTGTCAATGGCACTAGGCACATCAAATTCGTTCCCTTACAAGTTTGTCATCTTGGCCCCTACTTTGGCATAAGTAGGATTTCCAAGCTCTATGGTCAGAGCTTCCCAGTTCCCCTTTGCCTTGTTTTTCAAGAAAGGACCCTGGTGGATGTCTTAATTATAATATTGTTTCAACGTCAAGAATGACCTAAGGTCCATATTGTATATTTAATAGAAGCTAAGAAGCACATTTAGAAAAACAATCGATGATCCATAAGCTTTATCAACATGCCTTATCGCTAAATACTAAGCATTCCCTTGGCCTCAACCTACCCCTCCATGAGATCCTCACCCATGTACTTACTAAGAAGCTCATCTGTATTCTTCTCCACAACCATGCACTCAGTCGCTTTCTCATTCGGAAGGGGTGCATGGGAAACAAACTCTCACTCTCTTTGTTGTTGGTTTCCCTTGTCTTGTTCTCCCATTTCTTTTGCCACATGTTCATATTACTCGAATAAGACCAACTTTATGGAAATGAACTCCATGCTCTTGATCATTAACTTGTCCTCTCTCTAGATAGAATCAAATCTTTTCCACTCCCTTAGCGCTTCGGTCCGCATCTCCTCCTCTGAGGATCGCTCGAATTTCTACAAGATATTGTTCTCGTCATCCCTTTCTCCATAATAACTGTCATCCATTCTCTTGTAAATTGTATACCTATACCTCCTCTTCTTCACCTTGAGTGGCTTATCAAATCGATTTTTATCCCCGAGGAGGAATTTCCTAGCAGCACTTGTACAATTGATTTCTATAAGATGGGATATTACAATATTCCAACAACCAATTGTACAAGTGGGCCTGCGAAATTCCTCTCTGACGTTACAGAGCTACTCGATAAGCCCCCCAAGGCAAAGAAGAGGAGGTCTAGGTATGTGATTTATAAGCAAATTGAAGTCAGTTATCATGGCGATAGGGATGAAGAGAATGGTATCTTGGAGAAATTCAAGTGGCCCATGAAGGAGAATATGTGGGCCAGAGTGTTGAGGGAGTGGTAGAGAATCGATTCTATATAGAGGGAGGTTGCATTGAGGATCAAGAGAAAGGAGGTTGTTTCCATTAAGTTGGTCCTATTCGAGGAATATGAGGATGTGGTAGAATAAATGGGAGAGAAGGACAAGGGAAACCAACATCAGCAAGAGGGAGAGTTTTTTTCCCATGTGCCCCTTCCAGATGAGAAAGTGATCAAGTGCATAGTTATGGAGAAGAAGAAACGTAATATTCTTAGTAAGTACATGGGTGAGGATATCATGGAGGTGTAGGTTGAGGCCAAGGCAATACTTAATATTTAGTGATAAGGCATGTTGACAAAGCTTATAGATCATCCATTGTTTTTCCAAATGTGCTTCTTAACTTCTATTAAATATACAATATGGACCTTAGGTCATTATTGAGCTTGACACGATATTATAATTAAGACATCCACCAAGGTCCTATCAAATTTTCACACAACCAATTTCATATCTAAAAATTACTTCTAAGTGAACCAAACAGTAAACCCTAGTTGTTATCACTGAACAATTTTACACTAAAATTATTGATTGAAAATTGTAGCAGCAGAAACAACAAGATTAGAGATAAATCATCCATGCACTTGAGACACAAAATTTTCTATTATGTAAATTGTCAAATTATGAAATTTCTAAGGGAAAAATCAAACCTCCCGGCTGTCACAAAATCACCAAAACTGTGGACAACCTTAGTCCTCTAAAAAACCACAAAAATCAACAAATTACCCAAGAAAAAATTCCAATTTGCAAACCTGCTACAGGTCACTTGTACGACCTGTTGACGTCAGCCTGTACAAACATGTTACTGCCTTGAAAAATCCACACATGTGTACCTATTTCACTCCTTCACACATGCATATTTGTACCTGATCTCCTACACATGTGGACTGTACGGCATGTCCATATAGTTTTGTTCACATGTGTGAGTTGTACGACTATCTCTCCCACACGTGCAATTTTCACTTCTCTTCCACACATGCGGCCTTGTTACTCCTCTCTCCTCACATGTGTGACCTTTATTGTATGAAACAGAAACCTTCCTTGGCTAAGACAAAAACATAATATCCAAGAAACCCTAGGCCATATTTTTCAAAATTGCAAAAGTTCCTGAGCTGAAATTTCCAAGCTCCTAGCACAAGTGCTCACTCACTTATGCTAACTCCATAATGTCACAATGAGATGTCACAATTTCCTCCTCTCCTTTTATAGGATTCTAATGTGAGTTTAGAAGCCCTTAGATTACTCTAAGGATCCCTCCACTAAACTCAACATTAAATTAGGATATTTAATTCCTCTTTGTGGGTGTGAAGCCGCTACACAAACCCACAAATCCCATCACCAAACCCATGAAGCCCCAACACAAATACAAGGTCATTTTTACTAAAACGAAAGTGTACTCTGGTACCAACAAAAATTCCCATATTCCCAACACCAAGGCCACTAGTGGGAATACCTCTCGAAGCTACAAAACATCAACACTCCCTCTTAGCGAGGGAGATATTCCACCCTCCATAATTTGGATGTATATTTGTCTCCCACACTGGAAGTGGCTCTACTTCACACTCTTGATATATTTCCACAGCTGCACTCCAATCCTCTTGTTTGGTTGCTACCTCCATCACTGAAACAAATCTATCTGCATGGAATGGTCTCTTCTCGGAAGACATGTTTATCCCCTAAGCCTCTTGCTTCCAAGCCTCTAACCTGCCTTCCTCAATCCATGACACCTTCTTGAAGATTTTGGAATATTCCTCTCTTCCACCTACACCTGAAAGCAGACTCCCTCTAAATGAGTGATGCTCCCTCTGAGATTTTTGACTCCCATTGAAGTCTAAATTCCTCTCAACAATCTTGGGAGGTTGTTCCTCCCCATTAGATCCTGAGGTCTGACTCCCTCTGAGATCTAACTCCCTATAATCCAGTACAGCCTTTGGAGCCACCTACTCCCTCTGAACCTACATATCCTATGGAGTTATATACTCCCTATCTTATCTCACTCTGGTACTGCTAATCATAGCTCGCATAGGCTATCCCTTCATCCTAAATAGGTTTCCCTCTCTAACTCCAAGAACCATTGTTGTGTTGGAGCTAGATCTCTTGGGCATGAATAACACCTTTCTATCCAAAAAAAAGACTACATATCCCTTCTACTCAATCGATGAGACTAATAACACACTCCTCCTCAGTTATGGAACCCATAGTACATTTTAAACCCTCAACACATCCCTTGAATCCATCCAAAATGACACTATTCCAGATCCTCGTACTACATGCTTGGTCCCCATACCAAGCTCCACACATAAATCTGAGCCAGTCTCTGTGAAGTTGTCAAACAACTCCCATGCACCTGTCATATGGCATGAGGCTCTGTTATCCACCAACCAGGTCTCACCATGATTTAGGTGGATATCGGTAGCCACCCACCTATTCCAACTGGCTCAAAACAGTCTTCTGGCAACTTACTATTTTTAGCAGGTTTTCGGTTTCTAAACTTCTAGGGCCATTTTGAGGGCATAAATGAATTTTTTTCAATATAGGGAACCTCAATGATAGCCAAAGTCTCTGATTGATCCCAAAAAATGAATATCTTCGACGTTACCTTTCCAACAAGCTATCGTGCACCCAAAACAGAGATAGTACGCCAAAGTTACACCCCCCGGAAGTTGATACACCAAACTACCCAAAACGGGGTCCACAAAACTGTTGGCTTTTCATCTTTCGGGGTTAGGATTTTGGACTTTATTTATGTTAAAAAGGACTTTGGAGCCTCATTGTAACAATCATCTTCTTGTGAATGTGAGTATCTGTCACATCTCTTCTCAGAGATAAGCTGCCACCATTCTAGCGAGTCCTTCACTCTGTAATTCTACAGTTTTGTACATTTCACTCATTAATAGAAATTGTGTATTATTGTATATTTGCTTTTATGGTTGTGTCTCTACTATATCTATGTTATATCATTGGCTCTCTTGCAATATCTCTGTATATTTCTGTGTTATATCTCCACTCTCATTTCATGCCGAAAATAATCTGGATTAGTGATATTAGAGCAGGCTACTCCTGATCAATTTTTTTTCGAGTACATGTCCCCGACGAGGTCTGAGTATATAAATTTGGGTCTCGAGCTTGTCTCTCTTGAGGAAAATCACTCTCGCACACCCAATAAACCCTCCATGGTGAAAGAAATAAAAATGACAGAGCAGACAATTCTATTAATATGTTGCTTGAGCAAGCTCTCACGTGACAGAGGGACGAAATGATGGAGAATTTTTCCCACATCCTTTAATGCATGTCGATAACAATCAACGTGTCTTCATCAAGTGGCCACTTTGGAGGCACCTTGCCTTTCAAGGTACAATTTAATTTTGATATTCTCGTATTTGAAGGAAAGATAGATGTAGATGCCCTAGACAAATGGTTAAATTTGTTAGAAGGTTATTTCTTTGTTCACAATTTTTCCAATGGAGAAAAGATCTCCTTCGCACTCCTTAAATCTCTCCCTTGTGTGAAACATTGGTGGGAAACTTACTAGGAGAAAATTTCCACAGAGGAGTATGGAATATATGGGGTCGAGCCCACTTGGGATTTTTTTGTGGATGTGGTCAAGGAACAATATTACCATGTTGGTAACTATGATGACCAGTACATGAGATGGACCATGTTGTGTCAAGAGAGGGGCCAAGTAGTGTCGGAGTTCACCAACACCTTTCATACCTTGCACACCAAGATAGGTATCAAAGGTTCTGAGCAACATTTGGTTCTGAAATACCGTGGGGCTCTACACAAGTACATCCAAACCGAAATGGATTTCCTCGACATCTCATCACTGGGAGTTGCCTATCGATATGTTGTCAAAATCGAGCAGAAATTTAGGCACCAGAACAAACGGGAGTTCGGGTTTGCTAATCTGCAATAACCAAAGCATGATAAAGACAACCCTAACAAACAGCCTCCAGAAAACTTGTCCAAGCCATAGGAAAAGAAGGGTAACAGAAAGACAAAGAAGGACACTGGAAAGTGGTGTGATTTCCACAAAATCCCCTGGCACAACATTGATGAATGTCTCTCAAAACAATCATTGGTGGCCGAGATAAAATACAAGGATTTGAACCCTGATTCGAAATCTCATTCAGAAAACACTGGCAGAAGACAGATCATCAATGCAGACCCCACTGCTATTGTCGCTACCACCGCAATTCAACTAGAAGAACCTCGTTCACATATGTGGGTAAAGGGAACCCCATTGTATTTTATTGTTGATAGTGAAATCCAGAAGAAACTCATCTCAGCTGAGGTCGTCAAACAGTTGGGATTGTCGACAACACCACACCCGCAACCATACAACATCGGGTGGCTTCACTAGGGGTCTATGTGTTAGCCAGCAGTGTCACATCTCCTATGGCATACATCCCTTCAAGGATAAGGTATTATTTGATGTTTCCCCACTGGATGTCTAGGATGTTCTCTTGGGCCAGCCATATATGTGGAAGTGCCATGTTATTTATGAGTCTTGACCTCGTAGTGTCATTGTTACTCTGGGGGATCTTCTCTACAGGATACCAAAGGTAGTTCTGACTACTGTTCTAGAAAAACAGTGCCGCAAGGTAATCTCTCATACTGCAAAATTCATCCTCTTCACAATCTGTTCAAAAGGTGAACATAAGGCCATTGCAACCACTGCAGCCTTAGTCCAAGAACCTTCTATCCAACAAAAGCAGGTCGACAAGATTGAAGAAAAATGCAAGGATTCCTTCTGAACGCAATCATCTCATGTAGCCAGACTGGTTAAAAAGTTCCAACCCTTCCAGCCACAGATTCATGACAGCCTTCAACAAGCTAAGCAGTGCAACTTCTCTAGCAAGGTAAGCAGCTCATTAAGATGCAGATTCAAGAAATGATTTTCTCTCTCCCCGGGACACTCAATGCAATGGATACCATTGCTTCCTAAGGAGGTAAGATTTATCCAGGTGGATATCGTTGGCCACCCACCTATTCCAACTGGCTCAAAACAATCTTCTGGCAACTTACCATTTTTAGCAAGTTTTTGGTTTCTAAACTTTCGGGGCCATTTTGAGGGCCTAAATGAAGTTTTTTTTATATCAGGCACCTCCATGATAGCCAAAGACTTTGATTGAGCCCTCAAAATGAATCTCCTCGATGTTTATTTTCCAATGAGCTTTCATGCACCCCAAACGGAGATCATATGCCAAAGTTACGCCCCTGGGAAGTTGATACACCAAACTACCCAAAACGGGGTCCAAAAAATTCTTGGGTTTTCATCTTCCGGAGTTAGAGTTTTGGAATTTCTTTATGTTAAAAATGCCTTTGGAGCCTCATTGTAACAATCATCTTCTTGCGAATGTGAGTAGTCATCACATCTCTTCTCAGAGATAAGCTACCACCATTCTAGCAAGTCCTTCACTCTGTAATTCTACAGTTTTGTACATTTTGCTTATTAATAGAAATTGTGTATTATTTTATCTATGTGTTTATGGTTGCATCTCTAATATATATCTATTATATTATTGGCTCTCTTGCAATATCTCTGTATATTTCTATTTTATATCTCTTCTCTCATTTCGTGCCGAAAATAATCTGGATCACACCACTGAACATGAAAGAGCGAAGACCAATAAGAACTCTCTATGGAGTCTATCTGCAAATTCATCAACCTTTGTTGTTGATGCTTGTTGCTTCCTTCCCTTTCCCTTATGGAGTGGACATTGTGAAGCATAGTGACCATAATCATGAAAAGCAAAGCACTTGACCTTGCTAAGGTCCTTATTCCTCATAGAGTCTAGAGATGTCTCTCTCTCTGGAGAACCTCCTCCTCTACCCTTCCCAGTACGGGAAACTGGAGCATGATTCTCATCATTGCTTCTCTTCTGCTTGCCACTCCTGGACTCTAACTGAGCCCCCTCCTAGATATAATCAGTTCATAGTCTATCAAATCTTGGCAACTGCTTGCCTGCATAAATCCCCTATACAAATGGTTCCCGATATGCGAGAAGACCTCTTAATGCTACATTCACCAAGTCAACATCCTCAATTTTCTCATTAATGGATGCAATTTAATCATGGATCTAAGTGATCCTCATAAGGTAGCTAATGATTGTGTCCAAACTAGACATCTCCACAACTTGAAGTTGGTGCTTCAAATGAAATTTTCGGCATGTATTCTCACTTTGGTACAGACCAACCAAAGCATCATACATCTCCTTGGAAGACTTCTTCTCAGAAATGTGAGGAATCAAGTCATCCTTCAGGGATTCTAGCAAAACCCGCTTAGCATTCACTTCCTTTTTCTTATGAGTTTCCAGATCTTGTGGCTCAGTAGGACTTGGAACCACACCCCCAACACACTCTTTGAGGTCATTCTCCTCCAATAGAAGAAGAATCCAGGCCTTCTAATCCCATAAGTTTGTTTCCCCTTATAACATGTCCTATATATTCAAAGTGTTCACCATTGTGACCTACCCAGAACAAGAAAAAAAAATATGCTACAACAATTTTGTCGTACCTCCAATATGCAACAACAAATGTGTCTCAAGAGATTACTCCCTCTCTTCCTTCAAAGCCACAACTCTAATACCATGTCAATTTTTCATACAACTAATTTCAAATCTGAAAATTACTTCCAAGTGAATCAAATAGTAAACCCTAG
Source organism: Picea glauca (assembly GCA_000966675.3). Lineage (NCBI taxonomy): Eukaryota > Viridiplantae > Streptophyta > Pinopsida > Pinales > Pinaceae > Picea > Picea glauca. Next base: position 13,813 of record JZKD02S0044694.1, on the reverse strand, counting down.
TTGTTATCACTAAACAATTTTACACTGAAATTATTTATTGAAAATTATAGCAGTGAAAACAAAAATATCGGAGATAAATCATCCATGTACTTGAGACAAAAATTTTATGTTTTGTAAATTGTCAAATTCATAAATTTATGAGAGCAAAATCAGCCCTCCCAACTATCACAAAATCACCAAAATTGAGGACAACCCTAGTCCTCTGAAAACAACATAAATCAACAAATTACTTGGGACAAAATTCCAATTTGCAAACCTGCTACAGGTCACCTATATGGCCTGCTAACATCAGTCATATGGTTGTTGACGTCAACATGTACGGACTTGTTACTGCCCTGACAAATCCACATGTTCAGACATGTTTCTCTCCTTTACATATACGGACCTGTACATGTTCTCCCACATGTGCAGACCATCACGGGTGTGATTGTATGGAATGTCCATACAGTTCTTTTCACACGTATGAGTTGTATGATTGTCTCTCCCACACATGCGAGTTATACTTCTCTTCCACACGTGTGGCCTTGTTGCTCCTCTCTCATCACATGTGTGACCTTTATTGGCTGAAACTAGAGACTTCCTTGGCTGATATAGAAACAAAATATCCAAGAAACCATAGGCTAGATTTGCCAAAATTGCAGAATTTCCCTTATTGAAATTTCCAAGCTCCTAACACAGGTGCATTGTATGTATTTCACGGATTGTCAAGCAAAAATTTTGTATAAAAAATTGGGTGTTTAATTTTATTAATAGAACACACCAATGTGTTTATATTAATTATCACATTGTCGAGGTTCTTAGGGGTACTTACCATAAGACGCATTGTGTTGTTGATTTGTGAAAATTCATATTGGTGTCTTGTTCTTTACAACATTGGTGCATTGTTTGGACCTAAGGGCACCGATAGGTTAAATTGTTCTATAAGCAGTGTGATGTGTTAATATAAATGCACCAATGCTACATTGTTATTGGAGCACCGACGTTTTATTTAACGACGCGTTTTTTTGTCAGGAGCACTGGTAACTGGCCATCCACTGAGATTCCCCACTATGCCACGCTGGTCAATATTTTCCCGGTTGAGTTCTTTTAACAACACCAGTGCATTTGGTTAACATAAATGCACCACCACCCCAAATTTTATGGAATGTAAACTCAATGTTGTACTTTCTCTAACCAAACACATCAATGCAATAGAGTTTCCAGAGCACTAACATGATGTTAAATGGTGTTTCTTCTAGTATAATACACTGATAATTTTTTTGGCCCTATAGGCACTGCTCCGTTATACTGCTTTATTACAAATCAAGCAATGTAATGTTTTACTATGAACGCCCCGGTGCTACTGTGTTATTGAAGCACCAACATTTTGTTTAGAGGTGCTTTGTGAAGCATAGAGCATCGGTTAAGGGGCATCACAGGAAACACCCTGCTATGCCAAATTGATCAATATTTGTCATGGTTTGAAACTGTTAATATAATCAATGCATTTTCTTAAAATGGTTGCACCACCAAGTTAAATTTTATGAGTCATAATCTGAGTGGTGCGCTTGGTTAAATGGAATGCATCGATGCTTCTGTGTTCGAAAAGCATAGGCATATTGTTTAGTGAGTGTTGTCTTTTATAACACATTGGGTGTGAGACGTTTCAAACAACGCATTGATTCAATATGGTTAGATTAGACACACTGTTTTCGATTCTTAATCTAAAGTTATCACATGACGCACTACATCGGGGCAAGTCGAATCGTACAGGCGCACCATATGGAATTGAATTTTTGTTTTTGAAAAAAGTCCCAAATTTCAAGATAAAATCAAATTTTAATCGGATAAAATGCAAATGGGAAGGTAATAAACAATTTTCCTCGACTCTTATGTTCTTAGGAGGCATGGTTCCACCATTGAGAGGAAATGAAAATTTGTGGCAATTTCCAAAATTTAGAATCATGTGGAATCTACCGGTGGAACTATCCAACTTGTCGAGGAGCATCGAAAACAGGGTGTCTTTGAAAATAGAGTGAGCATTGGTTCTTGCTTGAAGGTTTGCAAGCAGGGGATGAGGTGTCACAATGAAAATCGGTATGCTAATTTTTTTTATTGAGCCTACCATGGTGTGCCCGAGGATAGTTATACGCATCGGTTCGTAATATTCAATGTCATCGGTGCTTGTTATTTTTTTTTAAACTTATGACGGTGTGTTTGAACATCTAGGAACTGGTGTGTTATGTTTTAGGTGTGCACCGGTGCATATGTACCTTAAAGGTGCACAAATAAAAGAACCTCCACAAAAACCTTCGGTCACATGCATCTTTTAACAACCTCTGCTATGAACAATGACAGTTTATTTGAGCATTTAAGCAAATGTGTGGTATGTTTTAGGTGCACACCAGTGTGTATGTACCTTAAAGGAATACCGGTAAAAAAACCTTCACAAAAACCTCCGCCCACCCGCCTCCGCTATAAACAGCTAAGGGATAAATTTTTCGGGGAGGTTCCGTAAAAACATCCACTAGAAGGTGTTCTCCTTATAGTGTTATTAGACTTAAAGAGGAGGAGGATTAAATCAATTGGTTAAAGAAAAAAGCCTCGGGGAAATACACAAAATAACTCGGCTATGAGGTTAAGTGGAAAATGCTAAAGAGAGAGAGAAGAAGTGGTGGTGGAAAAATATCTAGAATCTAAATTGCACCTTAAAAGCTTATATATTTTTATGGCTGGCAGTATCCAACAAGATTCTAACATGGGGAAATTGTAATAAGAGAATATGCCATGGTCCAAGAAGGTGCATTATCTACAAGAATAACAATGAATCTATTGATTACCTATTATTACATTTACCTTATTTGAAAGAAGTATGGAGTGAATCATTAAAAATGGCAGATGGTAGAGGAAGATGGGAGGGGAAAATTTCCTAGATTGTTTTGAGAAATGATGATCAAAAGGCTTTACCTTGCACTATTTCCTAGGCACTCTAGTTAGCAAAAAATGAAACGACATTTTAAAACAAGGATATTATTACAATATTAGTTAGTTATCAAAATAATATTTACCTATGAGGTAATTTGGAAACCATTACAAGTTAAGAAGCTTGGGGTACTATTAGTTTCGTAAATAGACAAATCTAAGGCATGGGGTTATTTTGATGGAACAAGTCGAGGATCTCTAGGTGTTTGTGGAGCAAGAGGCATCCAATTTTTTTAAGGAGAACCATTGTGTCCCTTTCAAATCAATGTTAGGACAAGGAACATACAATAAGGATGAACAATATGCCTTACGGTTACCGCCAAAATTCACATAAAATAGAGGTATATCTTGCATACATATTATGGGAGATTCAAAGCTTAAAATTGATTGGGCATTGGGAAAAATTGATTCGGAAAATCCTGTAGTCAGTCATGGATAAAATTAAAGAGGTTATGATTAAGTTTGAAAATGTCTCTTTCTGGCATGTTTTTAGAGAACTTAATTAGAAGATGGATAAACTTTTCAAGGAAATTTTTTTGCTACAAAAAAGTGTGTTGAATATACTATAAATAGATGAGGGAGGAACACTCCTAGAAAAGGTTATGAACTTTACTAAAGTTAGGCATAAAAGATGATAAAATTTTAGTGGAAGAAGAAATGAAGTTTGATGTTGTGATTATCACCTTTGATCAACTCTTTTTTGGATAAAGACTTTTGCCATATTTAGCTAAATTTCTTTTTACGATTGTGAAAATATATTTTTATAAGCATAATTTTGTATGCTTTAGTTTTATTCAAAGATGTTGAGTGACTAGTCCTTTAGAGGAGTTGGATTGGATCATCTCTATGTATATTCCAATTTATTTTTGAAATATCAAATATATGGTTTTTTTTCTTGGAAAAAAAAAACTATTTTCTGAAAAACATAAACGTAAAAGAAAAACGACTACTATAATCCATTTGTTGAAAGTAGACATTGGCCAATTGTTGTTCCTCATTCGTGATCAAGTTGATGTTTTCATTTAACCACCCATAGGATTTTCCTTATCTTTTTCTTTTTTTTATTTTCTTTTATTCTATTTTCTCTTCTATAAAACATTTTCCAACACTTAGCCAATTCTCAAGTGATGTGGAGAGGGGGTAGCAAAAGTATTAAGTACGCATGTATGTAGGTCTGCAACCACGTGTTCTACATTTTGCACTGTTTACCTTCGCGTCCTCCATAATGCACTTTCACCTTTTTATATACTTAGTCTTTTGTCCAGAATGCAAATGCATAGCTACACATCATCTGTCAACTCTCTTGAGTCTCCAAGTTCGCATGTCCGCAACCCTATATTCACCAAAATGCATTTTTCACTTTTCATTCCCCAAATTGTACCTTTATTCACTTTTTGAAAACTTAGTCAATTTTCACAAAAGCAGATGCAGAGCTATGTACCTCCTATTAACCATTTTCCTTGAGTCCTTAGGTCCACAAGTCCACATGTTTGCATTCTACAAAACGCACCTTTTATATCCGCAAAATGACCTTTTTCAATACTTAACCATATTTTCAATCTCGATGTAGACCTCCTTACCCTTCCTCATATCCACGTCCATAGGTCTGCAAGTCCACATTTCGGTGTTATACATTTAGCACTTCCCATTCCTCATTTTTCAGTTTCATACTTAACATTTTTCATCTTCTGTGACATCACATCACCACTTCCCATCACATTTATTATCCCCGCCACATCAACTACCACTTGTATAAGCATAATATCGTTATTCAATTCACGATGCATTTGTTAAAGCTTGCAATAAATCCAAATCTCATGCAAGCCGACAATATTAAAAACAAGATTTATGATTGATTGAGTTATCGAGGCAATACATGGTGAAATTAAATTAAATCGAATATGTCAAGTTGTAAGTATCGATAGTAGCGCGACCTTTGTCAAAAGTAGAAAAGAACCTCAAGTAAGAAAAATGAATTGTATTGCGGAGATACACTAAACACACTTGATCGAGAGGATCAAGAGTTCCAGTGGTCAAGAGCATACAATTACTACAAGACTCTTTCTCCAGCCAAGAAGAAAACTAAATTAAATTGGACCTCTAGAATAGCATTAGCAAGTTGTGTCCCAGAAATGACAGACTTCAAAGAGATTGTTCAATGGCGCGTAGAAAATTTCATCTCTGAAAGGAGAATAATTCAATTGCAAAGACATCAACCCATCTCTCTAGCTCCTTCAACATTCTCCAAAATGATACGACTTCCTACACCTACCATGCGATTCAAAAATGAAGAGGTTGACAAATTTCTTAAGAAACATAAAGGAGGAAATAGGTTTCTAAGCAATTGTTTGGAGGACCCAACCAATAACCCTGGTGCTTCCATGATTGAGGTAACTTCATTAAAATACATGTATAGATAATTTGCATGGTTATTCAACCGCATTATTGGTATGGAATCTATTGTGTTTATATCAAGAAATGTTATATATGTCGTGCACTATGCCTTGCATGAAAAATTCATTATTGATTGGGGTTATCTCATTTCAAATGAAATTTATTTCCAATTGAATAACCTAAAAAATACTTGGAAGTTTTATATGACTTCTTACCTCATTTTCATCATCGCTTATGGCCATGTGTTTGAAGACTTGTCAGGGGAAAAAAATGTTGATTTTAAGTTGGAACCAGTTTATGCATGGTATTTGGTCCTGTACATGCATAAAACTCAATACAAATTTTACCCAATTCATAACAACTTCATTTCATAATTTAAAAAGTTGACGTTTGGTCAAAAGACATCAAGGCTATTTCTAGAAGCAACTGCCTTTATTTATGGGAAAGGGACTTATGAAACTTCTAAAGAATTCAATGTTATCAGGTTATTTGGTAGTGAGGAAAAGCCTTTTCTTTTACCGTTCTATGTATCGGATAAACTCTTTATTGAGTAAATGTGCAAACAATACAAGACCTAGGCCTATTTCTTCCATGATAAGAGGAAAAAGAAATTCATAGCCCTACCATGGAAAATTGGGAAATTTATTGTGAAGCATATAACCCACCTTGATGAATTAGCAGGGCATCATGAACAACTAGGCTTATAGGAAGCTAAATTTATTGAGGGTTTTGAATTAGACAACAAATTTACTACACATATGGAATTGGTAAGGTACTCTTCACATTTCACTAAAGTTGAACAATTTCAGGAGGATAGCAGAGATAATTTAGATCTCCATGAAATTGCGGCTTACCAAGTTTCAAATGACACAAGAGAAATAAACAACACCAATGAAGGTCACATACATCATGACAGGGAAGTGACAAATCAAAACCCTAATTCTCCAAAAACATCCCAAAGGAGCACTCAATAGAGAACAAATAATAAAACCAGTGGAATGGAGACGATAAAAGCATCAGTTGGAGGGTCAGACGACGGTGGAGATAAAGACCCACCTAGAAAAAATATTGAAAAATCACATATTGCATATACTTTTGTGAAAATAAAAAGGAATACATTAGTCTAGCAGGGTTAAGCATACCTGAAGTCAAGGAGAGTCCATGTGCAATGGACATAGACGAGCTCATTAAGGAACCTAGTTGGTCTACACAAAGATTATTGGAAACTAGGGAAATTGTTGGTGCTATAATTACCCAGGACCCTGAAATATTTGAAGAGGAGTTTGTTACTTTGCACCACATGGCCTATAATCATGAGACTAAGAAATTGTTATTGGAAAAAGTGAATACTAAGAATAAAAGGCCATCGGAAAGATGGAAATCCTAAATTTACTTTGATGGAGTAGCACCATAAAAAAATTGCAGACTTCCACGGAGCTACTAGAGAGGCCTTGAAGAAATCTATTGATAATATGGAAAAAGAAAATTCAGAATTGAAAAGGAGGATAAAAGAGTTTAAAGAAGTTTCCTTGGTACCAAGACCATTGTTTCCCAAACCTTTGAGCTAAATCCAACATGTACTTGTGTTAGAGGATACCCTGGAAAGTAGCAAAAAAAACAAAGGTTCATCAAGCTTATTATAAGTTATAAGAAAATATGTCGGCAATGTCATACCGAAGAGAATCGATATAATCCAAGAAATTTGGGAGCTTGCCGAAAGTATTGCTAGCCTTTCATCTAGAGTACATACTTTCAAAGAATACCTACAAAAGGACTTGGAAAATGATGAAGGATTTTTCAAAGAAGATGTGAATACATTTTCAGCTAAAGTCTCAAACTTAGGTGAAGCTCACAGGAAAAAACAAGAACTTCCTTCGCTTTACTAGATGAAGCATGTCAATGCATGTTGGCTAAGAAGAATTAAAGAATCAAAAGAGATGATAAACAAAATTGATGTCTTGAGAAATAAAAAGAACTTAATGGTCCCAATTTATTTATGGATACCGTGATTTTATCAAAAGAGTCTTTCATGGGACAACTTAATGCATTAAAAGTTGCATGGGCAAACGAATTTACCGAAACTATAGACTTTTATGAAGAGAAAGTTGAAAAATGGTTAGTTCGGTATATCAACGGGAATGATGAAGTTGACGACACATTGCATCAGTTGGAGATGGATCTGAGGGAATTTGAAAATCAATTATTTGAAATTAAATCTAAGCAAGAAATTATGGTGGCACCTTTAAGGGAGTATATTGAAGAATGGTTGAAAAATGCATTAATTAGAATTACTGAATTGGAAAAGAAAGAAGCAGTTACAACGGTTACGCCACCTCAACAACAACATGCACCTATAAATGAATTAGTTGCAAGCAAGTAAAGGTTATGGGTACTTTCCATTACAATCTTTTTATTTTATGGTCCACGGGAGCCAATCACAGTCCTCTTTGAAGGGCGAAGGCATACTTTTTCTTTAAAGACATTTACTTTGTATTTAAAGACTTATATTATGTTTTGAGGCTCCAAGAGAACTACTTGGAATACTACATTATTGTATTCTCAAAGACTTTGATTTGAAGCTTGAGTTTCCAAATGTTTTATCCGTCATAATATTTTCTGTGCCTAATGAAATGATCAATTAAAGTTCTCTTATATATGTGGTCCATCTTTCTTGTCTCTTTACTCTGGATATTCTTTTATTGTCTTGATAAATGCTTTGATGGAAATGTCAACCTTTTATTTATCACACGTGTTTGCTTTATCCACATTGTAAATATTGTATATATGGTTTCTTTTAAAAAGGTACCTAGTCTCAATCTCAGGTACTATTTTGAATGAGAATGTGAGCTTTTAATAAAATTTGGTCCTTCTCAGATTTTGTTGTATTTTTGTTCACAAATTTATAAGAAAAAGAAGACTACCACCTCGCTAAAAACGAAGGGAAATTCATATCCTCGTGAGGTTGACCTTAAAATCATAAAACAATCTTTTAGATCAACACCAATGAAGAATAAATTGAGAGTGAATTTTATTATAAAAAAGGTTTGTTTCAAATTAGGCCAAATTCTTTTATGTTAATTTTCTTATACTTTAATTTTATTTTGAGAAATTTAATAGAGTTTATTTAACATCAAATGTTTTGAATGGCAGAGAAATATATATATATATATATATATATATATAAACAAACTTGTAGTAATAATTGAGTTAGAGCATTGTTGTTAACGTAAAATGGTGTAACATGTTTACCTAGGTACACAATTAAATTACTTACATATATATATTTTAATTATTATTTTTTCTATCCAATAAAATAATAAAACAAATTATTATTTTTTATTATTATTAATACAAAAATTATTAATAAAACATGAAAAAAAAAACTTAAAATCCAATATAAAAATCAAGTTAATCAAATAATTCCCTTTTATCTATTTTTAGTCATATTTATTGCAATAAAATAATATCGACAACTATCATCACACTGTAATCGAGGCATCAATACAGGGAGTGTTAAAAAAAAATTATTAATAAAATAAAAATACCTTCCAACCTAGATACTATTATAAGGAACAAATAAAAAACCAATAACATAAACAAATTAAAAGAAACTCATTTCCATACATGCAAATAATCAACATAATAATTTATTTAGTTATAATATGTATTATATTTAAAAATCTTAAAAACCAACATTAATTATTTTATTTAATAAGGTATAAAAATACAATAGCATTAATAAATTAAGAGAAAACCATTTTCTTGTGTACAAATAATTAATATAATAATTTAATTATAAATATGTATGCGGTGCATATTTGATGCTAGCACAAACTTATTTTAATTGCAAATTTGTCATAATTCTTAATACAACAAGGTTGTGTGGCAACATAGTCCCTGTCGGGTTGAAGTGGGATAGGAAAAAGTGGCAGAGGCGAATGAAAACTACAACGAAGATGTGGCAAGCAACATGAAGCACAGGTGGTATCCATGCAGTAAATGACATGTGGCCTCTACATTTATTTTTTGAATGTATATAACAAAATACAATTTGGGCATAGTGGAAGAAAAAAAATTATGACAACACAAATATGAAAGGAGATAAAAAAGCAGTTTAGTTTGAAAGAGCACCATTTATTTTTTGAATGTATATAACAAAATACAATTTGTGTATAGTGGAAGAAAAAAATTTATGACAACACAAATATGAAAGGAGATATATTAAATAAGTTACAAGTTCCTCGAAATTTAAAAGCATTTGTCATATAGACTGGTGAAAGATAAAAATGTATGAGGACATTAATTTAATATCAAAAAATAAAAGTTTGTTACATATTACTGGAAATTTTGAAATATATCAAAAAATAAAAGTCTGTTACATATTACTGGAAATTTCAATGTGTTTGTCATATAGACTGGAATTAGGGCTCTCGCGGACCATAAGAGAAATATGTACAAGAAATAGGACTGTAGAAAGAAGAAGTGGAATAACTGTGTTGAAAAACATTTCTATTTAAAATAGTGGAATAATTGGGTTGACAAATAAAGCAGGATGCGATCAGTAGACTTATAGTGATAGTACATATGAGCCCTTTTTCTATTTGCTTGCGGTTGTCGCTTCATTGATGTCGTCGATGACTGTTGGAATCGTGGAAATTGCATGTTGCCTTTCATTGGCGGCCTGATTCAATTCCCTTTCGAACCATTATTCAATGTAGCTTCTCATTAGGGCGACGTTGATCTCATTCCAAACTTTTATGTTGAAAAGCTCGTTTTCTAATTCCTGGAAGTCGATAGAAAGATTACGCAGAGCCTGATGAATTTCCTCATTCTGTACTGAATAGTCGACTAGCCAGTCGTCGACGTGATCTTGATCATATTCAAGGATGTTGTAAAACTTTTCCAAAGACAACGCCTTAAACATATCAACCTGTTTATCGAAGTCTTGACTAGTTAAGGGCAATGAGTTAACGATTAAGTTGGGGTCTTCGAAGTCATTGGTCCTTCCCGCTAAGTTTATTCTTGACAGCCTTGTGAATATTTTTTCTTTCTTTGATATGGCTTGTTCACATGACTGAACAATGAGGTGCAGGCTCTTCACTTTTTCTTTCCAGCATGCATTTAATTGACCGATCCAGTTTTTGGATGGAAGATCTTGTTGTCTTCTTTTTGTTTATGTCATATTGTTGACAATGGTGCCAAAAGGAAGGACCGTGTTTAAATAGAAATGTTCTTCATCTTTTAACTCATCCTGTAAATGTTCGAGCAAACTATGTGTCCTGGTTCCAAGGGAAGTGATGGGTTGTGATGTTTCCCACACCTCAGTAACAAGTTCCATTATTTTCTTGATATTATTCTCCACATATCCTCTACATGATCTGAGGAGGTTGGAGGATCCTTTTAAGTTGGTTGCAAGGGTGGCAGGCATGGCTATTGCCAAAGGATTGGCAAGCGATGGCATATGAATCAAAGCCTCTTCCAATTCCTTGACCCGGTCCTTCAGTCTGGCATTCTCGGCCTCGATGCCTCCAATGGAATCATGAAGTGCATCTTTTCTCGCCTTGTGAAGTTGACAGATTTGGGACGATTGCATGTTGGCAAGGTCAACCTCTGAACGAGATTTTCCTTTCTTATTTTTTACATCTTTTTTTTCAATGATCAATTTTTTGGACTGGTTGTCAAAAACAACGCTCTGGAACACGAAGGATTCATCTTCATAAAAAAAATTGGTATCGGATATGTCCATTGGATGAATATGCTGGATGGCGTCTCCGGGTTGATCAAGGTAGTGGAGCATGCTATCTAGATCAGGCTCAAGTTCCATGTTCTCACTCTGAATTTCAAGCTCTTTCGCCTATCCCACATTTTTTTTTCTCTTCTTGTCTACTGGAAGCTTGTGAGAACTATCAATTTTAGAGTGAGGAGGGTTGTTATCTCCTCCTATGTTTGAAAACTCTGAGTTGCTTTGTTGTTGTGGTGGGTCGTTGGAACGATGCTCCGGGATGTCATACTTTGTGGAGTCTTATTCGTCGATTGAACACTCTTGTCACCAGGGCCTTTCCCCTGTTGCATGTACAATTTAGTGTTGTTTTTCAATGTGTCTAGGTCGTCAGCATCAAAAGAAGGAGGGTTGCCACCAGTGTCTCTGTTTTCGGACAGGTGTTTTTTGAAAAAAGAATCGTCGAAGTCAAGTGTTTGTAAATGTTGTCAAAAAATATTATCGGGGTCAAACCCTCTTAGGATTTCATCATATCTCAGGTTGAAGTTGCTAGAATGCACTGCAAATTTGTCAATTGTGTTGACGTTTTTCAACACGAAATCCCTGACTTTCCAAGGTAGAGGAATGAACTATTTTTTTCTCTTCTTTTGCAATAGATGCAACCAGTAGTTGTATTGTCATGCTACTTCTGCAATAAACATTCTTTCCATAATGTGACATGGAAGGAGAGCAGGTTTTTCCCTAGAGACAAAAATTCTTATCACAGTGTAATTATCCAAATGTTCAAGTGTCCCCTTCCTGTCCAAAAAACTGGTTGCATGTTCAGATATGCAGGGAGCATCTTCTCCTAACAACAAAACTTTGAAAACAAGCATGAAGCCATTAAAAACCTCATAAAAATAATGGGAAGCCTTGTGCTTCCACAATACCTGGTACCATAACGTTACTGGGTCAAATTCCCATTTGACATTCTTGGACAGAGACAGTTATGGAAACTGACAACAATGTGTTATCACAAAAACTAAGTAGGATGACATATAAAATTTATTTTCCCTTTTGAAGCTTGACAATTGGGAACAAATTTCATGGGAAATTAACTTCCCCCAATAAAAAATGGCTTGTTCCTTGACTATGAAATACAAAATATAAAGAGCCATCCGAGAAACAGTTGTTGTGGACTCTTGTCCCGTTATTCTTGTAAACAGCCAGGCAATTTCGTGGAATGGATTTATAAATGAACTAACCTAGAAGCTTGTGATATCTTCAAGAACTACAATCGGGTCTTCCAATAAATGGGGCAAGAGGTTGAACCAGTTATTATGCTTTGTTAGGAACAGTTTGCAATATTCTCCTCTGAACGTCAATGTTGGATCCGACAATCTTAACATCTGGCGGAAGACCTGAGGTTACAAAGAAACAGAAGAGCGGTCCCGCAGTGGAATAATTCTTTTGTTTGAAATAAATTTATCGGCGCAGCAAGAGAGTGTCTCCTTACAGTCAAAAACTTCAGGAACACAGCGTGCACGAGCAATCCCAGAGGTCCAAATTACTTGGTTCAGGGCGGCAGGGGTTGAGTAATAAGAATATGCCCTGGACCACTGGAAGTTCCGGTCCTCGCGCCCGAAGATGTTCATTGTATCTCCACAGAACTTTTTTCGAGTTGATGCCATAGGTTTATGAGAATGTTGGTTTTCTCCAAATGATGGTTGAAATGAACAGTTTGAGACGATAATGTAACTCTCCGCAAAATCTTGATTAAATTCTTATGAATGGCAAAGCTCCTCGAGCCTTTCGCTGAATAATGACAATCTGTATGGGTGGTGCATGATGAACTATTAGCAATAAAGCTTACTTATTGCATATTTAGAAATGCGAAGGTGGCGGGTATGGTGAAGAGCAATTAAGGATTGGAGGTTTCGTGAACGTGCCAAGCTGACGACATGCGAATGACATTTCATGATTTTGAAATCAACACTCAGAAGGGATAATATAACAACCTGCATATCTCGGTTTAATGTGTATTAATAGGATATCTCCTCGATCCTTTCGCCCATCAATGACAATCTATACGGTTCTTGCATGATGAGTTGTTAGAATTAAATGTTAGTAATTGCATATTTAGAAACAAGATATGTATATATATATATATATATATATATATATATATATATATATATATATTAAAATAATTTTATTTTTTTTATTATAGACAAGTGCGAAGGTCACGAAAACGGGGGAGAGCAAGGAACGAATGGCAAGGTATGAAAAGCGGTCGGAAGGGATTCAAAATAGGGTTACGGGGGATACTCAGAAGAGGCGAGTCTTCGACAGTCAAATTTTATGTATCGGAATTTTTTACTGCAAAACGTGTAAAACGGAAGAGAGCATGATGTGGCAGTTCAGTGTTCGGTTTGTATATTTGCAGAATTTTGGGAAAGTGGCTAAGTATGACGACCAGAAACGGTTGGTCGAACTTGTTTTCGGAATTGAAGATTGAATATTTCGTGAACAAACCAACCCGATGACGCACAACTGACATTCCATGATGTTTGAAATTAACACTCAAAAGGGATAATATAACCATGCGGAAATTTTGGTTTAATGTGTATTAATAGGATATCTCATCGATCCTTTCGCCCATCAATGACAATCTATACGGTTCTTGCATGATGAGTTGTTAGAATTAAATGTTAGTAATTGCATATTTAGAAACAAGATATGTATATATATATATATATA
>JZKD02S0044628.1:15675-26121 GCA_000966675.3 Picea glauca | reverse complement strand
AGAGAGAGAGAGAGAGAGAGAGTTGGGTAGATAAAGAGAGGGAAAGAATGCTATAGAGAGAGAGAGGTATAGAAGGAGTAAGGGAGATAGGGGTAGAGATAGAGGGGGGAGAGAGAGAGAATAAGAGATAATAGGATGAGAGGCAAGAGAGATGGAGAAGGGAGAGAGTGTGATCCATATTTATGAGTGGAATGAAATTAACAATAGATTAAATAGAATAACATAGAGATAGTAACAATGACAACAAACATCCAATGAACAATAACTTCTATGGAATAAATCAAATATGTTGAAACTATAAAACTGTAGAACTGGAAACAACTTGCTCAGATGGTGGTAGCTATCTTTGAGAAGAGACGTGGCTTGATACGCACATACATCTGAGAAAAATGATTAAAATGAGGCTCCAAAGGAATTTTTAACATTACTCGTGAATACCAAAACCCTATACATCCAAAATCCTAACCCTAGGAGATGAAACGCCAAAAGTTATGTGGGCCCCTATGGGTATGTTGGTACCTCAACTTCCCTGGGTTGTAAATTTTGCATACAACCTCTATTTTAGGTGTGTGGTAGCCCATTGGAAAGGTATTTTAAAGAAATACACATGATTCCATCAAACTTGGACTTGGTCTATAGTTTGGCTGTGGTAGACCAAAAAAACACTATTTAGGGCCCCAAAACGGCCCCAGAAGTACATAAGGATGTGCGAACATGAAAACTTCCAAAATAAGCTAGTTGGATTAGGTGGGAGGCCACCAGTCTCCGCCTGAAATATGTGTAGGGATTCATAAATCCCCAAAAGTGTATAACCCACAATTACAAAGAATTATAGAAGAACATGTTAAACTAAAAATGACAAGAGGAACCAGTTGGAATAGGTGGGTGGCCACCGATATCCATCTGGATCAGTCCTCCCCCCTTAGGAAGCAATGGTCTCCATTGTGTTGAGTTCCCCCATCAGGTGAGGAAACTTATGCTAAATTTGGCCCCAGGTGAGACACTTGCCTTGGTGCATGCTAACAGGAAAACCCCCCCTATGACTACACTAGGTTTGAGAATGTAGACAGATCAATTAACCGTCTAAAAGTAAACTACTTCTCTAAACTACCCCAAATATAGAAAAACTCATACAAGAAAAGATAAGATGAGAGGGATAGAGTAACTATACCTCTATTCCACGTCTGGTGTTGACCTCCTTGCTCTTGGAAGATTTGATAACTACACACCTCCTCCCAGGGATGGCCTACATCCAAATATTGACAAACAATAAACGACAAGTATGTTATTCCATATACAAATTAGGTTTAGATGTTATAATGTAAAAACATAAAACAATAAAATCATTCAATACACCATGATTTGGGATAGGAAAAGTAACCCTTTTATTAATAACTCAATGATTATACCTTTACAATCAAAGCCGACTACTGCTCCACGAACCTAGTCCGGGCTCCTCTTCACCAAGCTCCAATTGCACCTTTGTATGGATTCTCCTCTCAACCTTTTGATCTCTTCTTGGGAAGTGAAAGGGTTCTGATGGAAGAAGAAGGGCTAGTTAGGAAATGTAGAGGCAATTCTCACAAAAGGGGATGCAATAACCTGGGCAAGGAGGGGATGTGAAATGGGAAGAGTTTCTTTGTTCTTATGTCTAGATGTAAAATGAGACCCCAAAACCTCCTTTTATATGGGAAAATGATGATTATTTGGTTGGGTGACGAGCTATAGGTGGTGTATTAGTTGGGAAACTACCCAATATCCCGTAATCTCGATGAATTCATTGCAACTTTTTATTTTTTGCAACTTTTCCAAGTATATGCAGGTTGTAGTGGTGTAACATGCATATGTACGTGAGTTGTAGTGGTGCAGCAAGTGTATGTACGCAAGAAGTACTGGTGCAGGGTGCATACATCTTCAAAAAAATGTTTTTTTATAAGAGAAACTCAACAATGCTTTTGAAAAAAATGCAAGTAAGAGGGCGAAAGGCCAGGTATGCATGTGTAGATAAATTTAGGGTCATAATAGTGTAGGAGTTTCCCTACCTTGACAACCCGATAAATATGGATCCTCTGTTGGTGAGTTCCCTTGACTTGTGTGTCCACTATCTGATCAGTGGATGCATATTCCATGCGGTCAGGGTTGAGCTCTGTTGGTTTCAATTGTTCTGTGATCTCAGAGGTGTCCAATAATGGTGGAAAATATGGCCGAAGGAGATCCACATTGAAAACTAGGTGCAATCCAAGGAAGGATGGAGTGCTGAGCTCAAAAGCATTGCTACCCATAGCCTTGGTGATAGTGTAAGGCCTATATCTTAGTGGGCAGAGCTTATGATGTGGCTTTGTAAGGCGCTCTTTCTGCAAATGTAACCAGACCTTATCTCCCACCTGAAACTGGTGTGGTACCCGGTGTTGATCATGGCACTACTTGTACTTCACATTGGATTTCTGCAAAATATCATGGACCTATTGGAGGATGTGCTGAATCTACTCAATGAATCTAGTGACTTTGTTGTCCTCAATCTAAACATGGGAAGATTCTACATGTGTGGTTGTAAGAGTTAGTGCAACATCAATGGGACCCAAGGGATGGAATCCCATCCCTACCTGAAATGGGATATGGTTGGTGGAGCTATGGAGAGACATGTTGTAGTTGTGCTGAGCATAGGGAAGACTCTCATCCCATGTACACAAATTATTAGAGTTGTACATGAACAGAATGTGTACAATCATATGATTGACAACCTCTATCTAGCCATTGGTTTAGGGGTGAAAAGTAGTGGATTTAGTGAACTTGGTGTCCAAAAATGACTAGAGAATCGACCAAAATGTTATGAGGAACCTATTGTCCCGATATGAGGTGATGGTTTTTGGTATCCAAAAATGGACCCACACCCGTTCGAAGAAGAGCTTGGAAGTATCTATCATTGTGATGTTCTTCTTGCAGGTTGTGGTGATGGCCATCTTCGAAAACCTATCCACCACGACAAATACACAATCATTGTCATGATTGGTGGACATAAGGCCAAACATTTAATCCATCAAGATGGATTCCCAAGGCCTCTCAAGAGTAGGAATATAGGTGTATAAGCCTTGCTTATTTATGGTTGGCTTGGTAATGTCACAGGCATTGCAAGATCTTTGTTAGAAGTAGGCCAAAGCGGAAAAAAATGTGATTTTGGAAAAGAAGGCATGCACAAGGAAAGCGATAGATGGAAGGAAGAACAACAAGTGTGTATTCATGGAAGACCTAAAGACGTTAGGGTTAGGTTTTTGGTAATGTATGGTAATGGATGAAGAGCCAGAAATGTATAAATATAGATACCTAGGTCTCATAGGAAGGCGATTGTTAAGGTGATTGTTGGAGTAGTTAGTTGATTAATATAGAAAGACAAATATGAGGAACTTATGTTATGTAATATTTTTTTGTCTAACCTAATTTTGTAATTTGTTGAGCTATAGAGGACTGAGGACGGTAGATCTTGAGGGTTAGATCGCAGGATGAGGATCTCGGTGCAATCTAGTCCACCTCAAAATAGATCTCAACCCAACCAAGAAGATCAGTAAAGCGCATGGCACTGTAGTTAAGAAATACTATAATAAAAGAGCTAAGAGCTAGATCTTTGTGGACGTATCCCAGAAGGGGGTGAACCATGGTAAAGCCTATGTTATGTGATTAAATGCATGTGTTTCTTTATTGTCTTCGGTAGATATTGCTATGTTGAATGAATGAGTTGTTATATTCCCTGCATAATCATAATGACAATGTATTTTGTTAATAATTTATATTAGAAATCTCTACATACAGTTCTCAGATTCACTACTCAATCCTAGGCTACAAACACATAAGTATTGCAACCACTCATTAAGACTATCTCGGGTGAGATGATGCAGTGCATCATGTGCATTGTGTTTCCTTCTGGTTTACCAAGAGGATCGATAGTTTTAGAGGCTTTGTTGGAAACCCGAATAGACATGAACCCTAGTTCACTCAATAAAAAATCAGACATGATATATCAATAAGAAACAAATGGTTCTATTTCCATTGGTAGGAGCAATAGAGGATTGAGTAGATGAGATATGTTGAAGATGTGTTAAAATATATGTACAATCTGGGTGAGGCAGAGCAAGAAAATATTAAAGGAGAGAAGAAAGCAATGAGCCACTAGAAGGGGATGTTGAGACCATGGAATCCCACAAAAGAAGAGATCAAAATATGGATAAGAAAAAAAGAGCTGGATTTTGCACAAAAAGATAATAGAAACCCTAGAGTAACACCCCACAAATATCTTGAGAAATACGTGTTTATTGATTTTCATGAAGTCTTTTTTTGTGATATTCCACACTTATTGCAGGAGTGGATAATAAGGTTGAAGGATAACCATGCAACGAACCGGATTTGATAGTTAGAGTGGACCTTGGTACAGATTGAGCAGTTACAACATGTGAACAACAAATTCACCCACGCAATAGATTTTTGGCTCGACGATATTGTGGCAGGATTTATAATAGAGTTTACATTAGATACAACAAAGGCATATAGTGCAGTATAACAAGGGTTTCTACATGGACCTCAAGGAAGGTACATCAGATCGTTGTATACTTCTATTAAGATACTTCTATATAACAAAGGTGTAATGACAATGGATTCAAATAACTAAAATTCCCTACATGCATGGGGGAAGGGAGGAAGCACTGACAGAAGAAGGAGAAATGGGAGGAAAGGATAAGGGAAATAAGGAAGAACCCTTGGTCCCAATGATGATGGATGACAACCAGATCAAGCGAATCATGGCGAAAACTAGAAAGACATGTACCAAAGTACCCTACCAATATAAGGTGAATACCAATAAGAAAGTCGTAGCCACAAGGGAAGGCTTGGTTAGTGACGAGGAAGAGGTAGAGGATCTAAGGGATGTGAATCAAATTGAGGAAATCCTATGTGAAACATATGAGAGGAAGATGAGAGGTCCAAGAATGGGAAGATAAGGCAGCAATCCTATCCATATTAACGTCAGTGTGGAACCCATAAACCCATGTGCGACTAATACACCAAAGAGAACACCATTGTTTAGACAACCGAGTTTTGGGAGAAGAAAGATAGCAAGAAGTACATATACACAAGGAACAACAACCGGAGGAGACCGTTTAGGAAGAACTAGTCACGTATCTACACCACGTGGGGGTAGTAGTTCAGTGTTCAGAATGGAAATCCACGATCCCACCATCAGGTTACCAAAATTCAAAGGAGAAGTGTTGGAGGACCTAGAAAAAAATTTGTTCATATTTGAGAAGATTTGGGAAGAAAAAAAGATCATACACGAATATACTAAACTGAAAAAAATAACGATTACACTAAGGGATCATGCACTGGATTGGTATATGATTTTAGCTACAAACAATCTATTGTCGCAAGAGTTGGTTCTAGGCTATAATAGAGCTAAGCCTTAGCACATTTTAAATGAAAAAATAAGTTGTCACTCATAACTTGACTTGGGTTTCGTGCAAGTAAATTTTGAGATAACCACAAATGACTTTTGATTAGAAGATAACCCTTCCAACCCGAGAGGGATCTCTCGAATATATGTCACGATAGGATATCCAATAATATTAACAGTGGGCAGATCTGTGGGTAACAAAAAGTTTTGAGGTTTTCAGGGTTTTCAGGGTTGGACTGGGAGGTAGTTGATTGGGCATGGAGTCAAATGATCAAGCAAATAATAAGAGTGTTTCGGAAATGGAAATCCATGGAGTAGAGGAAAGATAGAAGTTGATTACAAAGAGAAGGATTTATAAAAGTATGGCAGCAGAATAAAGAGAAAACATATCAATATACAAGGAGCACTTAGTGATGAGTGAATTCCAAGCATAAATCAGAGGAAAGAGATGGTTGGGACAGATCATCTAGCAAAAGATAAATTATGAACCTTGATCTATGCAAGAAACAACCTATAACTAGTATACAATAGAGCATCTAACATAGGATGAATTATATTACAAAACAGTTACAAATCAATAAGAAAATATAGATGGAGTGATATTGAAACTAAGAAAATGGACAAACTCTGCAAGCAACATCACAAGAATCTCTGATATGGATAAAACATGCTTCTACAATCTTTTATTAAACTGAAAATGAAAGCTACAACCCAGGAGCACTACTCCTCTGTATCCCCCCCCGCCCTTTTTCATTTTACAAATATGCCTCATATATGTATTGAGGTCGAAATCCTCTCTAATCTAAAATATAACAACAGTTACAACCAATTCTTGAAACTTTATGCCATAGAAAATGGGCTAAACTGCTGAAAAATGGGGTTGTGGTTATGGATTTGTATCTCTCGAATTGAGACAAATGTGTATAAAATGAAAGCATCTTTTGGGAATATTTTAATTTTGAGCAAAAACCTCTCTCATTTTTCTGAGATCGATTTTCATTTGCCCCAAATCTGCATTTAACAAACATGTGTCAAAACAGGAAAATATGAAATTCGAAAATTAGGGCTTGGAGATGGATTTAATTCTCCCAATATGTGACACCTGTAGGAAAAATGAGAGAGGTTAATGATTGATGATGTTTCAGGCACAAAATCCTCTAATTGTTTCTCAAAATGATACTAGAGTCGCTGAGAATCATCATTTGAAAATGATGACTCAACACAGTAAAAAACACCACATTTCTTAAAACGAACCTCATATTTTGGGGGACTTTTGACTGCCTTCCAAAAATCCAAATGAAATTATGAAGACACCACTATAAATATTAGTATTTTTAGATGTCGATCGACTATTCGAATGTGGAAAACGACCTCTCCACGACTGAGAAAATTGAGTTTTTCTAAAGAAGTTTTTCATATGACTGGAGTCCCAATTTTTGGTTTTCGGGTTTATGGGTTTTGGGTATCATGTCTTCAGGAGTTATGACATGCAAGGAATCTTGAATCACGATGGGATTAATTAGAAAATAATCATTTGTCTTAATCTCTTAATTAATCATGATTAGCAATTAATCTTTAACCTTTCATATATTTAAGTGTCGGGACTTTGATAATGCTTGACGCGAGAAATCCCGAATCACGAAATTGTGATGAGATTTATTAACATTAATATTTCTTCATCTTTAATTAACCTGGATTATCCTTTAATAATTTAGTGAATTTAGGGATCGGGGCTGTAGCTATTAAAATATCTACATCGACCAAATCCCCGACGGCCAAAAATCCCGGACTCGTGAGCTTTTTCTCCATGTGGCTTAGTGCTCAGTGCATGCAGTCATTCCACTGCCAATGCTTCCATTCATTCTCCTTATGACTCAATGCTCAAACATATGGTACATTTCTTTGATTCTCACATGAACCCTGTCTTTTGATTTTTCGTGAGTTGGCTTGTGATTGTTATACTACTATGGCATTTGGGGCTGATTTCAGCGTTATTTGACTGAAGATGACAGGTAAGGAACATTTAGTGATGCGTGTGACAGAAAAATGGTCATTTTCTCACATCTACACTTTTGGTGGTTAAACACTATAAAAAAATTTCTCTCCTAAGTTACCAAAAGACAAAATTTCAATATTTGTTAAAACAAAGGCTCCATCTAGGGATGGTGCTTTCCTGTAAAGTACCAAGAACAGTAGACCACGTGCCTTCATCCATTGGGTGACCTGAGATTATCCTTATCAAACGCTGAACCCTGTCACTTTTCTTGCACCCTTCCGAAACAAAAAACCGCTTATGCATTCATTGGGCTATGGAGTCGTAATGCTTTAAAAAAAAACCATAATAGATTCCAAACTAAACTGGAAACATACTGAAAACCACCATTGTACTCTAGTTCTCAAAGTCAATCTTATTTATATACATCACCTACTCTAACCGATATCACTTCTTTGTTCAAGTATAGGAAAACTTCCAAATCAACCAAGCGAGTATCCGACTAACAAAATTAATTATACTTCCATCTTTGAGAAAAAGGATGACAGGAGCGGTTGCAAATTTCAAAACATGCCCTGGGAGCAGGTACTTATAGTTTTGAAATTCAAACTTCAAGAATTCCAAAATAAAAAATTCAGTCCCCCATTTTGACTCCATATAAATTGCTACTTGATCATAAAAGTCACATAGAAATACCTCATTTTGTTGTTGTTCCAACTGACTGAAATGTTGTTTCTTGTTACCTTTACTGATCTAAATGTTAAATGTGGATTGCTCAATATTTGATGGGGAAACATGCATGATCAATTTCTAATCTGAACCTGTCTGCTCTCTTTCATCATATCCTTGTAATCTGAATTCATCAGTATGATATGCCGGCCTATTACAACTGAGAATTTTTAAGAGAGAAGAAGAGATATGTTCTTCATTTCTTACACTTTTGTCTTGATAATGATCAAATAAAAACCGAGTCTGAAAATGTGCATCATGAAAAAATTGTTGATCACCCTCTCCAACAATGATATCTTTAGAGGATGTATCAAAGTTAAAAGGGTCTTCATTGGACTCTTGAACAACAAATTCATATCTATTTTCAAGCATAGCATTCATACTTTTCTGATCATCTCTTAGTTGATAAATAGGATTTCATGAAATTTCATTACACAACAAATATTTAAAATCCTCTTCATCATCACTATATTTATCGAATACTGGAAAATCAGAATAAAATATTGAAGGTTTCTGCATTGAAAAATCAACAATCTGATCTTGAAACAAATTTCGAAAAATATCACTGTCTTCTTCATCATCATCAGCCTTTACATAAAAATCTAAATCATTCTCGAACACCAAACATTATTTGGGATGGTTAAACATGATAGCCACCTCTTTTTCATGAAACAAAATAGAGTCTACAAGATCTTCAAGACTGTGTGGATGTTGCAGATCTGTGTAAGCAGGGGTTGCAACATGATTGTTCAGGAGCAGATCTATCTCTTCTTCTATTAAAGGAGGAGGTCGTCTGTGCAATTTTTGGATCAAGCAACTATTGTATTCTTTCTCTTTTGCAGGTTGACCATGATGCTGAATATCTTCTTCTTGAATGTGATCACAAGAGCTAAAATATTCTACTGTTTTATCAGCCAACTCCTCTTCATACTGATTATCTTCATCAAGTTGAGAAATTTCTGATATTCCTTCCTCCTATTCAAGAAGATGTGTTTGATCTGTTTGTCTTATAAATTTTATATTACAACAATCTTCAAAAAGTATTTCAGCTGAATATATTCTTTTACAATGCTGATGAAAAAGTATGTGAAAATATTTCAATGAAGGAATACTGGAATGAAGTAAATATTTATACTAGAGTCTAGCATCTCTTTCAAACAAAATCATAAACAGTTTCATGAGGACATCTTCATGATGTATATTTAATTCATCCATGATCTTGTGGAATGCAAACAAGTGTTGAGCGGGATTGTCGTCTGCATATTCTCCAAATTTAGGAAGGACATCTTCCCAAACTTTAATGTCTGGAACAGTGTTTGGAAAACCATAAACATATGTAAATTCCAGAGGAGAAAACCTTGCAGCAATCCGAGCAGCAAACGAAACCGACATTTTGAGATCAGTGGAGTTGCCAGTGAATCATGTAGAGTCTTCGAACCAAGGAGTCGTCAGGTGAATTATCACAGCCAATTGAATGCCTATCCTTTGTTCACCATCAAGGAACAGATATAAACTTTTGTCGTATCCCAGGGAAGATAGCTTCATTCCTCTGTACCCCGGCAACAACGCCAGAAAATGTTGTCGCAAGAGTTGGTTCTAGGTTGTAATAGAGCCAAGCCTTAGCACATTTTAAATGAAAAAATGAGTTATCACTCATAACTTGACTTGGGTTGTGTGCAAGTAAATTTTGAGATAACCACGAACCACTTTTGATTAAAAGCTGCCCCTTCCAACCTGAGAGGGATCTCTCGAATATATGTCACGATAGGATATCCAATAAGCTTAACAGTGGGCAGATCTGTGTGTAACAAAAAGTTTTGAGGTTTTTAGGGTTGATGGGTTGGACCGGGAGGTAGTCCATGGAGCAGAGGCGAGATAGAAGTTGATTACAAAGAGAAGGATTTATAAAAGTATGGCAGTAGAATAAAGATAAAACATATCAATACACAAGGAGCACTTAGTGATGAGTGAATTCCAAGCATAAATCAGTGGAAAGAGATCGTTGGGACAAAGCATCTAGAACAGGATGAATTATGAACCTTGATCTCTGCAAGAAACAACCCATAACTAGTCTACAACAGAGCATCTAACAGAGGATGAATTCTATTACAAAATAGTTACAAATCAAGAAGAAAAGATAGATGGAGTGATATTGAAACTAAGAAAATGGACAAACTCTGCAAGCAACATCACAAGAATCTCTGGTATGGATAAAACATGTTTCTGCAATCTTTTATTAAACTGAAAATGAAAGCTACAACCTAGGAGTAATACTCCTCTATATCCCCCC
>JZKD02S0044617.1:0-26121 GCA_000966675.3 Picea glauca | reverse complement strand
GGCATCGAGCCAACACACAGAGTGCAAGAGGGAAATCTTACTTGAGTTCAGGGAGAAGACAGAATCACTGTGGGATTTTGTGAGGAGAGACTCTGCCAGGAGGCCATTGAGTTGGTGTTTAGATAGAGCACAAGAAAGAACTCTTTGGAGTTTAGAGGAGAAGAAGTGTCAAGGAAGACCTTCATAGGGTTACTGAACACCCTACAGGCTCAGCGAGGAGTGCTTGAGTAGGAAGTGGCCAGAGGGAATTTCCATCCTTTCAAGGAGAGGAAGGAAGAGAGACTTAGAGGTCTAAGCAGTAGACAAAGATTAGGGTGGATAGCACCTTCATGTGCACAGGGATCCTGCAAGGAGTGCAAAGGTCGAGGAAACCTTTCAAGGTTTTAGAATAGAAAAATCTCAAGAGAGATAGTGCCTTTGCACATATAGCCATAGTTGAAGAGGAGAATAAGGCCAAGAAGACCCTTTGGAAGGTCTAAGTTTGAGGAAGCTCAGGAGGGAAATCATTTTCAAACATCGCCGACAGAAGCTGAAATCATAGGATTCGTATAAATAGGAGCAAAGCCTGAGGTATTTGATAAGTTGAATTCTTCGAAGGTTCGGGAAGAAATAGAGCACTCACAAGGGGGAGCACAGTTGCCGTTAGATCAGGATGAGGACAAGATTTGGACTGTTGATTTTTCACGTCCAAGAAGCACCAGGAGGAGAGTGCATAGGAGAAGAATATCTGAGCCATCAGATCTTGCAAAGACCGTTGACCATCATTGGATCTGGGAGAAGTTGTGCATGAATTAAGCTCATATATGAGCTAAGAAGAGGCCCATCAAAAGTCCTGAAACAATGAACACATCAGGATTTCAGAGATTCGGGGTTCGACATTTTGGGGATCCCGATGACAAGAGACCAGGGCACTTCATAGTGAAAACCTCGAAGTCATGAAATGTGACTTGCCTTTGGAGTAGAACTTTGGCATTTCAGCTATCCAGAGTTTGGGAGATAGAGGAGGCAAAGATTTTGGTGCCGAGAGTTTCAAACTCCCGGTACGCAAAACAACAAAAGCATCAGGACTGTCCACTTCAAAGGACATGTGGCAGAGATATGAATACATCAGGGTTTCAGATACCAGGAAGTTGAAGGATCAAGGTTTGGTTGTGGAGGATTCATTAAATCGTGAGTCTCGAAGTCCTGAAAAGAGCACGTAGTTGAGATTTTGAGGAAATCCCCGAAAGGGCATTTCGGTATTTTGGCTACCGAAAGATGCAGAGGTAAGAGTTGGGAACCCTTGACCCATAGAATCCTGAAAGGATCTGAACCATTGATCAAGGGAGGATTTGAGCCATTGATCTTTCTCAGGAGAAGGAGGACCGAAGTTTTTGGATTTCGATACTTTGATATTTTGGATACTAGAAGTACGAGAGGACAAGGAATTATTGCACTAGGATCTGTGAAGTTTGGAAACGTGAATTCTCGAAAGCATAGCGAGGATTATTGTCGGGACATGAGACAGGGTCATATTTCATCATACCGGGGATCAGGATTTCAGAAGTCCCGAGGACAAAGAGTTGACAACTTTATGTTGAAAGTCCCAAACTCGCGAAACACGACAAGCCGGGGAAAAGTAATCCTTGGAGGAGAAAGACGGGGATTCAACATTTTAGGATATCAGGATTCGACATTTCAGGAATCTTGAAGACAAGGAACCTGTGTATTTCGACATTGGAAACCCCGAAGTTCTGAAAGAGGCATGCGGTCATGGGGGAAGGTAGTCACATAGGCCGAAAATCCACCATTTCAGCATTTCGACATTCAGAGGTTCGAGAAGCAGAGGCTCTTGACAGCAGGACTTGGAGAGTCTCAAAATATGAAATCCCTTTTTCAGGAAAAGGTAGAGGTCATGTTGGAGGCCATGGGGAAGTTGAAGGACTTGTGGATCGAATTTGTTAAGGGTTTCTGAGTAAGAGCCCGAAGAGCTATTTCGGCTCATTGGAGGAATTCAAAACGATCCTGTAGTGGACTCTGGCCCGAGGGTAGGGGGTCTGCGATCAATCGAGCAGTTGAAGGAGAGGTTGGAAGTCCTCTCATGGATGATTCTTTTACACCTGTGGATAATCCTCTCTCCAAAATGACTCTTTCAATCATCATTTTTATCAAAAATTCCTCAACAACTCTTTCTGCAGTGCTCAACTCGTTCGACATAGACGCTCGGGGTTAACAATATCAGGTTTGGGGGGGTATCTTAGACACAGTAATGAGAGAGAAAATAAGAATGATGATCACAGTATAAACTCAATGTAGTCTATGGGTTCAAATTCTCAATTTTCAAAAGTGTTCTTGGTGCATGACAAGGTGGGATAAATAGGTAAATCGACAACGGGTCACTTGCAATGGGTATGAGGTATTCATTAACTCGGTTCTATCCATTATGGCGCGGTCTCAACAGTCGGATGATGGGATGGATGGGAATAAATGGTTTTCTATCCATTCATAGCATTGATCTAATGGTTATAACGTTCCTCAATGGCTAGATTTCTTTTCCATGGTGAAGTGCCATGTGTCATTGTTCTGATATCCCGACGAAGCTCCAATTTTTCAAATTTTCCTTCTGTGAGGTTCCCTCTAGGACTTTCTGTAAATTTTCAATCTTAGCCCTCTTCCTACTTATATTTCTAGCCTTATTTCTAGTGAGCTTCATCTTAGAATGCCTTTTTCCATTCTGATTCTTATCTTCTCTTAACATAGTTACTTCACGCTATTAAAATTATTTCCTAGGATTCAGGGATAATACCTCTTCTTTGTCTGGGATAAGTACTTCATTCTTTTGTTGGTCTTCTAATGTTCTTCCAGCTTCGATATCTAGGTCTCCAATGTTAAATAACTTCGATATGTTCTCCTGTTCTGCAATCAAGTGTGTGATCCTTCTAGCCATGAATTATTTTAACTCTTGCTTTTGTTGTTCTAACATTGCTTCTTCTTCTTTTCTTCTATCCTAGTCTCTTTCAATCCAAGGGATGGCTAGTAACATGGTAAATGGGGCGTTTTCTTCAATAAATTTAATAATCTCAAAATATTCTTATGTTGAAGTTCCATTGGAATTCATAGGTATCTAAGTGAGATTTCCACATAGGTTTACCAATTTTCCTCTGAATAATCTTATTCCTCCTAATGAAGGAATCATATAAGGATTCCCTATAGCTTCCCAAGTTCTCTATGTCATGATATTCACCTATGTTTTCTCATCCAGAACATAGTCAATGTCGAAGTCTCCAATTCTTTCTTCGATGCATTCTTTTTCTTTGAATATCCCTGATAAGATGATATGTCGGTGGTCATTCGGGATTTCTTTCATCTGTAACAATACTTTCTCTGATTCTTTCCAGGATTCTGCCATTTCTGGATCTGCCTTAGGGTTTTCCTAGTTCATGTTCATTCTTTCAACTTTAGCAATCATTCTAGGAAAATCCAACACTTCATGGTCCATAGCTTTGCAACAAAGACAACTAGGTCTTCTTCCAGGGAATTCCTTAGTAATATGTATGGGTCTTCTGCAGTTGTAACAGAGGGTTAATCCTCTCTTTCTTTTAAATGATCCCCAACTTCTCCTGTACTACGTGCTAGGAGCATAGGAGCTAACCTATAACAAATTCTCTCTAGGATCCTGCATCCATTTGTTAGTCCAAACATTCTTTCTATACATAGGTATAACATATCTTTCACTATTCTTGTCAGATCTATTAATATAAAATCTTCCTTCATCTATCAATACCCTAGTTTTCGAACTAGGATAGACTCTATTAAACATACCTAGATCCATATTCTAGAAACAAAAAATTCCACTTATCTTACTTCTACAGAGCAAAAAGCTTCCAGATCTAAAACTTTTCACTATACTTACCTTTATCAAAGCACAAAGCTTGTAGATATTACCTCTTTTAATTGGAAATTCTCACTTTTACCTTTCTTAGAGAACAAAGCTTTCAGATATTGCTTCTCTCCTTTAGATACAACTTCTTCTCTTCAGATCAATATTCTTTCTTTTAGCACAGAGCTTTATAAGTCAAGGAGAATATTTCATACTAGAGCGACAGATCTATGCACATAGCTTTCACAACTTCAGGATGAATCTTTGCACAAATCTCCTTCTTTCTCAGTTCCTAGAAATCACAGTTTTAGGTCCCGACAAAGAAACCATTTGTTGTAATAGGGGAAAAAATAGGGTTCAATGCTACAAAAACGCACCAAGAAAACCCTAACTATCGGCCCTTTCGGCAACACCTGTGAAGCAGATGAAGTTTCACCCAAGGTAGAGGCAGGGGTGGTTGCAAGACTCAGGTGTCTACAACCTTAGCTGGGACACAGATCTATGATTATGATACTTAATAGAGAGCACTTAGCACCATCAAATCCTCAATATGAAATTAATACCTACTTCATTGATAAAACAAAGCTTCACAGCATTCCAACTGATCTAATGTAGTTAAGTACTTATCACAAACAGAACAATCATATCTAGCAGAAGAAAGCACTAAGCACATTCATAGAAGTCATATCTAACATTCTTACACATCATTTTCACAAAGCATGAACACATTTAGCTATGTCTAACAAATCACTTAGCAAGAGATTCATAAACACATTAAGAAAAGCACATAGCATAACAACACAATATTTACATGGTTCACACCCACCCTGGGGCTATGTCCACCAACTCTTCTTTTTTATTGTCTTCAATCAATCGGTTACAAGCACAAATCCTCAAAAACCTTATTCTACATAGGACATAAGATCTACACAGCTTGCTAGATCCTTCTTCCTTGCATTACAACACCAAGCCTTCCACAATCTGCTACAAGGACCTGCACTTAGCTCTGCAAGTCTCTTAAAGTCATGCACAAAGCACTTATAGACTCTACTTGCACTTAGCATACATCCACATCACATAGATGCACCACCTTTCTATCTATCCTAAGCGTTTATTTCTATATTAAAAAATAATCCTAAACATGGGTAAGCCCATGGGCCAACATCCCATTCCCATTACATATTCCCACATCCCAAAAAGGGGTTGAGATCTCACACTCTCTTCTTCGTCTTGCGATCCTCCTTTGATAGGATGTCAAATTCCAAAAACAGGTCAAACTTGACCAGATATCAACAAAACCTGGTCAAGGGCCAACACTGTGGTTTTTATAAACCATGATATTCACCCTTTTGATGGGGAATGGAATGTAATGTCATCTTCATTTGTTAATCATAGACATCATTTAATGATTTCCTAGTGGTCTTATGTACATGCCTACAACATAGCATTAATGCACCGGATCCCATTAGAAATCCACAGTTAAGCGAGTTCAAGATAGGGTAGTATTGGGATGGGTGACCACCTGGGAAGTCCTAGTGTTTTACATGCCTATGGAATTTTATAAAATTATTCCAATTTATCCCACATGCATCTTGGGAATTTTTCTCCTCTCACTCTCTCATATATAATTCAGGTTAAGGTGGCCTTTTAAGCATGCAATGGAGTGTGACATAAAGATTTTTGTTAATGAAGTGTAGCCAACATCTCTTTCTTTTCAGAGGTAAGCTACCCCATCCTTCCAGTTTGTGTTCTACAATGTTTTTCTCTCTTATAGAAGTTGGGTTTCACTATATTTTTGTGTTTCTTTCAATATCTCTATGTATTTCCTTTTTGTATCTCTGTTATATTTTTGTCTTCATGTTCTTCTCAAAATAATCTGGATCATTGGTATCAGAGAAGTCTTATCTTTTTCATTTCTCAGGGAAAGTCCTCGACAAGGTCAACATATAGATATTTGGGTCTCGAGCTAGTTTTTATTGAGGAAAACCACTCTCTCTAGTCCAAGAAACCTCCCATGGCGAAAGAAAAGAGAGATGATAGAGCAGGAGATCCTTTCAAGATGTTGCTCGAGGAATCCCTCATGCGAAAAAGGAACGATATGATGGACAACTTCTCTTAGATCCTTCGAATACTATCGATGGAGACAACCAAGGAATATTCAACAAGCAACCATTTCGCAAGTGCACACACTTCAAGGTACAAGTCAGTTTTGATATCCCATTATTTTAAGTCTAGATAGATGTAGATGCTCTAGAAAAATGGTTGAATTTGCTAGAATTTTATTACTCTATCCAAAAAAATTCCAATAGTGAAAATATCACCTTCGCGCTCCTTAAATCCCTTCCTCATGTCAGAGCTTGGTGGGAAGGTTATCGGGAGAGATACATCATGGATGAATCTACACTATTTGGGAGAGAAACCACTTGGATGACCTTTGTAGATTCCCTAAATGAGGAGTTCTATGGTTCTACCCTATCGAAAACTATGATGACCAATACATGAGATGGACAACTCTATGTCGAAAAAGAGACCAGACAGTGCCAGAGTACACCAACATATTTCATACCTTGTGCTCAAAGTTGGGTATAAAAGACTCTAAGCAGCACCTATTTTTTAAGTAATGCAATGGTATACACATGTAAATCCAAACAATGATGCATTTCTTGGAAATCTCCTCACTGGGAGTTGATTATTTATATGCAGTCAAAATTGAGTAGAAATTCAAGGAGCAGAGTAAGTGGGAGAAGCATGGACAAAGAAAGGAAGGCCAACCTCAAGAGAGACAGTCCCATATGTAGGAAAATAAGGGTAACGGGAAGTCTAAGAAAGACAATAGAAAGTGGTGTGAGTTCCACAACAACCCTTGGCACAACACTGATGAATGTCTCTCAATACAGTCATTGGTGGCCGAGCTCAAAGACAAAGAGTCTAACCCAGAATTGGAGCCTGATTCATTAAATAATAAAATGAGACATGTCATTTATGAAAAACCCACTACTATTGTCGCAAATGCAACAATCCAATTAGAAGAGGATCCTAAGGAGGGAGAGTGACTCTTCCATCCATATATGTGGGTGAAGGGGACCCCGCTACATTTTATTGTTTATAGAGGAAGTAAAAAGAACATCATCTCAGCAGAGGTTGTCAAGCAGTTGGATTTTCCAACAACACCACACCTATAACCATACAACATCGGGTGGCTTCACCAGGGTCAAGATATTTGTTTCATCCATTAGTGTATCCTATCCTATGACATCAAGCCCTTCAAGGAGGAGGTATGATGCAGGAGCATCTCAAGGGATCCAACACGGAGACAAAAGATCGCTAGAAAAGCGCCCAACACAAATTTTTAAAATGTATTAAAATATTAATGGAGCCATCAAGTGGAGGCACACTTGTAAAATGTATATGGACCTTGAGTGATCTACTCTCATCCTTAGTAGGTAGAATGCATTTATGATAGTTAATGCAAATAGATAGAATTTAATTCTAGATTAGACAGTTTTAGAATGAGAGAGGGAAACAAGATATAGACACCCTCATTGTGTATCATATATAGGAGGATGCCAATTGGGAGCATAGAGATAGTAGGGAAGAACATTACCAAGAAGAGAAGAGCATACAAAGATGGAACAGAGAAACTGTGTTTGAAATACACCCATGTACAAAGATTTGAGTTAATAGAAGAAGTCTTAATTCAGATTCATGGTGTTGTATTTGTTTCTTGTATGGTTATGCTAAATGGTATGTTCATGGTTTTACTCTTTCTGTCATGCAATTGATTTTATGCTATGTCTGAATGTTTGAAATTTGAGAGAGAGAGAGAGTAAGGAAAATGAGTTTCAATTGTTTCTCTATCTGAGCAAGAGTTCCTCCAAGGAGTGCAGTTGAATTGTCCGCAAGGAGTGCGTTGATAAAGCGTTCATAGGTTTGTCTCTGAAAGCTCAGATGAGATATATTTTGTCCTCATTCTCTCAGAAGTGCAGCCAAGCACAAGAGTCGTGAAAGGAGTGCGCAGGCCGAGTAAAGTGTCAGAGTTGCGAACTTGAGAAATTGTTGAAGAACTACTACTGCAGGGAGTGCGGAGAGTCGAAGAATTTTTAATTTCCTTGGAGTAATTAAGGAATTTTCCACAAGGAGTGCGTGCAGGAGTCTTCTTCAAGACTCAGAGTTGGGGAAATCCCAGAAGGGATAGAGTCTCCATAGCCATCGAAGGAATCACAAGAATTTTTGTGCATTGGAACAGGGAGAAGGCATTGCAATTTTGTGTCGCAGGTAGTTGAGTACCATGGAAAAACCACTTGGTAAAAAGTTGTAGAAGTCCTCGTGAAGGAAAGAGAATGGATGGTCAAAATTATCTATGGAGAATTTGTGAAGTCCCGTGAGCCGTTAAATCTCATGGAGGAGTAGGGGAGTTACGGTGAGTATTCCCAAAGGTTTCAAGCTCAGGAGAGGCAACACCGTAGATTCAAGCCAACAAGAGCCATTGGATTTACACATCGATTTCTAATTCGGGGTTTCGTAGATTGAAGTCTCGTAATCCTTGCAATAGGACTCGCGAAATCACAAAACGCGAAGTCCCGAAGGGATGAAAGGATTTTGTGGGCCAAAGAATCAGTAGGGTAGAAAGGTGGCGCACTATCGACATGGAAGTCAAATTCTGTTGACCATTTCAGGGTTTCGTGGGGTGAAGTCCTGAAATCCTTGCATCAGGATTTGCGAAACTGTGAAGTCCAAAGTCCTAATGGGAAGAAGGGTTTTTGAAAGGTCAATTTTGCGGGCGCATCGGAGTTTTGGTAAATTGGGTTTCGGAAGTCGAGGGGACGAGTTGCTTGACATCGCAACCCCCGAAATCGCGATAAGGAGAAATTCGAAATAGTGAGAGAAAATGTCAAGTGTTGACTATTTTCGAGTTTCAGAGATTGAGAGACAAGACGCTTGACCACAGGATTCACGGAATCGCGAAGTCTGATCTCCCAAAGCGTGAAGGGATTTTCCTCGAGGTGTTGTTGTGGGTGAAGATTTCCCGAAAGGGAAATAGGAGAGCCAATTGTTGAGAGCTCTTCGGGCTAGTTGAAGAAGAAAGATCCTGTGTACGTGGAATTCCGACCTGCAGGTTGAGGAGGGTTGCGTCATCATTTTTGGTATCAGAGAACATAAAGGTTTATTTTCTTTCTGTAGCAAGGAAAAGGAAAATTGACCATGCCACCGAGGAGAAGGGACATGCAAACACCCGATCTTCCAGAGAATAGGGAAGTGCCAAGAAGAATGGGTAGGCAGAGGCCTGATCCCCCTATAGAAAGAGAAATGCATGATTTATGCACCAGACTTGAAGACATGGAGACAAAACAAAGGCGTACAGTTAGTGCTGGGGATCTTAGTTATTCTGAAAGTGAAATTGAAGTTGAACAGGAAAGGGGATAAGTTGCAGCTGAAGATGCAGCAAACGAATGCTTGATTAGGGCTATTGCAAGAATGGGTGCAAGAGAAAAAATGGACATTCCAGTTTATGAGGGAAACTTGGATGCAAAGGAGCTTCTAGACTATATTAGATCTCTAGACACATATTTTGACTATGAAGATGTCGAAGAGGAAAAAAACGTCAAACATGTTGTCACGAGATTAAAGGGACATGCAACATTGTGGTGGGATGAACTACAAGCTGATAGACGCTACAAAGGAAAGCAGAAGATCAAGAGTTGGGACAGAATGATCACGAAGATGAAGGAAAAATTCATCCCCAGAGATTACCAGATTACTTTGTTTGGAAGAATGCATAACTTGAGACAGAAGATGATGACAGTGAACACTAAAGAATTCTACAGGCTGAACATCAGGGCAGGTCATCGGGAGAGCGATGATGAAAAAGTTTCCAGGTACATGAATGGCCTGAGATATGGCATTCAAAATGAGATGAGCATGGTAACCATATTAACGGTGGAAGATTCTTATTAGATGGCTCTAAAAGATGAAGAGAAGTTGAGCTGAAAATAGGGTCAAAGAAGCCGAGGCAAAAGTCAGCCTAAGGGAAAATCAATTGCCCAGGATAAAAATCAGAAACCCAAGGAGGATTGGAAGAAACCTTAGACTCGAACTAAGAGAGGTGGAAGCTCACAGCGAGGGAAATATGTTGAACAGAGGGGGAAACATACCAAACAGAGAGGAGATTACACTAATAATAATATTTTTCCTCGTACCAAAGGTAGAGGAAGAGGAAGAGGTGGAGTAATAACATGCTTCACATGTGGAAATAATGGGCACAAGTCTTACGAGTGTCCAGATAAAAAGAAAGAGAGTGGAGAGACTCACATCGCTGAAGCATAGAGGCGAGATATTGAGGCAAAAGATGTTGAAGGCGGAAGATCATTGATGATGCGAAAATCTCTTTTGACACTAGAGAAGGAGGTGGAGAGTTCAGTCCAAAGAAATAGACTTTTCCAGACTGCTTGCAAGACCAAGGATAGGGTATGCAAGTTCATTATGGACAATGGTATCACAGATAATCTCATTTCAACAGAGATGGTAGAAAAGCTGGAGTTGGAGACAATTGATCATCCAAGCCCATACAGAGTTTCATGGCTACAAAAAGGACATCAGGTAACTGTCACTAAACAGTGTTTAGTTGAATTTAAGATAGGAGGATATAATGATAANTGGAGAGACTCACATCGCTGAAGCACAGAGGCAAGATATTGAGGCAGAAGATGTTGAAGGCGGAAGATCGTTGATGATGCGAAAAGCTCTTTTGACACTAGAGAAGGAGGTGGAGAGTTCAGTCCAAAGAAATAGACTTTTCCAGACTGCTTGCAAGACCAAGTATAGGGTATGAAAGGTCATTATGGACAATGGTATCACAAATAATCTCGTTTCAACAGAGATGGTAGAAAAGCTGGAGTTGGAGACAATTGATCATCCAAGCCCATACAGAGTTTCATGGCTACAAAAAGGACATCAGGTAATTGTCACTAAACAATGTTTAGTTGAATTTAAGATAGGAGGATATAATGATAAGATAATTTGTGATGTTATTCCCATGGATGTTTGTCATCTATTGTTGGGTAGACCATGGCAATATGACAGGAATGTGATTCATGATGAGAGAATGAACACATACACCCTAGAGAAGAATGGGAGAACTCACATGTTGCTTCCAATCAAGGATAAGGAGGTGAAACTAGAAGTAAGCAACACTTTACTTCTCATGAGTGGGAAGGAACTTATTATAGAGGTCAAGAAGAAGGAGGATCCACAATTCATTGTGGTCAGGAAACTGAAGATTTTTTTGACCAGCACAAGAGTGGATGATTTACCAGAAGAAGTTCAGGAACTACTAGAAGAGTTCGCTGACATAGTAGTGGACGAACTACCTCGTTCGTTGCCATCGATTTGAAGTGTGAGTCATCATATTGATCTCATACCAGGAGCTAGTTTTCCAAACAAATCCATGTATAGATTGATGCCACAGAAGAATGAAGAGGTCAAAATACAAATCCAGGATTTGTTAGACAAAGGATTGGTCAGAGAAAGCTTGAGTCCGTGTGATGTTCTAACAGTACTCAGTCTGAAGAAAGATGGAGGTTGGAGGATGTGTACTGACTCAAGGGTGATCAACAAGATAACCATCAGGTATAGATTTCCATTGCCAAGGATGGATGATCTGATGGATTGCTTGAGTGGAGCAAAATTCTTTTCAANGGAGAGTCGAAGAATTTTTAATTTCCTTGGAGTAATTAAGGAATTTTCCACAAGGAGTGCGTGCAGGAGTCTTCTTCAAGACTCAGAGTTGGGGAAATCCCAGAAGGGATAGAGTCTCCATAGCCATCGAAGGAATCACAAGAATTTTTGTGCATTGGAACAGGGAGAAGGCATTGCAATTTTGTGTCGCAGGTAGTTGAGTACCATGGAAAAACCACTTGGTAAAAAGTTGTAGAAGTCCTCGTGAAGGAAAGAGAATGGATGGTCAAAATTATCTATGGAGAATTTGTGAAGTCCCGTGAGCCGTTAAATCTCATGGAGGAGTAGGGGAGTTACGGTGAGTATTCCCAAAGGTTTCAAGCTCAGGAGAGGCAACACCGTAGATTCAAGCCAACAAGAGCCATTGGATTTACACATCGATTTCTAATTCGGGGTTTCGTAGATTGAAGTCTCGTAATCCTTGCAATAGGACTCGCGAAATCACAAAACGCGAAGTCCCGAAGGGATGAAAGGATTTTGTGGGCCAAAGAATCAGTAGGGTAGAAAGGTGGCGCACTATCGACATGGAAGTCAAATTCTGTTGACCATTTCAGGGTTTCGTGGGGTGAAGTCCTGAAATCCTTGCATCAGGATTTGCGAAACTGTGAAGTCCAAAGTCCTAATGGGAAGAAGGGTTTTTGAAAGGTCAATTTTGCGGGCGCATCGGAGTTTTGGTAAATTGGGTTTCGGAAGTCGAGGGGACGAGTTGCTTGACATCGCAACCCCCGAAATCGCGATAAGGAGAAATTCGAAATAGTGAGAGAAAATGTCAAGTGTTGACTATTTTCGAGTTTCAGAGATTGAGAGACAAGACGCTTGACCACAGGATTCACGGAATCGCGAAGTCTGATCTCCCAAAGCGTGAAGGGATTTTCCTCGAGGTGTTGTTGTGGGTGAAGATTTCCCGAAAGGGAAATAGGAGAGCCAATTGTTGAGAGCTCTTCGGGCTAGTTGAAGAAGAAAGATCCTGTGTACGTGGAATTCCGACCTGCAGGTTGAGGAGGGTTGCGTCATCATTTTTGGTATCAGAGAACATAAAGGTTTATTTTCTTTCTGTAGCAAGGAAAAGGAAAATTGACCATGCCACCGAGGAGAAGGGACATGCAAACACCCGATCTTCCAGAGAATAGGGAAGTGCCAAGAAGAATGGGTAGGCAGAGGCCTGATCCCCCTATAGAAAGAGAAATGCATGATTTATGCACCAGACTTGAAGACATGGAGACAAAACAAAGGCGTACAGTTAGTGCTGGGGATCTTAGTTATTCTGAAAGTGAAATTGAAGTTGAACAGGAAAGGGGATAAGTTGCAGCTGAAGATGCAGCAAACGAATGCTTGATTAGGGCTATTGCAAGAATGGGTGCAAGAGAAAAAATGGACATTCCAGTTTATGAGGGAAACTTGGATGCAAAGGAGCTTCTAGACTATATTAGATCTCTAGACACATATTTTGACTATGAAGATGTCGAAGAGGAAAAAAACGTCAAACATGTTGTCACGAGATTAAAGGGACATGCAACATTGTGGTGGGATGAACTACAAGCTGATAGACGCTACAAAGGAAAGCAGAAGATCAAGAGTTGGGACAGAATGATCACGAAGATGAAGGAAAAATTCATCCCCAGAGATTACCAGATTACTTTGTTTGGAAGAATGCATAACTTGAGACAGAAGATGATGACAGTGAACACTAAAGAATTCTACAGGCTGAACATCAGGGCAGGTCATCGGGAGAGCGATGATGAAAAAGTTTCCAGGTACATGAATGGCCTGAGATATGGCATTCAAAATGAGATGAGCATGGTAACCATATTAACGGTGGAAGATTCTTATTAGATGGCTCTAAAAGATGAAGAGAAGTTGAGCTGAAAATAGGGTCAAAGAAGCCGAGGCAAAAGTCAGCCTAAGGGAAAATCAATTGCCCAGGATAAAAATCAGAAACCCAAGGAGGATTGGAAGAAACCTTAGACTCGAACTAAGAGAGGTGGAAGCTCACAGCGAGGGAAATATGTTGAACAGAGGGGGAAACATACCAAACAGAGAGGAGATTACACTAATAATAATATTTTTCCTCGTACCAAAGGTAGAGGAAGAGGAAGAGGTGGAGTAATAACATGCTTCACATGTGGAAATAATGGGCACAAGTCTTACGAGTGTCCAGATAAAAAGAAAGAGAGTGGAGAGACTCACATCGCTGAAGCATAGAGGCGAGATATTGAGGCAAAAGATGTTGAAGGCGGAAGATCATTGATGATGCGAAAATCTCTTTTGACACTAGAGAAGGAGGTGGAGAGTTCAGTCCAAAGAAATAGACTTTTCCAGACTGCTTGCAAGACCAAGGATAGGGTATGCAAGTTCATTATGGACAATGGTATCACAGATAATCTCATTTCAACAGAGATGGTAGAAAAGCTGGAGTTGGAGACAATTGATCATCCAAGCCCATACAGAGTTTCATGGCTACAAAAAGGACATCAGGTAACTGTCACTAAACAGTGTTTAGTTGAATTTAAGATAGGAGGATATAATGATAAGATACTTTGTGATGTTATTCCCATGGATGTTTGTCATCTATTGTTGGGTAGACCATGGCAATATGACAGGAATGTGATTCATGATGAGAGAATGAACACATACACCCTAGAAAAGAATGGGAGAACTCACATGTTGCTTCCAATCAAGGATAAGGAGGTGAAACTGGAAGTAAGCAACACTTTACTTCTCATGAGTGGGAAGGAACTTATTATAGAGGTCAAGAATGAGGATCCACAATTCATTGTGGTCAGGAAACCGAAGATTTTTTTGACCAGCACAAGAGTGGATGATTTACCAGAAGAAGTTCAGGAACTACTGGAAGAGTTCGCTGACATAGTAGTGGACGAACTACCTCGTTCATTGCCATTGATTTGAAGTGTGAGTCATCATATTGATCTCATACCAGGAGCTAGTTTTCCAAACAAATCCATGTATAGATTGATGCCACAGGAGAATGAAGAGGTCAAAATACAAATCCAGGATTTGTTAGACAAAGGATTGGTCAGAGAAAGCTTGAGTCCGTGTGATGTTCTAACAGTACTCAGTCTGAAGAAAGATGGAGGCTGGAGGATGTGTACTGACTCAAGGGTGATCAACAAGATAACCATCAGGTATAGATTTCCTTTGCCAAGGATGGATGATCTGATGGATTGCTTGAGTGGAGCAAAATTCTTTTCAAAGATTGATTTGAAAAGCGATTATCATCAAATCTGCATGAGAGAAGGTGATGAATGGAAGACAACCTTCAAGACTAACAAAGTGTTGTATGAATGGCTTGTTATTCCATTTGGGTTAACAAACACACCGAGTACTTTCATGAGGTTGATGAATGAAGTCCTGAGGGATTTCATCAGAAAATTTGTTATCATATATCTGGATGATATATTGATTTTTAGAAAAACTGTGGCAAAGCATATGAAACATTTGGATACAATGATGAGGAAGTTACAGTGGGAGAAGATGATGATAAACATGAAGAAATCATCATTCATGAAAACAAAACTCATCTATTTGGGTTTTGTTATTTGTGTAGATAAATTGAGGATGGATCCAGATAAAGTGGAAGTGATCAAGAATTGGCCATCACCGAAGAGTATATTTGAGGTGAGAAGTTTTCACGGATTGGCTAGTTTCTACTGAAAAATCATTAGGAATTTCAGTGGAACTAGTGCACCGATGATGGATACAGTGAAGAAAAGACACAAATATTTTCACTAGACAGAAGAGGTTGAGAAGAGTTTTAATCTATTGAAGAGGAATATCACGGAACGACCTATTCTGGTGCTGCCGGATTTCCAAAAAACATTTCAAGTGAAATGTGATGCGAGTGGATTTGCAATAGGGGTAGTCTTGAGTCAAGAAGATAGATCGATAGCATACTTCAACGAGAAGCTGAATGAAGCGAAAGTGAAGTACTCCACTTATGATAGGAATTTTATGTTATTATTCAGGCATTAAAGAACTGAAGACATTACTTGATCTCGAAAGAGTTTGTCTTTTACAGTGACAATCATGCATTGTAGTTTGTGACTCAACAGGAAAAGTTGAATCAGAGACATGTTAAATGGGTTGAATATATGCAAAATTTCACTTTTCCGATTAAACATATTTCTGGTACTGCTAACAAAGTTGTTGATGCTTTGAGTAGGAAGTGTTTGCTATTGCAGGAGTTCAAAGTCAAAACATTGGGTTTGGATGATCTCAGGGACATGTACAGGGATGATCTAGATTTTAAAGGGGCGTATGAACCAGTTGAGAATACAATTCTTAGAGATAGAATCCAATGGGAAAAATACATGATCCAGGAAGGATTATTGTTTAAAGGTAATCATCTTTGTATTCCAAAATGCTCCATGAGAGAGAATTTGCTGAAGGAGAAACACAACGGAGGATTGGCCGAGCACTTTGGTCATGACAAGACATTCGCAAAGTTGAATGAGTCATATTTTTGGCTAGGAATGCGATCATATGTCAAGATATTCGTGGACAGATGCATAATTTGCCAGCATTCTAAAGGAAAGAGGCAGAATGCATGTTTTTATCAACCATTTCCCATACCTGAGAAGCCATGGGATGCAGTCAGCATGTATTTTATATTGGGGTTGCCAAGAACACAAAGAGGTTTTGACTCAATCTTTGTTTTGGTGGACAGATTTTCCAAGATGGGACACTTCATTCCATGTTATAAAACTAGTGATGCAACTCACATTGTGAATCTGTTTTTCAAAG
Organism: Picea glauca; assembly: GCA_000966675.3. Lineage (NCBI taxonomy): Eukaryota > Viridiplantae > Streptophyta > Pinopsida > Pinales > Pinaceae > Picea > Picea glauca. Next base: position 9,767 of record JZKD02S0044617.1, on the reverse strand, counting down.
AAGTCATTCGACTTCACGGCTTACCAAGGAGCATAGCTTCGGATCAAGACACTAAGTTCGCAGGACACTTTTGGAGGACCCTATGGAAAAATCTAGGAACTAACTTATCGTTTAGTTCAACTTATCATCCTTAGATGGATGGATAGACATAAGTGGTGAACAGAAGTCTGGGCGACTTGCTGAGAAGCTTGGTGATAGAACACCACAACCAGTGGGACAACATATTACCACATGCAGAATTTTCTTATAACGACTCAGTTAACAGAAGCACAGGGTAGAGTCCATTTCATATTGTTTATGGTATGCAGCCTAGAGGAATTTATGAGTTAAGGGATTCAGAAAAAAATGTGATTAAGAGCACTAGTGCAAAAAATTTTGCATAAGCGATGAAGGAACTTCACAGCCAGGTGAAGGAGTGATTGCAGAATTCGAGCCAGGAATATAAGCACAGAGTAGATCAACACAGGAGACAAATTCAATTTGAGGTTGGTGATTTGATTCTGGCACATTTGAGAAAGGAAATATTCCCGAGATGAACATATAATAAACTGAAGATGAAGAAAATCGGACCATGTAAGGTCTTGAAGAAATTTGGGGAAAATTCTTACGAGATTGAATTACCCGATGGGATCGAAATTTCTCCGATATTCAATATCTCAGATTTGTACCCATATAAAGCTAAGGAAATAGGGACAGGAAATGAACATCCAGAATTCCAGTGGACAAAACAGATGTTAGTTGCAGAAAATCCACAAATGGAGCTCATACTGGACAAAAGAGTGAGTAAGAAGACCAGGCGAAAGAAATACTTTGAGTATTTGGTCAAATGGAAAGGCCATATAGTTGAAGATGCCAGCTGGTAAAANTTGCCAAGGATGGATGATCTGATGGATTGCTTGAGTGGAGCAAAATTCTTTTCAAAGATTGATTTGAAAAGCGATTATCATCAAATCTGCATGAGAGAAGGTGATGAATGGAAGACAACCTTCAAGACTAACAAAGTGTTGTATGAATGGCTTGTTATTCCATTTGGGTTAACAAACACACCGAGTACTTTCATGAGGTTGATGAATGAAGTCCTGAGGGATTTCATCAGAAAATTTGTTATCATATATCTGGATGATATATTGATTTTTAGAAAAACTGTGGCAAAGCATATGAAACATTTGGATACAATGATGAGGAAGTTACAGTGGGAGAAGATGATGATAAACATGAAGAAATCATCATTCATGAAAACAAAACTCATCTATTTGGGTTTTGTTATTTGTGTAGATAAATTGAGGATGGATCCAGATAAAGTGGAAGTGATCAAGAATTGGCCATCACCGAAGAGTATATTTGAGGTGAGAAGTTTTCACGGATTGGCTAGTTTCTACTGAAAAATCATTAGGAATTTCAGTGGAACTAGCGCAACGATGATGGATACAGTGAAGAAAAGACACAAATATTTTCACTAGACAGAAGAGGTTGAGAAGAGTTTTAATCTTTTGAAGAGGAAGATCACGGAACGACCTATTCTGGTGCTGCCGGATTTCCAAAAGACATTTCAAGTGAAATGCGATGCGAGTGGATTTGCAATAGGGGTAGTCTTGAGTCAAGAAGATAGACCGATAGCATACTTCAACGAGAAGCTGAATGAAGCGAAAGTGAAGTACTCCACTTATGATAGGAATTTTATGTTATTATTCAGGCATTAAATAATTGAAGACATTACTTGATCCCGAAAGAGTTTGGTGACAATCATGCATTGCAGTTTGTGACTCAACAGGAAAAGTTGAATCAAAGACATGTTAAATGGGTTGAATATATGCAAAATTTCACTTTTCCGATTAAACATATTTCTGGTACTGCTAACAAAGTTGTTGATGCTTTGAGTAGGAAGTGTTTTCTATTGCAGGAGTTCAAAGTCAAAACATTGGGTTTTGATGATCTCAGGGACATGTACAGGGATGATCCAGATTTTAAAGGGGCGTATGAACCAGTTGAGAATCCAATTCTTAGAGATAGAAGCCAATGGGAAAAATACATGATCCAGGAAGGATTATTGTTTAAAGGTAATCATCTTTGTATTCCAAAATGCTCCATGAGAGAGAATTTGCTGAAGGAGAAACACAACGGAGGATTGGCCGAGCACTTTGGTCATGACAAGACATTCGCAAAGTTGAATGAGTCATATTTTTGGCTAGGAATGCGATCATATGTCAAGATATTCGTGGACAGATGCATAATTTGCCAGCATTCTAAAGGAAAGAGGCAGAATGCATGTTTTTATCAACCATTTCCCATACCTGAGAAGCCATGGGATGCAGTCAGCATGTATTTTATATTGGGGTTGCCAAGAACACAAAGAGGTTTTGACTCAATCTTTGTTTTGGTGGACAGATTTTCCAAGATGGGACACTTCATTCCATGTTATAAAACTAGTGATGCAACTCACATTGTGAATCTGTTTTTCAAAGAAGTCATTCGACTTCACGGCTTACCAAGGAGCATAGCTTCGGATCAAGACACTAAGTTCGCAGGACACTTTTGGAGGACCCTATGGAAAAATCTAGGAACTAACTTATCGTTTAGTTCAACTTATCATCCTTAGATGGATGGATAGACATAAGTGGTGAACAGAAGTCTGGGCGACTTGCTGAGAAGCTTGGTGATAGAACACCACAACCAGTGGGACAACATATTACCACATGCAGAATTTTCTTATAACGACTCAGTTAACAGAAGCACAGGGTAGAGTCCATTTCATATTGTTTATGGTATGCAGCCTAGAGGAATTTATGAGTTAAGGGATTCAGAAAAAAATGTGATTAAGAGCACTAGTGCAAAAAATTTTGCATAAGCGATGAAGGAACTTCACAGCCAGGTGAAGGAGTGATTGCAGAATTCGAGCCAGGAATATAAGCACAGAGTAGATCAACACAGGAGACAAATTCAATTTGAGGTTGGTGATTTGATTCTGGCACATTTGAGAAAGGAAATATTCCCGAGATGAACATATAATAAACTGAAGATGAAGAAAATCGGACCATGTAAGGTCTTGAAGAAATTTGGGGAAAATTCTTACGAGATTGAATTACCCGATGGGATCGAAATTTCTCCGATATTCAATATCTCAGATTTGTACCCATATAAAGCTAAGGAAATAGGGACAGGAAATGAACATCCAGAATTCCAGTGGACAAAACAGATGTTAGTTGCAGAAAATCCACAAATGGAGCTCATACTGGACAAAAGAGTGAGTAAGAAGACCAGGCGAAAGAAATACTTTGAGTATTTGGTCAAATGGAAAGGCCATATAGTTGAAGATGCCAGCTGGTAAAACGAAGTAGAGATCCAGAGGCATGGACACATCGTACACGAGATCATGGAAAGGAGCCCATGAAAATTTTCAAGCAAGGGAGTATGATGCAGGAGCATCTCAAGCGAGCCAGCGCAGAGACAAAAGACAACTGGAAAAGCGCCCAACACAAATTTTGAAAATGTCTTAAAATATTAATGAAGCCATCAAGTGGAGGCACACTTGTAAAATGTAAAAATACCTTGAGCGATCCACTCTCTTCCTTAGTAGGTAGAAGGAATTTATGATAGTTAATGCAAATAGATAGAATTTAATTCTAGATTAGACAGTTTTAGAATGAGAGAGGGAAACGGGATATAGACACCCTCATTGTGTATCATAGATAGGAGGATGCCAATTGAGAGAATAGAGACAATAGGGAAGAACATTACCAAGAAGAGAAGATCATACAGAGTTGGAACATAGAAACTATGTTTGAAAGACACCCATCTACAGAGATTTGAGTTAATAGAAGAAGTCTTAATTCAGATTCATGGTGTTGTATTTGTTTCTTGTATGGTTATGCTAAATGGTATGTTCATGGTTTTACTCTTTCTATCATGCAATTGCTTTTATGCTATGNCCAATGGGAAAAATACATGATCCAGGAAGGATTATTGTTTAAAGGTAATCATCTTTGTATTCCAAAATGCTCCATGAGAGAGAATTTGCTGAAGGAGAAACACAACGGAGGATTGGCCGAGCACTTTGGTCATGACAAGACATTCGCAAAGTTGAATGAGTCATATTTTTGGCTAGGAATGCGATCATATGTCAAGATATTCGTGGACAGATGCATAATTTGCCAGCATTCTAAAGGAAAGAGGCAGAATGCATGTTTTTATCAACCATTTCCCATACCTGAGAAGCCATGGGATGCAGTCAGCATGTATTTTATATTGGGGTTGCCAAGAACACAAAGAGGTTTTGACTCAATCTTTGTTTTGGTGGACAGATTTTCCAAGATGGGACACTTCATTCCATGTTATAAAACTAGTGATGCAACTCACATTGTGAATCTGTTTTTCAAAGAAGTCATTCGACTTCACGGCTTACCAAGGAGCATAGCTTCGGATCAAGACACTAAGTTCGCAGGACACTTTTGGAGGACCCTATGGAAAAATCTAGGAACTAACTTATCGTTTAGTTCAACTTATCATCCTTAGATGGATGGATAGACATAAGTGGTGAACAGAAGTCTGGGCGACTTGCTGAGAAGCTTGGTGATAGAACACCACAACCAGTGGGACAACATATTACCACATGCAGAATTTTCTTATAACGACTCAGTTAACAGAAGCACAGGGTAGAGTCCATTTCATATTGTTTATGGTATGCAGCCTAGAGGAATTTATGAGTTAAGGGATTCAGAAAAAAATGTGATTAAGAGCACTAGTGCAAAAAATTTTGCATAAGCGATGAAGGAACTTCACAGCCAGGTGAAGGAGTGATTGCAGAATTCGAGCCAGGAATATAAGCACAGAGTAGATCAACACAGGAGACAAATTCAATTTGAGGTTGGTGATTTGATTCTGGCACATTTGAGAAAGGAAATATTCCCGAGATGAACATATAATAAACTGAAGATGAAGAAAATCGGACCATGTAAGGTCTTGAAGAAATTTGGGGAAAATTCTTACGAGATTGAATTACCCGATGGGATCGAAATTTCTCCGATATTCAATATCTCAGATTTGTACCCATATAAAGCTAAGGAAATAGGGACAGGAAATGAACATCCAGAATTCCAGTGGACAAAACAGATGTTAGTTGCAGAAAATCCACAAATGGAGCTCATACTGGACAAAAGAGTGAGTAAGAAGACCAGGCGAAAGAAATACTTTGAGTATTTGGTCAAATGGAAAGGCCATATAGTTGAAGATGCCAGCTGGTAAAATGAAGTAGAGATCCAGAGGCATGGACACATCGTACACGAGATCATGGAAAGGAGCCCATGAAAATTTTCAAGCAAGGGAGTATGATGCAGGAGCATCTCAAGCGAGCCAGCACAGAGACAAAAGACAGCTGGAAAAGCGCCCAACACAAATTTTGAAAATGTATTAAAATATTAATGAAGCCATCAAGTGGAGGCACACTTGTAAAATGTAAACATACCTTGAGCGATCCACTCTCTTCCTTAGTAGGTAGGAGGAATTTATGATAGTTAATGCAAATAGATAGAATTTAATTCTAGATTAGACAGTTTTAGAATGAGAGAGGGAAACAGGATATAGACACCCTCATTGTGTATCATAGATAGGAGGATGCCAATTGAGAGAATAGAGACAGTAGGGAAGAACATTACCAAGAAGAGAAGATCATACAGAGTTGGAACATAGAAACTATGTTTGAAAGACACCCATCTACAGAGATTTGAGTTAATAGAAGAAGTCTTAATTCAGATTCATGGTGTTGTATTTGTTTCTTGTATGGTTATGCTAAATGGTATGTTCATGGTTTTACTCTTTCTATCATGCAATTGCTTTTATGCTATGCATGAATGATTTCTTGTTGAATGTTTGAAATCTGAGAGAGAGAGAGAGTAAGGGAAATGAGTTTCAATTGTTTCTCTATCTAAGCAAGAGTTCCTGCAAGGAGTGTAGTTGAATTGTCTGCAAGGAGTGTAGTTGAATTGTCTGCAAGGAGTGCGTTGACAAAGGGTTCATAGGTTTGTCTCTGAAAGCTCAGATGAGATAGATTTTGTCCTCATTCTCTCACAAGTCCAGCCAGGCACATGAGTCGTGCAAGGAGTGCACATGTCGAGTAAAGTCTCAGAGTTGCGAACCTAAGAAATTGTTGAAGAACTACTACTGCAGGGAGTGCGCAGAGTCGAAGAATTTTTAATTTCCTTGGAGTAATTAAGGAATTTGCCGCAAGGAGTGCGTGTAGGAGTCTTCTTAAAGTAACAAAGTTGGTAAAATCCTAGAAGGGATAGAGTCTCCACATATATCAAAGGAAGCACAGGAAATTTTGTGCATTGGATCAGGGAGAAGGCATTGCAAGTTTGTGTCGCAGGTAGTTGAGTACCGTGGAAAAACCACTTGGTAAAAAGTTGCAGAAGTCCTCGTGAAGGAAAGAGAATGGACAATCAGAATTCTCTATGGAGAATTTGCAAAGTCCCGTGAGTCATTAGATCTCATGGAGGAGTAGGGGAGTTACAACGAGTATTCCCAAAGGTTTCAAGCTCAGGAGAGGCAGCACCATAGATTCAAGCCAATAGGAGCCATTGGATTTACACATGGATTTCTAATTCGGGGTTTCGTAGATTGAAGTCCCGTAATCCTTGCAACAGGACTCGCTAAATCACGAAACATGAAGTCCTGAAGGGATGAAAGGATTTTGTGGGCCACAGAATCAGTAGGGTGGACAAGTGGTGCACTATCAACATGGAAGTCAAATTTCGTTGACCATTTCGGGGTTTCGTGGGGTGAAGTCCCAAAATCCTTGCATCAAGATTCACGAAATCATGAAGTCCGAAGTCCCAACAGAAAGAAGGGTTGTTGAAATCTCAACTTGGCAGGCGCATCAGAGTTTTGGTAAATCAAGTTTCAAAAGTCGAGGGGATGATTTGCTTGACATCGCAACCCCCTAAATCGCGATAAGGAGAAATCCGAAATAGAGAGAGAAAAGGTCAAGTGTTGACTATTTTCGGGTTTCGGAAATTGAGAGACAAGACGCTTGACCATAGGATTCACAGAATCACGAAGTCTGATCTCCCGAAGTGTGAAGGGAGATTCCTTGAGGTATTTTTGTGGGTGTAGATTTCCCGAAAGGGAAATAGGAGAGCCAATTGTTGAGATCTCTTTGGGCCAGTTGAAGAAGAAAGATCTTGTGTACGTGGACTTCCGACCTATGAGTTGAGGAGGGTTGTGTCATCAAGGTATTATGTGATGTTTCTCCAATAGAAATCTGTGATGTTCTATTAGGCCAGCCATATATGTGGAGGTGTCATGTTTTTTATGAGTCTCAACCCCATAGCGTCATTGTTACTCTGGGGGGTCAGATATACCAGATACCAGAGGTAGTTTCGACTATTGTCCCACCAAAAAAATGCCACAAAGTAATCTTTCATACTACAAAGTTTAGCCTCTTCACAATCCAATCAGAAGGTGAAAATAAGGACACTGCAACCAATGCATCCTCAGCCCAGGACCTTTCTATCTAGCAGAAGTAGATCAACAATATTGTAGATGAGTATCAAGATGCTCTTGTTGCACCTACGAGAGTGCCTCCACACTGCCCAGTCAAGCAAGGTTATAACAGAACCCTTCATACTCTCCATGTTTCATCTTCACTGACAAAGTCCTCCCACACTCAGGTAGATCATGTAGCTAGATTGGTTGAACAGATCCAACCCCTCAAGCAACATGTTCATGACATTCTTCAACAAGCTAAGAAGGACAACTTATTCAGCAAGGAAATTAATGCACCAAACTTCAGATTTAGTAGAAGTCTCCTCATATCCCAAGGTAACTTGATGCAATGGTGACCAATCCTTCATAAGGGGGGAGGAATGATCCAGATGGATCTCATTGGCCATCCACCTCTTCCACTGAATCACCATTTTGAGCCTGTGGTTTTGATAAGCCATGATATTCACCCTTTTGATGGGGAATGGAATGTAATTTCATCTTCATTTTTTAATTACAAACATCATTTAATGATTTCCTAATGGTATTATGTACATTCCTACAACATAGCATTAATCCAATGAATCCCATTAGAACTCTGCATTTAAGCACACTCAGGATAGAGTAGTACTAGTATGGGTGACCNCCCTTTGGATTTGAACTTGTAACCTCTTAAGAGAACACACATGTTCTTAACCAATACATCTAGGAAAAATATGGAAACTTTCCATTGAAACCATTTTGACCAAAAAATTACATTGTAAATAATAAATATACATACTCTGAAGACAATCTATAAGTCTTAGATTGTGGAAACAAGATATGAATGCAATATGCTGACAAAATAAATACCTATTTTGACCAGTGTTTATCATTGCTTCTGTCAGGTACATAGTCATACAACTGAACCACATTTTTTAACCGACAGGAGGCCAGTTTCCAGAACTTCCAGTCAGACATCACCTGCACGTTTCAAAGGTAATGGAAGTTCTGGGCCGAACTTGAATTCAATCCAATGGTCCTCACACCGAAAAAACATTCTGAAAATCGCGACACCACATAGCTCAAAGTTTTATCTAATCGTCGAAATGTAACTAGCGTCAGGAATCAGGATGCCAGTGCTGGGGAATCACATTCCACGCAGTCAACGTTCATTTGCTCGTAAGCGTTGTGATTCGCACAGATAACGGTGCCTTCGATGGACCTCCCAAGAGAAACCAGTTGGGACCCATATATGCCTTTCCATCCACGCCTCTGACTCCGCCTGCATTTTTCATTCAAAGCATATTCAACTTCGGAATTACATAAAGATATTAGCAGCACAATGGAGGTTTAAAGTTCAAATCAAAAGGTTTCTGCATGAATTACCTCCTCTTTTAGATGGACTGCTCCCACTTCCCCATCTCCATCTTCGTATTCAATGAGTATGGTGAACAAGAACTTCGTCGAGGCTTGGTTAACCTGGTAAGTTGTGTTTTTCGCAGGATATTGACACAATGTCTTGTGAGGGTTTTGTTCAGTTTTGAATATATCCATATCATCAAAAAAGTGATCAAAATTTTTTAATGATGGGATTTCAAACTTTTTATATTGTTAGATTTTAACAATCAAAGGGATGTTTGCTATAAGATTAGATGATTTTATAGTTTATCATCAAGTTAATATGGGACAATTTTTTATGGAAAAAGCTAGACTATGTATAAATTCTTTGATCTTTCATATTTATGTATAAGTATTAAGATTATACAGAAATAATCACTTAAATCTAAAAATTTAACAATTTCTCACTGTATTTCAGACAAATATTCTCCAAAAAATCATCATTTAATAAAACGAATTTAACCTTAAAACATTGATTATCAATACCAAAAAATAAATAAACACTAAATTGAGAAATTGACAACTTGAAAGTTTCACAGAGCCAACCCACACTGACACCCGATATCATAATGCTTTGCTTAAATTTTGTTTGCATGATAGGTCAAATCACTTTGTCATTATCATGGGGAAAGAAGGGTAATAGCTTATGACTTTTGAAAGAAGTGAAAACAAAAGTTTCAGAGAATTTGACGCCACATATTCCATTTTCTTTCTTAAAAGCCACTTCCCCAGAGTAGTGTACTACGATCTGATGGCTCTGCAATGCTAATAATGCCTTTCTCTCAGTTTTCATGTGGTCCATTTATAATACTTTATAAAGTCTCTCCAGAGGACACCACTTACTCCTCCATGTTATTTCATGAAAGCCACTTGGCCACAGTAGGGTACTACGATTGATTCTTTTGCAATGTTAA
>JZKD02S0044616.1:343287-354949 GCA_000966675.3 Picea glauca | reverse complement strand
TCCTTGGTCTCATAGGTTTGGTAGTGTATGCGGTGTTCTGGTCCAAGGTCTCTTTCTTCCTGTTATTACTTTTCCACTATTAATAGACTTTCCGAATCCATATTTCTAGGGTGAAGGAAAGGACATGGGGAGAAAACAGGATCAGAAACCCACCCTGTCTATTTGTCTATTTCTTTCATGAATCACCAAATAGAATGGAATAGCAAGCACACATCTACTATCGGTTGCCCCACTCTACGATCCCTGGAAAGATGCGTAACGTTTTACTCGCAAGAAAAAGACCCCGTGCTACATTAGCGATATGTTTCAACAACATCGAGAATTTGTCGTATTTTACCATTGGCCACTTGACCTGCATAACCACCGGCCCCATGGTCAAGTCATTATTCAGACCACCTCGATCATGAGGGAGAAGGGGAAAAAATAGTCGGCAACTACCACTTATACACTCGATCGATTAGCCATGAGCAGGTCGAGGAGAGCTCTAATAAACATGACTTATGGACCGAACCCACGTATGTGAAATTGTCTAGTGCCATACCTATAAGCGGGAGATCCATTCAAAGTCGGTTCCTTCCATTGAGTCTTTGCGTCGCCTCACTTGCAATTCTTTTCTCCCATATAACAAAATAGAACAAAACAACTTTTTGGGTGCGCCAAGGGTACATAGATTGAATCACGTATAATATATAGCTCGACTAACCAACACCGGGGTTGGGGTAATCATTGTTCAACTAGTGACGCCCATGACCTGAAGACTACAGGTTCGAATGCCCACCCCTGCCTCTGGATCAACAAGTAGCGAGTGCGTGCCCTGCAATTGATTCTGTTTGACTATTAATAGGAAGGTGCTGCCATGATCCAATCGTGCGATCTGATGGTTCCATGTGTGGTTCATAGAGCACTTGGTTTCTTCCTCATTGAATTAGGGGCTTGCTAGAATCTCCAATTCGTCGCTTTCTATGTAGTTCGTTGGTGAGAATAACACATATCTAGGTGTATAGCTCAGTTGGTGGAGCTCCTTTTTCTTGTGGAAGAAGAACGCTCAACCACTCCACTCGTTGAAACTATGTATATGACCGAGGGGTTGATCCAGGGTGCCCCTCATTTTCAACTGGTTCTATGCCTACTGCATCAAAATGAATGTCGTAATGCATTGGATGGGTGTGCCCGGGAAGAAGGGCGCTGTTATGAACCATGGAAAAGAACATGGATGGGTATACTATGGTTGGGCTTAGACCTGATCAATGGGAATGGCCACTTGAATAACATGTTTTGGGCGATAACTAGATAGGGCTTAGTTCATTGCCGCAAGAAGAGAACTTCGTTCCTAAAGGTCGAGTGCATAAATAAATGCTCTCTTTCAGAGTTGTTGTTAATACGTATTAATTAATAGATAGTATATTAGAGACGTATTAACCACTTAAATTATCTGACACATCGAGTGCATAAATGCTATCTCCATCCAGCATGCATAATTATTACTATTGAGACGACCCATATGAATCGATTCTTTACGAGGAGATCGACTCTATATCCCAACCCGATTCCACTTCATCGTTGTTGTATCCCCTTCCTTTTACTTCGTCCTAGCTAGTCGTTGTATCCTTTTCCATTCCACTTCACCCGTGTTGTCACATACATAGGGGTTTTCATACTGCTTTGTTATTGATCTAGTATTTTAGGGTGGGTGGTGGAGCCAAACCTAACAGAGAAGCTTATCCATCTAAGGCGACTCGCTTCACTCAATGACCTCTCGTCCTCAACCGCCCATCAATCAGATCGGGGCACAAATTCGTTTTGTATTGTTATCCCTTTGTACTTTGTTGAAAGAGATAATCAGTCAAACAGTAATGAAGCTGGAAGGTATTTCGGTGAAGAAGAGAAGTCTTAAGGGGGTTTCTAAGAGCAGTGTTAGAGGAGGGCAGGGTTTGGCTTCCAACTCTTTATTCTTCGAGCATGATAGAAATAGGATAAAACTAATCAAGCTGGAAACTAGGTTTTCTTTTTGGATAACGCCGCTCATAACGAAGGAGGAGTAGGACCAATTCAAAGAGACCATGAAGGGCTTGGCACCTGGGCATGGTTCGGGTCCTGTCCCTACCTTGCCTGCTTGCCTGGCTCATTGTTCCCTCTAAGAGGCGAGAGATTAGGATAGAGACGCTGGATTTGAAGGGATCGAGAGAGGCGTTGAACTTATATAGGTTTATTGGAGCAAGAGAAGGTGGGTTGAAGCAGGAAGGAGTAGATTGGGGCAATGCTTCATCTTACTCTTCGAAAGATGCGATGATGTCAGATCCATACCGTATATGTAGGTTGAAGCAGGATCTGATGCTTCTACCTTTGTCTTGGTTGTTGCATCTTGACCAACCACTTTGAGATTTCAATCGGGCCGAGGATGCTACTCATGAGAGATATGCTACTCACGGGTTATATTAGGGATGTTATTCATCGTGGGTATCATGACGGGTATAATGACCTTTGTGACTGGATTAGGAACTGGAGAATCTTCAACCAGGAAAAGTTCCCCTGCTATAGTTGCTTCAACTGACTGAACAAAATAAACTGTCGAATATACCGTTTCAGAATCAACTGAATCAACTGCCTAGGCCCCTTTTGTTGTAGGCTATGCTTCTATATATGATGATGTTACTATTGCGTATCTTACTTATGCAAGATCTTGATAGGTGAAAGGATTATGTTGGACTTGGTGGTATTGGCTAAATTTGAAAGGTGACTGGTGAAACGCTGAAGGCTTATGGTGACCGGTGAATGTCTTATGTTGTGCTTGATTAGGCTAGTGGTGGGCTTGGCTGGTGGTGAAGTCTTCTGGCTCTTGGTTAGCTCCTCCCTGTTGAAGGTGTGGTTTTAGTGGGCTTTTTCGGGCTTCTGGTTCCTCCTGGTTAAAGGCTTCTTCTGATGAAAGGAAAAAAAGGCTCTTGGCTTGTGTTCCTAGTGAAGGGTTTTTTGTGAGAGGTTCCAAGGTTATAGGTGAACAACTAAATAGATGAGAGGCTTTTGGCCCTTGGTTCAAGGCTTCTGACTACTAGTTCCTAGGTTATAGGTGAGCGGTTTATGGTGGCTAATTAATGACTTGGATTCTGTTAGTGGCTAATGTTCCAACCCAACATGGCTTACGACACACAGTACAGGGAAAGTACAATGGGCAGAAGGAGTGTGAGTGAGGTGCAACAACCTTACCAACTTATCCATGCATTACCTGGTGCCAACATACAAGAGGAGGGAGAGATCTAAACCAATGGAGAGACAAGATTTCAAGCAGACCTGTTCAATCCAGTCAATCTAGTTGTTTAAGCCATTCAACCTATCACTGCTATACTCTCTAACCTCAGCCCTCATCCTCAACCATACTACCTCAGACCTCATACCTCTGACCAAACTTTTCCTTCCTACCCTCTCCTTCCTCCCCTTCACATCCTGTTCCTTTTCAATTCTGTTACCTTTCAATACATTCCAGCCATGAATAAATTCATTTCAAGCCATTGTTCATATGGACGTTTAGTCAAGGATAGATGCAACAAGTATATTAATGACGTGAAATCCATAACCCATATCAAGAGAGTGAGGTAGATCCACGGATACTGATTCGAGTCTATGATGTTGAGGATGACCGAGAAGAATGACTAGAGGCAATGGAAGTTAAGGAAGAACTTGTGTGATGTGGGCAGTGCTTAGGTTATTCTATTTTTATATGCACATATATAATGCAATCTTTGCTTGTGCTGTTAGTGGATTAACAATGACTCTTCAGTGATGAATGGATTTTGTAAATGGCTTTATGTGTGCAACGAACGACTTGGATTCTATTAGTGGTGTATGTTCACACCCGACTAACTACGATAGACGACAAGCTATGACTAATGGCGGCTAACAACACAAGCACACAACACTAGCAATCCAACCAATTCAGTTGCATCCATACAACATCCTGAGAGTGTGAGTGAGTGAGGTGGGGCAACAAGCTTTCCACTTCTACATGCCTAGTGAAACTAACCAATGGAAAGATGTGAACCAATGGTAGGATGATAGGAGGAGGTGGTGGTTCATGCATACCCGTTATGTTCAAGCCTATCAACCTCTTTCTAGACTCTCATCCATCCTCTAAACTCCTCCCATAGTGCCTTGGGAATAACCTTTGGAACCTCAGAATCATACCTATGCCTTGGGACTAGACTTAAACTCAGCCTTTGGTACCTCACCCCTACATACTTTACCTCATCCTTACCCTATGACCTAGACCCTCTGAATTCGCCTCCATATTGCCTTTGTAGGCATCCTTGGAAACTCCTCCTTAAGAACATCCTGAAACTCAACCTCATACCTCATATTTAGGACCTTCTTCCTTGGGACCTGAAACTCAGCCTTGGTACACATCCTTGGAACCATCCTTAAATTCAACCTTGGGACCCTAAGACACATACCTACAACCTTTGGACTATCCGTGGTAACCTCATACCTAGACCTTCGAGCCTATCCTCTCAGCCTTGGGACCATCCTTAAATGCCTCAACCCTCATAACTCACATAGCTAGAATCATCCATACTGCCTTTGGACTAGTCTTGGAAACCTTTGCCTTAGACCTCATACTTGGAACCCTCACCCTCATACTCATCCATACTGCCTTGGTACGCATCCTTGGGACCCTCATCCATAGGCCCTTTATACCTTACCTCTACCTACCTCTCTCTACCGATACTGTATATGTTCAGTGCAAGTCATTTCAAGTCATGAAAGACAGACGTTTAGTGAAGTACATATACAAAAAGTCTATAGATGTGAAAAGTCATTCCCCCTACCGATAAGTGTGTGTGAGTCACCATTTAGGAGTGATTGATTGATCGATTGAATACCCAATTTGGAGCAGACACAATGTTTCATTGGAACAAAATTCATAAAATTTCCTCATTCATGATTTTCTCTTATCAAAATCTCCTCTTTTAGGAGGCCGAGACAAATCTCTTCTATATCGGGACGACTCAAATTGATTTACTATGACTGAAGATTGTAATTTCATGGTGTTTCTCTATGATTGGCGGAATTTATTCAATGGCTGGGATGGGGTACTCTATTGCTTAGACACTCTACTTGGCTCAGGGTATGGGAATATACTCAGATCGCCTGGGATACTCGGTTGATTGAATCGACTACTCGAATCGGGCCACTCAATCAGAAGGGACGCAGAGATTGAGATTGATTTAGTGAAAACTTATATCGACATGGGTGGGACTACAGACACACAACTGCTGCCAAATACAAGTGGGGTGGGCCAATGGATGGATCGATATAGAAGAACCAACCCCGAGTGTGTGAGTCAAGTGCACAGATAACAATTGGAGTCTTACATAGATACTGTCCAAGATCAGATAGACGGGGAGGGGATGAAAGTTTAGGAAGAACTTGTGAGTGTTAGGTTGTGCTTAGCTTATTGTGTATGTATATGCATGTTTATAATGAAATCATTGGGACTATCCTTTGAAAAATCATCCCTAGACCCTCTATCCTATGCCCTCAGCCTTGGGAACTCAACCTCCAGCCTCAACCCCCACTGGTCAATGCTTCCCCTCCCCCCGGATGGCAGTCAATCCCTCACATCCCCTCGATCAATCGCGCTCGCCTCCTCTGGTAGGATGTCTCTTTGCCTGTCTGTTTGACTGGCTGGCTATTTACTCAACTGATCCTATCTTGTTGAAGTGCCTATCCTTTCACTCCCCTCCCTTTTCTTAAGGTGTTGTGAGGGCTGGTTCTTGTTGTGTCCCCTAAAGGCTTTCTCTTTCTCCCTATTTTCATATGACCGCACTTTAGTTGTAACTTACCATGTCTTCCTTGCACCTTGGATTTCCAATTGTTCTTTCCTCAGGTAAGAGAGAGCATGACCGGTAGTAGCTCTAGACTGACCCAAAGAAAAAGAGACTTCTTGGATTTCCTGCCTGTACCATAACCGACTGGTATGAAGGCAATGGATAGAGTAAGTCAGGAAAGTGCACTCCCTCGTTAAGGCTCGAGGCACATAAGGCAAGTAATATGTATGGAAGTCATGAAGCCAGTGGTGAGGCAAGATCTCCTTCTCATGTAATAACAACCTGGGTAACTCAAGACAACCTGAGTATGTCATTGGCATAAAACTGTGTGAAAGGCCATTTGCGTTAATTTATCGCCACTTGACCCCTTCCTTTGAACGTTACTAGGCTCATAGCCCTAACTTAAGAAGGTTTATTGCACCTACTAGGTTATAATAGGGATGGACCACTATAAGGACTACTAGGAGGGGAGAGACCAATTGAAGGCAAGGTTAGGAAAATGAGACCAATATCAAAACGAAAACCTTCACTGCTTAGTATTTTCCCAGTTCGCTTTCACTCGCTATTACTAACGGGGTCTCGATTGATTCCCCTTCCTATAGCTACTTAGACATCTCAGGTCTCGCAGTCTTAAAATGGACCTTTCCCCCTTAGTTGAGGTGATCGCTCAAAAAAGGCATCATTTGACCGTTTCTTTTATTCTCTTGCTTGGGAATTCCCTATAGTATTTCCTAATATATATTATATATGGAATTATGCAATTTCTTCCCTCATAGATTTAGGGTTGTACTAAATCTATTTTTATAAAGTAACTTCAGATCTGATTTGTGAAGGGGTTGTGCTCTTAGGGTGTGAATCTTCTCCCCTTTAGGGGCATTGTTTCGGTGTTTGTTTTCTTGATCTAACCTCCTATTCAAAAACAAACATACACTTGATCTTCCATAGAATGAAGAATGATGAAATCCGTAAGCACTGCCAAATCCCAGAGAAGGCATCACGAACTATAGAATGACAATCTCCAAACAATGCAGAACACCAATGAACCTTGCCCTGAAGAAGAACTAAACACTGATCCTCGAAATATATCTAGCTGCATTTGGAAAGTTTACACTCCCAAAAAATGTGCTTCCCAGTCTCCGAGCGATGCCAAACAGGACAGAGGCCATCAGAAATCTTTCGCTTGGCCAACCAAGCCTTGGAAGGGATCCTGTGATAGATCATTGACCAAGCAAAAACCCTTAGCTTATAAGAAAGCTGAACTGACCAAACACTGTGAAGCCTGCGAACCCATCTATCCTCCAAATCAGTGGAGACCCATCTTGCGTTAAGGACCGGGGATATTGGAGGTCTATTATAAAACACTGAATACATATGATGAGAGTGATATTGATGAAGTGGTAGACCAAATCTCCACGCCCAATCCCTCCAAAATGGCGAATGCATCCCAATATTCATTTGATATAACTCTGAATCCGGGATAAGGCCTCTCAACTCCATAATCGAAGGATTGTCAGGGGAAATCAAACTGTACTCCTAAGCAAGAGAATGACAATCCTTCTAGGACAGAGTGGAAGAATACCACATATCTCCCCATAATCAAATACCTTTCCTTCTCCACTTGTGTTCTTGATAACGAGGCATCTCCGCAACACAAGAACCATGAACCCTCTAGCTCCAAACGGGATGACAAGATAGATTCCATCTTGCTTTGCTACCCTCCCAATGCTAGTGGACTAGACCTACAATAGGTTTCTGAGATGACCATTTGCTCTTGAAAATGAGCGAGCCCAAAACCTAATACAAATGGGGTGAGAAAAGAATATCACATAAACCGAAATCCCCTTAGACTCTACCTGTACGCTGAGCAGTAAGCATTCGATGCAAAAACAAGTCATGCCAAGGGGCTGAACCCTCTCAACACCTCACCAAATCTGTAAGCACTGCCAAATCCCAGAGAAGGTGTCACGAACTATAGAACGAAAATCTCCAACCAATGTAGAACGCCAATGAACCCTTCCCTGAAGAAGAACTTAATATTGATCCTCGAAATATATCCAACTGCGTTTGGAAAACTGACACTCCCAAAAAATGTGCTTCGTAGTCTTCGAGCGATCACAAATAGGACATAGGCCATCAGAAATCCTGCTCTTGGCCAACCAAGCCTTGGAAGGGATCCTCTGATAGATCACTAACCAATTAAAAACTCTCAGCTTATAAGAAAGCTGAACCGACCAAACACTATGAAGTCAGCGAACCCATCTATCCTCCAAATCAATGTAGACCCATCTCGCGTTGAGGACCAAGGATATTGGAGGTCTATTATAAAACATTGAATACAGATGACGAGAGTCATACTGATGAAGTGGTAGACCAAATATCCACGCCCAATCCCTCCAAAACGGCCTAGGCATCCCAATATTCATTTGATATAGCTCTGAATCTAGGATAAGGCCTCTCAACTCCATAATCGAAGGATGGTCAGGGGCAACCAAACCGTACTCCTGAGTAAGAGAATGCTAATCCTTCCAGGACCGAGTGGAAGAATACCACATATCACCCCAGAATCAAATACCTTTCCTTCTCAACCTGTGTGCTTGATAATGAGGCATATGCACAACACAAGAACCATGAACCCTCTAGCTCCAAACGGGATGACAAGCTAGATCCCATCTTTATTTGCTACCCTCCCAATGCCAGTGGACTAGACCTGCAATAAGTTTCCAAGATGACCATATGCTCCCGAAAATGAGAGCCCGAAACCTAATACAAATGGGACGAGGTAAGAATATCACATAAACCAAAATCCTCTTAGAGTCTACCCGTATGTTGAGCAGTAAGCATTTGATGCAAAAATAAGTCTTGCCAAGGGGCTGAACCCTCTCAACACCTCACCACCCACTTGGCTGCAAGAATACTACCCTAGGTGGCAACATCAATCAAACCAAGTCCCCCCTTGTCCTTGGGCATGGCACACACATCCCATGGCACCAAAGGAAGGCCCCTCTCTCCACCATACTTGGACTACAGGTATGACCACATAATATTCTCAAGCCATATAAACTGAGCCCTACTAGGGAACCAACAAGAGAAATAATAAACATGTGAAGCCTGAAGAATGCGCCCACCCACAGTCAGCGTCCCAACAAATGGGATGTCCTTATGATGCTACAAAGTCCCCCCTTATCCTTGGGCATGGTACACACATCCTATGGAACCAAAGGAAGGCCCCTCTCTCCACCATACTTGGACCATAGGTATGACTGCATAATCTTCTCAAGCCACAGAAACTAAGCCCTGCTAGGGAACCAACAAGAGAAATAATAGACATGTGAAGCCTGAAGAATGCACCCAACCACAGTCAGCATCCCAACAAATGGGAGGTCCTTATGATGCTACACGTGAAGTTGACTCTAAATCTTCAGAAGAAACCAATCCCACATAGATACCAACGATAGTCCGACCCCAAAGGGAAGATCCAAATACCTCACAATGACTCTAGGTCAAATGTAAGACCAAGATGCCAAAATCCAATTAGCCAGTGTATCCATCCCAACGAACCAAAATTCTGTCTTGTGATCACTGACCACATCACTTGAAACCAAGAAAAATGAAACCCACTTTACATGTCACTGAATTAGTTTTACTTGCATGTTGATAAACTCTAAAGCTTGATGATCTATTTACAATACAAACTCTTTGGGTAGCAACTAATATCACCAATGTTTCAATTCCTGAACTATTTTATAAGTTTATTGGTCATACACTTTATACTTCTTCTTTGCTTCATTCAAAGTCTCACTGAAATAAGCTATGGGCCTACCTGTGTTTATTCTCTACCTATATCTATCAATTTGAAATCCTATAGATTTTCATTGAAGCAAAAAATTCTAGGCTGAAGATGTATCTATAGCCTACTACCTTGTGAATTTATCTCCATGCACTACTTTGGAGAATAAGATACCAGAGGAGCCTTGGAGTGGGAGAAAACCAACTATCTCCCATTTTAGAATGTTTGGTTATGAAGTATTTATGCTCATACCAGAAGATAAGAGACATAAGTTAGATTATAAATCTAAGAGATGCATTTTGATTAGTTATGTCGAATCCGTTGGTATAAAGGGGTACAAATTACGGATCCCTGATGAGCACAAATGCACATACAGTGGGAACATTGTCTTTAATAAGTTCAAGCCTACTTATTAGAAGTAAGAGACACAACAAAGATTGAAGGATGCCATCAATGTGAAAAGGATAATAGTTGAGAATGCACCTCCAACTTCTCTACCAGTTATAGATTCCCAACCATCCCAAGTGATGTCATTTCAGTTTCTTTGTGTGGATTCTAATGTGTCAAGATCCATTGAGAGTAGTCCTATTGAGTAGCATATTGGATCAGATTCAAATCAAGAATTTGATAATACTCAGCCCATGAGTAAGGAGGTTCATGAACCTAAAGTCAAACCTAGAATAAGTGGGAGAGAGAGGATACATCCCAATCGATTATAAGTCTTTCTTTGTATCATATTAGCGGTAAAGGATGAGCCACACATGTATGATGAAGCCATGCAGAGTCAAGAACAAGAGCATTGAGAGTGAGCTATAAAAGAGGATATTTATTTGATGAAGAAGTGTATGGGAGTTGAAGAAGCCTTCAACAAGAAAGAAAGTGATTGATAACATATGGATCTTCAGGAAAAAGTTGTTGCTTAATGGAGATGTGGATAGTTGGAAGGCTATATAAGTGGCCAAAGGATTCTCTTAAGTCCTAGGTATATACTTTCATAATACATATGATCCTATGGTAAGATTATCGTCCATTCAAATACTTCTTACCTTGGTAGTTGCATATGACTTAGAGGTCGAGTAGATGGGCATGAAGACTGCATTGGTGGATATTATAGAATCTCCACGATGACCTGCTGCTTATGGATGAAACAAGTGGTGTCGGCATTTAAAGCAACAAAAAGGATGGTGTGATAGATGATTGAATTATGTGCTCTCGATTGGTTGTTCTTCCTACTGAGTAGACCCGACCAACACTCAAGTGGAGAGAAAGGAAATTACATGAATGACCCCTATCCGTTCCCTCCCTTTAAAGGCCTTCTTTATCCAAGTATTTATTTCATTTTACTTATCGGGGGGTCTCCCTTTGGTCCAGCTTGCTTGCGCATCCTAAAGAAACTAAGTAAGTACTTAAGGCTCTGGATCTTATTCTGGCTCATCAACTTGATCAATCATTAAAGTTATCGAGGAAGAGATGAACTTATCTAAAAAATATCCCTACCCTATGAGATCCTCCTCCCCTGTGCAAAAATATATCATAAAGGAGAACTGATGGACATGATTACCGAGATTTCCCATTGGCCTGAGCCCGGAGGCTTGACCTTTTCTCTGTTCGGTAAAGTACTTCTTGGGCTTCATGAAAAGGAAGATCCAATAAGAAGTCCAGTAAATCAGATCCCTGGACAAAATGGTCTGGCACAAAAGGTCAGGAAGGTTATTAATAATAGTCCCTCTCTGTGAAATAGAAAATCAAAGGTGAGGTGCGCAACAGTGAGTTGGGGTCAAACGAATAAAATCCTAAGACGAGGCATGGAATGAAGAAACAACAACTCTAAGGTTCAGTGGGGCATAACACCCAGAAGTATATGAAGAATACCAAGTCCTACCCTATACCATAGAGGTGGAGGGATGCAGCAAAGATACTCCTTCAAAGGTTTAGTGGGTTGCTAAAGAAAAACCAAAAGATGACGATTAACAGAAAATAGAATCCCATTTGATGAAGATGCTCTTGGGGGTGGTTTGGGTCGATCCATTGAGTGAACAAGATAAAACACCTCTGT
>JZKD02S0044616.1:303344-324240 GCA_000966675.3 Picea glauca | reverse complement strand
TTTTGCACCCCTCCCTGGTGTGTTCATGACTTTGGTATAGTGACTTATCCAGCTCCAACATCTCCTCCCTCATCACTTGGTTGGCTCTTTGGGGAATCCAAATCCTCCTCCAGCTCCTCAACCCCAATCAATGGGACTCTACTACTCAAAATCAATGGGACTCAACTCTTCTCCTCGAAGGGTGAATCAACGTAACAACAAGTGTTTGATATCGACTGGCTTCCGTCTACATTTGTGGAGAGGCTCCTATTGACTCAATGGCATCTATTGAGAGACATCTTCTGGTGTAAAGATGGGTAACTTTTCTTTCGGGTGAGTATGGACTGAATGGTTCCTTCATATGAGGATATTTCTCAGCTGGTGTTATATATGTAATTATACATCGTGCATTATCAACTTCTCATGTTACACCATCATTTGCACTAAGCTCCTTCCTCTTATTGCATATCAACATAAGTAGGCATATTCACAACAACATCTAGTGCTATATGATGACCCCTTTGTTCTGTATAGGCCCCATCCCTTCCACATGCCCTTCCCTTTCCATCCGTCGGGGTTCAATCTGTTGGCATCGTCCATAGACCCACCGCTCTCAACTGGCCCTCAATTAAAGAAATGCGATCTCTTCTAACCGAGATGTGGTTCTCATCCCCCCCGACCCCCCTATCGTATTATACACATAGGACGATCTGGAGGTAAGGGCATATAAGCGCTATTCTATTCTACTCTACCTCTGAAAACCAATCTCATCTCCAAAAATATTATCACATTCATGTGCTCTGCGTTCTCATTCGAGAACAGTGCTGGTTAGAAGGGTAAGACCAAAGGAACTACACATTCCATATCGAGTGAGATCATGTTCACTCAAGAACATATGAACAAAAGTTATCTAACAAGTGATACGTTAGAGCATTAACACTCATCAACTCGAATAGATCTGAGGTCACACATTTATTTCCTCTCCAACTGCTCGATATCTTATTCAAACACAATATATACCCATAGTTTTCCCTTATATATAAAGTACTGATTCCTCAGAGGTCTTGAGAGAGAAGAAATTGATCGATTGCTCATTGGTTGTTAATATATAGTAGGTTATCATCGATCCCGGCCTAATCGTAAAAGACAATATCATGTGTTCTTTCTCGATATGATGTCCACACATCACTACTGAGTGAGTCAAATAATGATCAAATCAAGTAATTGAGCAATAGCAAAAATCCTTACTAGATAGTGTTGATTGAACAATTGATTCACTCAGTGAGTTATCACACAAATGATTGTTGTGATACGTGATTGAGCACTCGAGAGGTTGAGTAATATTCAACTAATCCTAGTGCTCAGATCAGTGTTCCTCTCTACCACTAAGAATAAAACCATTAATAAATTGGTCTTGAGTGACTTCTCCTGAGAACATGTTCTCAAGTAAACACATCTCCTTTGATTCAAAACAAAATTGAGTGAATAGAGCATTTCATATAGAGGTGCTCACATAAACATATGAAATGGGTTACGGAGAAAATAACAAAATCTTTTAATCAAGAAAGTAATGTGCTACAGGTTTATAAAGAATACACTTTATAACACGGAATTATTGATTGAGAAGAGGGGAGGAAGAAACAATTCGATATAGGAGAAGAGGTCAACGGAAACACTTCGGGACTGGGTCTAAAAAGCTCTTGATTGTTAGAACAATCGTGATCATGATAAAATTGTGATCAATCCTAACTCTTGATAGTGATTGAGTGATAACTCATGAGGAGCAAGCATTCTATTGAGTGAGTATGATTTATAGGAGCGTGAGTGCTCAATACGAGGAGGAGATCTCAAGCACACTGATCTAACATGAGAGTAAACATTGAATGAACAACTCATGAATGAGCAAGCAAGCAATAAAAATGTATTCATGATAAGTGATATGTTCTCTCTTGAGCACCAACTCATGAGTGTTAGTTAGTGATCCTGAATAAACATGTTCTCTTTCTTCACTCAATGCACATATATTTCTCTTAGGGTCCGATCGGAGGATCTTCTTCGATTCGAGAAACGAACGGTGTTGTTCGTATATGGATTTTTGTGTTCGTCTTATTGTGTCCATGTTCTTGAGAGCATTTTCATTCAGGAGAGATCACTCTACGAGTAAATGATTAGAGGTCAAACAGAGAAACTCCTTATTAACTTCCCTGAAAGAGAATAACACTCTTCGTCGTCTTATGTATTCCGTCTATCTAAGTAGAGTTGACGAGTTTGAATAATGAGAACAAATAATGACTCGATCAAAATTGTTAGTGCTCAGTGTTGATTGTTGGATCATAATCATCAGAATGTTTATCACTCTCTTGATTGATTGATTGATCGTATATATATCAGATCAACATTCTGTGGACTAAGATCTACGCAGATGAGATAAGAACGAGCAAGCAAATAAGATCATCAAAATATGTGGTGTATTATTTTCCTCCCCTCCTTTTTCATTGATGAAGAAAAAGCTATTTCGTACCCTTTTTATGCTTTCTCGTCTATATGTGCTTGATCTCGTATTGCTCGAGCAAAGAACTCAGTCACTCTTGATCATCACTTTTTGATCTTACTCTTGAGTTAATGATCATCACTCTAATACCTCTTCGTATCAGAGGATCTTATTCTTGATCTCTCATCGAAAATAGATTAGACCTTTAGAGGGATCAATCAGGATACAACCCTCTTCCTATCATTTGTGTTTCAAGCAAGCAACAAACTGGGTTCATTGACTCATCAATCTTCTTCTAATTCAATTTGTAGGATGAGCACATATCAAGATAAGATGAGAATGAAAATAGACCTTCTAGACATTTGATTTTAATTTTCTTGGACTCGATACAATCAGATTCATACTTGAGTGATTTAACAATCATCAAAACTCAAATCATCACTCAAACATTGGATGGATCTCTTATCTAAATTGATCTCTAAATCTCATAAATAGATTAGATTCAAAGTTATTTCATCAGTTGGTGATGATGATGCCACTTTCAAGAACTTCTGGTCTATCTTACCTGTTATCCCTATACCACCATCATATAATAAGGTATTCATCTTCGTTGATCTCTCTCTCGAACCTTTAATCAAATTGTCTTCATGAGTTGAGCTATTAGTTGCTCTTTTCATATCGTGCTCAAGTGGACTAAGATATCATCACTGAGTTGGGTTGGATAACCTGACCCGAGCCACAATATATATATATATATATATATATATATATATATGTCTGTTGAGCACTCTTCATAAGGAGAACTAAACTTAGATATATTGATCAACGATCAAGAAAGTGATTGAGTGATCATCTTTAGTTTGATATTCATACAGATTATATAATCTTGTGCGTAGAGTGGCATACCGAACAATTGGTTAGAGGTCTTTGTATAGAACACCGAAAACCAGTGTTGGAACAGTATGATCCTGGATTGGCCTCCTTCGCATGACCTGAGATTAATATGTCTAATCGTGCTACTAGAAGGCCTGTGAACTCCTCCCTCAGAACACTGTTGCCATGGGGACGGGGTAGCCCCAGCTTCCACAGGTCCTTGGTTCAACCTCCTAATGGGAATTTAGGTCCTTGCGCGAGTTATTAATAGGTGATCGTCAACAACTGTGTAGGAATAGCTCTATATGGAGTGATACTTACTAGATCATAGCTCTCACTGTAAGGTCCTTACCCAATCAAAGTCTCTCTCCCAAGAGCACCTTTGATTGATTGATATAGTGGGGTGAACTGACCAACCAAAAGTGTCTCTTTCAGGGGAAGGAAGAAAATTGTACAAAGTATGAGGACTAAGATCATTTTCATCGGGATTAGTTGGTCCTCCTTCTAAGTTTCCATATCGAACGAATGAATGATGAACTAGTTCTCTATACATGTGAGTGAGTTTCTCTTTCTTAATATCGAAGTTTAGATATGAAAGTTCAAAAGTGTATCGATCAATCAATCAAGAGATCGCATGTTCTTCAAGATCATTGAAGAGTGAGTGCTCACTCAAGAAGATGAGTTATCACTCAAGAGATCACACAAAAACGATGATCGGAGAGATCTGAATAATGGAGTTGAACACATTGTGATCTTGAAAGAAGAATGAAATAGAGCACAATGAGCACTCATTTGATTTTTAGTGTTCTTGAGTGCTTATTCAGATGTTCGCACTCGATGATCATACTCGAATAATAGTGCAAAACGATTAAACATGATGGTACCTTCAAGTAATAACCACCCACAAACCGTTTGGAGGAGTAGGATTTGTCAATCATGAGAACAAAAATGTGTTCTTGCTCGATAATCGTATATATCAGATCAACTGTTTTTGCTTATTGCCTGCCCCCTAAGATATCCCTTCGTGATAGATCCGGTAAGGAGGAGGATGAACCCTAACTAAATGGGTAAGTGACCTTACCACAAGGACCTTTAACGCTTGTAAATAAGAAAAGTGACTCTTGAAGAGAACACCTATTATATTATAGGAGGTAGTGATTTTACACTCTTGAGTGAGCAAGCAATCATCTCAATGAATTTTCATTATAAATAATTTCTCTCTTGATCAAGACCTCTCTCTCGATATGGAATCTAAGTTCCACATCCCAACCGTACCTAATGAGAACGAAGAAAGATGATGACCTTACGCTCCCAGACGGTAAGACACCTGTAGTGATGATGATAGGTAGCTTGATCACGAATTATAAGATCGTTTTCAGATCTTTTTGTGCGATCTCTTGATTTATTGATTGATCAAATAAGTTAACAAGTTCAATGATCAATGATGTTAGTGATCACTATCAGGAGTTAGCACGATTAACAATGTTTGAGTCACTAACTAAGTAACTAACAATCAATCAAGAGTTCAGATTCTGAATCAAAAGTTGAAATCACTAACACTCATGAGTTCACTCATCAACTCTCTTGAACGGTGAGCGAACATCTTCATTCTTCCTAATAGTAGGAAGGTAAGTTGTTAATTCTCAAGACACCTTATAATGCGTAAGACGAGTTATGCTCAGGTAAGCTCATACACCTTCTCAAAATGTTCTAATGTGTAAGACAATCGATGGATGTTGAAGGTAAGATCTATGTTGACTGACCTTTATGAGCTTAGTTAGATAGGTCTTACAGTGAGAAGGTAAGGTCCTCCTTCAATCAATCAATTGGTAAGGTCCTGATCGAACATCATTTGATCTATCATTGGAGTTACAATCATAAATTTTCTTTCTTCATCCCTGTTCCTTGGTCTTAGTAAGGACCTTCTTATATTTCCTTCTATGGTTGGTTTCACAACTCAATTCTTAAGAACGCACTCTTACTCATCACTAACAAGATCATCAATTTGAATAAACATGTTTGAGTTGAGTGATCATGTTTACTCGAGTCAATCATGTGTGTTCATGAATACTTTACCAATGGGAATATTCACATGATGACTAATCATATAGACACATATCTATCCATCCCTAATCTACTCTTATTAATTGTTCGGTGCTTTATACATGATTGATAGATATCTAGATATATACAGAGAGAGACAGATGGATGGGTGTATATACACATTGAATCTAAGATATATGCACATCGAAAAACGAAGGGATCTATTCCTCCATGTTCCAAGATGTATCCATATATCTATCCAGGTCAATCCTCCTCCCCACCATTCATTTTATTTAAGAAAACGATGATCACACTCGAGTCAAAACGTTTTGATGAACACTATCGAGGAAGGATCTTGATGAAGAACATGTGTTCTCTTGTTCGATCGAGTGCTCATTAGTTATATGTGATCATCGACATATCACTTCTTCTCCTTGTAGGAGAGTGGAGTAGTTACGCTGGTCCCCCTCGTTGAGAAAGAAATAGGAATTGTAGGAATTGTATTCTAATTGATTAGTAAGGTACTATTAAGAAGTAGGTCTTTCTTGGAGATTAGAAAGTAGCTCTTAGGAATGTCTTAGTAAGTAGGGATTGGGAAGCTTAGATATGATGTATTAGGTTAGCTTAGATTCTTCAAGGTAGGTATTAGGAGCTTCCACTATAAAGGATTTGTTAAGCTTATAACATGGGTAAACCCTTAATAAGTCAAGATTATTAGTATAGTATTATAAGACCTTAACCGTTGACTAGACCTATTATAGCTTGATACTAGTACTACACCAAACCTCTAACAACAAAATAGACCACAACAAGATATATATATATATAAAATTTGATTCTTCTTAGACCAATGTATCAGCGCATCGAAAGACGTTATAAAATGCCATTATCATGCGCTTTATATATTAGAAACCACGTCAAAACACAACACCAACACTTTAGGTAGTAATAATAGGTATAAATAAGAATCATATGCAATTACTAACCCTATATAGTTATCTAAGTTCAAAGTTGGTTTACCAAGATAGAAACCCATAACTACACTATTCCCCTATTTACAAGATTACAATGACTCATGCCCTTCAGTAGCTAGTTACCCTACTTATCCATATCTTACCCCTATGCTCCCTCATATGCTCATCTATACGTAGTAATGCATTTACACTCCAAATAGGAATAAACCAACCTATATAGGAAACATATAAGCTTACAAGAAAACTACCACCTCTCATCCATCTCTCAGAGACAAAGACCCTCCAACACTTCAATAGATTGAATGTCAGACATCTCGAAAGAACCAATCTTCACCCTATATAAAGTAGGAAAGGATTATTAGAGTGTTTTTAATACATTGTAATATTAGTATCATGCCTAAGGTATGAGGGAAGTAGAAAAGATTGATAAGTTTAGTCCTTCATAATAAATTAGAAATTAGGAAGTAAAGGTATGAATTCTATTTATGAAAGGTATGAATAAGAGAAAAATAAGTTATGATACAAGGTATTAGATTGTATTTATCTCTTTAGTAGGGGAAGCCAGTGGGAAACACACACCCACCATTGAGACCTAAAACCACAGGATAAAGAGGACAATTAGGAAGGGAACATATACAATCTCCTTGGTCATTAGGTACTTCACCCACAACTAGCCCTTTTCCTGGCCGATACAATCTTTCAATAAGAAATATCCACCCCAAGAATGTATATCTCTCCACCCCAAATTAGGCAATCCAATTATATCACCACCTTTTTCTTTCCGTTATGAGGTACTTCTTCCCAACAAATTTAAGCCAACTTGCCTCAATATTTCCCCACAACTTCTTTACAACTTTCGTACCGCACTTTAACGTTAGTCCATACCTTAAGGTAGTCTGGTAATTCAAGAAATAGTAAACTTCCCCTTGAGAAAATATGGATTAGCGATATCCACTTACCAAATATGGATTCAGAGGCAAAAGATATCGTAACAAGGCCCTTCTCACGTACTTACCAAACAGTGACGTTGGCAGATCGAAGAAGTGATGATCACAGTGAGAGAGAGGCTAGTGTAGTGCATCGAAGTGATAGAAGTGCATAAAGTTATCAAACTGAGGTGGTTTTTTATATTTGGTTTTTTATATTCTATGGATAAATGGATGGATATTTTGATGGATAAATGAGAGGATAGTTCAGTTTGGAAACCAGAGTGGATGCCAGTATGGATACCTCTGACTAATCCATCTATCCTGAACGGTATAGATAGATACTGCCATACTAAATAGCTTTGGTGGATAACTATAGTTGAATGCCATTTCGATCCTTTTTTCCATCATTCATTTTTTCCTTTTTTCCATTGGCCCTTACAGAGCGAGAAAAGTTATATAGTCTAATCCATATATCCTGGTTGGCCCCACAATTCGAGTTATTACCGCCTATGTTGTTTGTAACCCCCACTAGCCCCACAAGAAGAGAACTAGCATAGGCCCATTGATAAGAAATCTCTTTAGCAGATTAGGTATAAATAAGTTTGTCCCAAGTCTGTGAGTGCTTCCGTGAGGGTTCCTAAGTCTGTTCCAAGTCTGTATTTCCATCTTTCCCAAGTCTGTTCCTTTCGTCTGTTCATCCCGTCTGTTTACTTTTTTTGAGAAAAGATGGATGTAGGGTTAGCTCATCATCAATCACCAAGATTGAGTCTAAAGAATGGAATGGAGCGGAATTATTATATAAGGGCGAATGAATCGTCAAGTCCCTAAATAAGAATAATAATAATAGGGGTTCATCTCAGGATCCATGGACTCCCAGAATCATTTCATTATTAGGTATGGTTGCGATTGAACTGCACTTCATGAGCCTTTCCCTTGAATAATAAGAAATAGGGCCTTGCTTCCGCCCTTCAATTGAATGCTTGCTTCGGGCTTTAGGACACTCTACTACCATCTTTGTTGCTCCTAGGAAATCCATGTGATATGCATATGTAAGAGACAATTAAGGATATACAGGCTCCCTTTTCTTTTAATAAGCACAGTCCATAGCTTTGGAGCAAGATCAACAATAACATTTAGTTTTCCATCCCATTCCCTACTATCAATTAAAAGAGGTGGCCCCGCAGCTAAGGAAGTTGGATCTGCCCCCGACTGTGCTTCTTCTCCACCAATTTAGAACGATAGATAGATTTTGTGCACAAGTTATTATTATTTAAGCAAATTGGGAAGTGTGGTAAATGTGGACGCATATTCTGGAAGAGACGTCACGTTCCTATAGTGATGATGGGTAACAGGATCCTGCCGGAGATAGACACGCCGACATTCAATAGTCATCTAGAAGCCCTGAAGGTGAGAGATCCTTGCCAGATTTAGATAGAAAGGAATTGCTTGATAGCAACATTGTACCATAAAATCAGGTATTATATGGTTAATAGGAGGGTATGGATGCACTTACTAAGGCCTCTACTATTATTATTTAAGGTGTGGACCCCGCCCGGAGGTGGGATCTAGGTGAGTAGTAGGTGCTAAATGTTGGTGTAAGATCATCCAAGATGTATGGGAAGACATAAATAAGAGATAGGAAATGCTAAGTGAGAGGGTTTACATAACCTTAATAGAAAGGAGATGTTGGGTATAGCTCATCGGCCAATCTGATAAGTTGATAAGGAAATGCTATATGAATGTATCACATAATGGATCGGGAAGGGGAGGACGAAAGGAATCAAACCTTGTCTCCTAGGAGGATGTCATTAATACGTGGGTAATAGACTAGACCTCCAACTGTTACAGAGAAAGAGAAAGCAATGAATCGATGTTGTTATGAACCGACTTGACTATATACGTTCAAAAAAAAGAACTCCATCTAGTTGAGAAAGCCTTCTAATTGAAATAATGAGAAACGAGAAAAGAGAAGTTGATTAAGAATCCATTAATAAAGAATTTAAATCATTATTCTTTATTTAAGTCTCGCTGGTTGCTCACCTTATTATAATAGTAGGGCCAACCCATTATTTAGGATCAAGACAAACTAGAAATCTCTTGTTTATTCTTCTGTCCCCCCCTATTATTATTTCAAGTAGGTGTTTGCGACTTCAATCCAATCAATGAAATGAATCAGTCCTTCACCCCCTATATAAGTAAACCCAAGCATCCAAGAAACTAATTAGTGAATGCCCCTTACTATTTAGATAAAGCTTCTATTTTTCATTAATAATTGAGCTTGCAAATATTTGTATTCATTCAATTATGGTTGGGGGTTATATAGGGTAGGGAATTTTTGCCATCCATAACTATGCCTTGCCCATCCCCATTAGATTGAATGAATACATGCCTTTCTATCCAAACAATGAGCCGATGCCCCTGCATGCGATTATTATGATTATTTAAGCGAGCTAATAGGCAGAAAGAAAAGATTGGGAGAATAAGAAGATGGGAAGAGATCCCATTCCTGATCATATCAATTTGTATATGTATATAATATATTCATCAGAGAGGAAAGGAAATAAGATATCTGTCCATTCAATATATCTTCGTTCCAGTCTAATATTTCAATTCAACAATTCAAGATACATTGATCCAGATAGAGATAGATCCAAAAACCTTAGATAAGAATAATAGGCATTTCGATCCACAACTATGGTTGGATATGCTGCAACACATCCTTTAATTAATAATAGGGGGAAACCGAAGGGAGAGGGAAAGCCTCGCTCGAAATTTCAAGTGCAAATCTAGAAGGATGTGGCCATTAGCTTGACTTATCATATGGGAATATGAATTTGGCTCGTTCTTTTCTCAAGGAAAAGTGTCGAGTTATGAAGATGGGAGACCGGAAGGTGTGTCCGGCATCACTCATAACAATATCTAAATAATGAGACTCTTGAGAGCACTCCTAATTATGTATTGGCACCGCTTGTTGTTTCACCAAGTGTTGAGGATGGGCTTCGCACTGAGTTGTCGTATTGCGTCATATGCTCTCCCTGGGGTGATTAAGTATGTAATATGCTCTCACCCTACATTATCTGGCTTTGGAGTTCAATAATGCCAATTGGTGATTGAATTTGGGTGGGCGAAGCTAGCGGCTGGCTCATCATTCACTAGCTCATCATTATACATGTAATATTACGTATAATGCCTAGTAGGTCAGAACTGCAAGAGCGATGGAGGGCCATGACCTGACCTTCAATTTAATTTATTTCTTCCTCAAGACCCCTTGTAAGATGAGGGAATACCAGGACACTATTTTCTTCCCTCAATCGCTCGAGAGGGCCGACACAGACCCGACCCACCTGAGAAGAGATAAGGAGCATGATCGAAGCTTGACCTTTTCCTACCAGTCAATCAATACAATATAGGCAAGACCAGACCTGCATAGGCAAGACCAGGGGGGGTTTGACCCAATGAAATACTCATTATCGGCCTCAATAGGTGAGAATGAGATGGAGGGTTGATGAAATACCCATCGCCTTCAATAGGTTGAGAAGGAGATGTAGGGTTGCAGGACCTTTCTTTATGGAGGGCAGGGGCCCCACCTTACTGTCACAAAGTATTGACCCTCTCTCTCATGCCTCTTTGGCAGGCCCTGCTTACTTATGCTTGCTTGACATGTCGTCCCTCTATTGATAATACATATATACCCTTTCCTACCTATAATGAATACTGAGTGAAATGGAATTAGTAAGGAATCAGACATAGTGGAATAAGGCATTCAGGAATAAATCACTCGCTGGCTGGTTGACCCTACCACTCATCAAGATGGAATAAGTCACTCTTTTGCATGCCATCCCTCACAAGAATAAGAATGGTAATTCTCCCTACTATTTTTACTTAGATGTTGTAGGGTGCTAAGTCATTTTAGGCAGTGATATTCATCCTTAATCCACTCGACCAACCTCGCTTGCCATGTCTTGAAAAAACCTTTTTCGGGGCGCTAAAAAACATCTTTTTACCCTTCCTATTTCCTTATAATCCCTTAGGCAATTGACTATTTAGAATCTATTATATATGCCATTGTCCAATACTCTTTTAGAAAATATGGGTTGGATCTTACCTCTTAAGGAAGGATGGATACTTTGGATCTTACCTTACTTACTTATGCCAACGAGCACATTGTCTCTCTCTTACCAATGGATGAACCGTACTTCTTGTTGTGGTAGAGAGGAAGAAAGAACTATATATGATGGTGGAGATGAAAGTAGACTGATAGATATTCCTTGTGGGCTATGAGGGACAAACTCTGTCTGCCTTTCTTTCAAGACTTAGGCAACTACGACTAATATATAAAGGGGAAAATATGACTGCTGAACTAGATCTCGCTTGTGTGCTTGTGCCTTGGTCCATCTTCGAAAATCATCTATTGGTAATGTGATTGAACTAAATGAGGGAAACATGGATTCATGCATTTACGGATGCACTCTTGTACTTTTCTCCTACTCAATAAGGTTGCGGGAGAGGAACTCTTAAGATAGGGATTCAAGTTTGGTTCTTAGCCAGTTCGAAAGTAGCGAGGATTCCTTTCCTTATTGATGGTGCATTTCAACCACTCTCGGTTGCCATAGCACACTGGGACTCTTGTTCTTTTCATTTGCCCAACAAATAAGCTTTGTTCTGGCATTATAGGGTGTTCCTGGGAGTGATGTTACTACATTCCCTTATGCTCTAATAATGAAAATTCCAACACATTTTATTAGTGTTCTTATAAGTACAGTCAACATCAGTGATAGAGAAAGAAGCACTAGAAACAAAGGCAAAGGCATTGGAAACACATGTAACAAACATGGTAAGAGTTTGAGCATATTCAGTAGAGCGAGAGCCAGGTGACCTCATTTACCTTGAACCAATGAATGTGTCAGTTGGATTGGATTCTGTTGTTTCATATCCCAATCCATTTTGAGTGCCAGATCCTATGTCATAACCCGTTCAAGCTCCAGTAGCAATATCAATTGTTGTGGAGTCAGTTCCAAATCTCATTTTATGTTGATAGGCATAGCTTGTTTAAGAGTGAGAATTCCTTCCAAATCGAAAGCCATTAGTAGAGACAAAGCTAGAGCCATCTAGGGTAGAGGCAATTAGAGAAAAGGAAAAAAGAAGGGCAAGGGCATGAGTTTCATTAGTTTCTATTCGTTCTCCGGGCAGTCTTGAACTATTATTAATTTAGTCGTTGACCGAGTAGTCCCACCACCACCAGAATAGGAAGGTAGGGTAGCTAGAGCATAATGGGTGCGATCATAAGCAGATCCATACACATATCCTATTTCAGAGAAAGATATAGATGTTGTTCCACTCGCACATGTTTTGACGAGAATTAAGATAGTCATTGAATCAAAAGTTTACTCTGCACCAATACCAACAGATGCATTTGATTCATTCGTTGATTCAGTAGTTTCAAAGCTAGTCAATGACCGAATTGATCCAGTCGATTGAGCTAATGTAGTAGGAGTAGAGGTCCGATTGAATTTTCTTTTCCTTCCTACATATGACCTTGTTTCAAATCCAAAAACAAAGGTAAAGGCAAGAGCAAGTATATCAGCATAGCTAAGACCTATAGATGATCTTGCATATCCACCAAAAGCGACTCAACCAGAAGCGGATCCACATGCAGATACATCCAAGATAACATCTTAGCCAGGTCGAGATAAAGAGGCACTACAATTAGGCATGGAGTGATTTACACCCTCCTTCGATAGGACATTCTCACTTATTGACTGACGTGGGGTGTAACGACCCTAGTTGGATAAATGTGTAAAGATTATAAAGTAAAACTAATTAGGGGATTAATTGTGGTAACAAGTTATTAATTAAACAAAGATGATTTAATGATCTTAATAAAGTGAGTTATTAATTAATTAAGGAATATAATTGAGGTTAACTAAATAATAATTTAACTACAGATCACATTTAATGACCTGAGAAATAAATCTAAGAGATCAATGGTATATGATATAAAAATGGTTGAGTATGCAAGAAGGGATAACCTGTTAGTCCCGAGTAGATAAAAAATTAATGGAGGGATAAGGGACGAGGACGAGGGAAAGTAAAGAAGTAAAGGAGGAGTCGGTGAAGGAGGGATAAGGGAGGAAGGGAGGTTTATGTGAGGGGATTGGACCTTGGACGGGGGATGGATTCTGAAGGATTTTTGGACTTGCTGTGAGAAGAGAGTTTCTGGCTGTGGATTTTGATCAGTTGAGGCACCGAGTTGCTGGAGGTTTTGGGCACGGGGGCCAGGATATCCATAGATATCCTGGAGCTAGGTAGTTTTCCTAGTTGGCAGGGAGGACAGTAGTTTTGGGCAGTTATTTCTTGTTTGTGGCAGTGTTGATCTGTGTATCAGGTAGCAGGAGGGCAACAACAAGGAAGCAAGGAAACATAAATTAGCATCAGAACCAGGTATTTGTTAAACTATGTGTTTATTTCATTCTGCCATGAAATCATTATTCATTGATAAATCTAAGTTACTAAAGTTGTTGTTATGAAAATCAATATTATGCTATGAAGTTATTGTTCAGTTTATGAAATAAATTGTTTATGAAACTTAATGATGTTTAGAAATATTTGGTTGTTACATATGGTATCAGAGCGTCTTAGTTCAAAATCTGAGCCTAAGGGCCAAAACCCCGAGTGTTAACTCCAGCCACCCTTAAACTACAAACAAAACACGTTCAGTTTGACCCAATATGACTGATACAGTATCCGAAAATATACAAGTAGTACCCCTACCTTACCCGAGTAAATAATCCCATATATCGCAAGCAACAACTTTAGGTAATAACCTTTAACTGGATCACGAAGGGATAATACAGTCTTAGTCTGAATATTTAAAGGAACACCCTTTAAATTAAGTGACAGCAAACTAGATAATTTGAAGGATCATTTCCCACAAAATGGCTACCATTAAAGCAGCCTAATAAAGCTATTAAGCATGAAAAGAGAGCTGATAATTTGATATTATTTGAGCAACGCTTGTCAATGAATTTTCGAGTGAAATGGACACCTGAAATCGATGAAAATGTCGAGGGAAGCTTCTATCGAAGGCTTGAAGTTGGAAAAATTTAATAACTACACGAACTACACTAAATAAAATGCAAGAGGATATTCACAAGACCTGGGAAAGGCCTACTTCATCTCGAACTTACCTAAAAGAGGAACTGCGAATGCGTAGCAGGAAAAAGGAAATTTTGAAGACTTGTATTGCGCAGGAAGTGTGTAAACTACTTGCCTGTATTAACCTCGGTGAATTTTAATAAATGAAAAATCTCAGGAACTATAGAACCATACAAATTTTAACCATGCCAAAGAGAGCAATTTTAAAACCACGTAATGTTTCATGTAACTGATCATTATCCCAAAGGAGAGCTATCTATTATGCAAGAGAACGGATCTGAGCTGTCAGATCTCAAGCGAAATCCCGTCAGCCGTTAGATCTCGAGAAGTTGCACAGGGTTTAAGTCCTAGTGTGTAGAGGAGGAGTCCCAGAAGAGTCATCGGGGTTTTGTTAAGCCAAAGAATCAAGACCTTGTGGTTCTCAAAATATCGAGAACGGATCCTAGCCATTGATCTCGGCAGGACACGTGTCAGCATTCTGGGGATGCATCGGGATTTTACCCATCGGAGATTTCAGGAGTGTAGAATCATTGCGTCAAGAAATTGCGATCCGCGATTTCCCGATAGGATCAGAGCCGTCCAAACAACAGGGACATGTGCTAGGAGATCCCGCAGAGTTGGAGATCGGGGAATTGAAAGTCCCGTGCACATGACAATGGGAATCGCGATATCCAAACGGGTACAAGGACAGAGTGGAGACCCCCAGGGTTAAAGTGGTGGACAGGTGTCGCACCACACCAAACAATCGCAGATCGGGGTTCGGGAAAAGACAAGTCTCAGAACTCATAGGTTTAGGATTCGCAAACTCGCGAACTCCGATACACCGAGGGAGGACAGGTGTCAAAAGGTCAACTCTCATAGGGGTCAACGCCAAGTGGCATCGGGGATCAGGAGTCCGGGATCCATGAGGATAGTGGATCACGACAGCGCAAGTGTCGATTTCCCGACGGAAAAATTCCCGATAAAAGCAAGGAACCCCAACGAGACCTGAGCCGTTCATTTCGAGGACGCGTGTCAGAGGATCCTGAGAAGTCGAAATTCAGCATATCGGATATTCTGGAGGCAAGAAAATCTTCCAGCTCGAAGTCGCGATTCGCGATATCCCGACAGAGGAGTCGTGTGGGCCACGACGAGAGATAGTGGAAGACAGGTGTCAAAGGACCAGGTGTTGGAGCTGCAAGAAGAGATCATAGCCGTGGATCTCAGACAGGATGCACGTCAAGGATCCAGGAAGAGTCAGATATCGGGAAATCGACATTCCTGAGCTCGAAGGAAACAGGATATTGAAAGTCCCGAAATACCGATGTAATCAGGATCGTTCGTTGAAGGGACGCATGGCAATCATCAAGTGCCATCGGCGAAAGCTCCACAGGAGGGCTTCATCGGGAATCGACATATCGGAGATCCTGAGAGCGAGAGTTTTGTGCATTATAGAATCGCGAAATGCGATTTCCCGATCGTGACAAAGGTGGACCCCAGAGGAGTCGGCATAGCCGAAAAGGGGCGAATGCACAAGGAAGAGGCGCATCAAGTATCGGGATATCGGGAATTCCATAGACACGGGGTTCATACCATTCGATATTATGATATCCGAAACCCCGACAAGGGACAAGGCTGTGGCCTTGTGGTATAATGGTCATATGGACCAAGAGCTTAGCCCGAAGGGCTAATGCACAAATAGTGCATCGGCATATCGTTAATCGGGAGTCTGTGAGGACAAAGGTTCGTGACAACGAAAGTCGCGAAACCCCGAATCCCGATAGGGAATAAGACTGTGGTCACAAGGAGAGGTCGTGTGGACCACGGGCATAGCTTGAAGGGCTAATGCGATAGGAGCATATCGGGGATTGGAGAATCGCGAGTCCTAGGGACTTGTGAGGTTCGACATTAGGAACCCCGAAACTCCGATGTAGGATAGGACTGGGGTCACATGGAACGATGGTCATATGAGAGGGATGTCTAGCCTGGAGGGCTAGCACATAAAGTGCCGTATCGGTGAATCGACAATCGGGAGTTTGAAGGAACATAAATTCTCGACATTGGGGATTACGAAACCCCGAAGCCCGATAAACAGGATTCCTAGGAGAAAATTTGGGCACGGTCCCGGGCAAAGGCCGTGAAGAAATGGGAAAGACCTGAGGGTTGGATATTGACTAGTGATTCCTGGGGGGAATCCAAAGAGCTGCTTCGGCTCGATTGATGAAATTGAACGAACCTGTATACCCATAAAACTATATATATATATATATACACATATAACAATAAGTATACATAGATGAGTAAATTTATAAATACAAATGAAATAAATTGAAAGCAAAACACCAAAATCCGTACAGAGCAGGAGTTATAAGCAAATCATTTATTTCGCACTGCAAAAAAAAATATATAGGAAATTACCATTCATTACCACAGCATAAGAAAGGTTTATGCAAGTTTTTGACTCAATCAACTCAGCATTCTTCATGGAGGTACTGAGACTGTGCACAAGTTGGCGGACCGAACCGTACCTCTTACCATACCTGAGGGAGAACTCCGCAAAGTGTACAGACAGGGGATTGGTTCCCAACATTTCAAGAGACCGGACTCCAAGTCCTGGACCTTGGAAGGGACCATATCAATATACTCTGTTTCTGCAAAGGATCTGGTAGCAGATACAGCAATACCCAGCACTAGCAAGGTGCTCGGAACAATGGAAAGGATGTGAGCCATGGCAAGGGAGATTCTGGAAAACTTTGAACATAGCAGAGGCAGTCTGTGGTGGAAAAAGAATGATACAAGGAAAGTCCCCGCGGATAAGAAAGTGGAGGCAGTGGAAGGACGCGTAGAGAGTCGAAAAGATGACAGGTGTAGAATGATGGGGTTAGATATGAGGAAGCCTGAGGAAGCCATACGAGCACGTGGAACCCATGCATGCCCGAATCCTTGTGTGTACGTTAAATTATTTTTATTTATGATTTAAAGTGTTAAAAATCATTTAAAACAAATTAAATAATTTAGTATAAATAATTTATATATATATAAGGTCAAGTTAGTTTAAATTAAAGTAAGGATAATTTGGGTTAAATTAGTGTAATAATAATTTTAAATTAATTATTTTATTTAGGGGTAAGGTTAATCTACCTTAAAATTCGATGTTAACCAAGCTTAGATGCTTAATCCTAACCCAAACCTAGCCAATTCCCCTGATGGAGTAACGTTTGTTTACAGACAAGTAAAGAAAACTTACGCCTAACTCTGTTTCTAAGTTTAAGTAGCACCACTTTGAAACGTCCTTGAACTGACCCTAACAACTTTGGGGTGATGTAGGTTAAAGTATACAAGATGGTCAGGACTCAAAGGGGTTGAGGCAGGGGAGCGTCGTCACGGGCATCGCCAACACCACCACCACCACCACCACCATCGCCTGAACTAGCCCTCATACTGCGCTCGTTGGAAGCCATTAACGAGACTTTAAAGGGGCGCCAACCAGCAGGGACTGAAGTGGAACCTCCACCATCTGGAACGGGTAATCCAGAAGCGTCAAGGGATTCAGGGGGAGGACTTCCATGTGAAGACATCACGCGAGAATTGCAGAAGATCAAACTTCCGGAGTTTGCCGGAGGTCACGCAAGTGAACGCGCGAAAGCATGGTTGGAAGGCATGACAAGGTGTTTTGGCTTAAGAGACTATGCATCCAACTCGAAGTCAAAGATCACAATTTTTTAGTTAAGAGATAGCGCCTTGAACTGGTGGGGCAGCTTGGAAAGACAACTACACCTTACCCCAGACACAGTATCTTGGGAACTTTTCGAGGAGAGGTTCCGAAGGAAATATCTACCAGCCTACTACAAGGAACAACAAGTAGGGGCATTTCATGCCTTAGTGCAAAGAAACAGGACTGTAGAAGAATACGAGATCAGGTTTATGGAACTGGTCAAGTATGTTTCGTATATGGACAATGACCAGCGACAGGCAGAGCGCTTCATTTATGGATTGAAATCGAAGATAAGAGCTATGGTGCGGATGTGGAAACCGTCTTCAGTGGCGGAGGCGGTAGAAAATGCGTGTTACGTAGAAGAACACATGAACTTAACAGGGGGTACAAGATCGGCATTTTTGCATCGCCTTGGATTCGTAGGAAAGATCCCGAGGATATTTCCTAGGGGAGGGGGCTCAAGGCCACCACCTTATGGTAACAGATTCATGCCAAGGACAGTAGATGCAGGGATTTCAATGGAAGCTAGTGCAACATCTCGTTCATCGCCAACGATGCAGACAGGTCCACGACCATCTCGGGGAACAACTAGTAGGGGCAGGGGTTCCAGGGGAAGGAACTCATTTCAAAGACATACACATAACAATGCACAGGTTCAATCTGGTGTTACCTGTTGGGGGTGCGGGGGACCCCATTACCAGCGTGACTGCCCAAAGTTACAACCAGGGTTCGTGCATAGAGAAGGAAAGGCACCGATGGGGAGAGCAAGTAGCGACCACCAGATTTATGCAGCGGTTAATAACCGCCAGGCCAAACATCAATCCATAGTAGTAGAGTCATCAGGTACGCTAAATCATATCAATGTTAAGATTTTTTTTGATTTTGGTGCGACAGATAGTTTCATTTCACCATCTGCATTAGAAAAGAGTGGGCTGGCAGCCTACGAGCACGATGACTTTAAACAAGTCGAGATGGCTTCGGGGGAAAAACAAGCTGTAGGACCTAGTGTTGATAATTGTATAGTATACCTAGGAGTGTGCACTACCAGGTTGAAGGTATACATCACTGCTCTTGGGGTGTATGACCTAATCATTGGAATGGATTGGTTAGCAACTCATCGAGCTTTGGTAGATTGTTTCGCAAAGAGGGTGCTTTGTATTGATGATGAAGGAAGACCAATAGAAATCCAAGGTATACAGAGAAAAGTGTCATTACGCTTTATATCAACTATGAAGGTCAAGCGATACTTGAGACAAGGGTTTCGACTTTATGTAGTAGAGGAAGTGAAAGAAAGGAAGGGACCCTCATTGGATCAGTACCCGGTTTTGTCATAATTTCAGGATGTTTTTCTGAACGAGTTACCAGGGTTACCTCCGGAGAGGGAGCTTGATTTTACTATTGAGCTAAAACCTGGTGCAGAACCAATATCCAAGACTCCATATCAGATGACGGCGTCGGAACTCTGTGAATTGCAAATGCAGTTGAAGGAGTTACTAGACTTAGGGCTAGTAAGGCCCAGTGTCTCACCTTGGGGCGCACCGGTAATTTTTGTAAAAAAGAAGGATGGATCCTTACGACTGTGTATAGACTACAGGGACTTGAACCGTGCTATAGTGAAAAATAGGTACCCAATGCCGCGAATAGATGACCTCTTCGATCAGATGAAAGGAGCAACGGTATTCTCAAAGATCGATTTGCGATCTGAATATCATCAGTTAAGGATTAAGGAAGGTGATATCCCAAAAACTACCTTTCCAACTCGGTTTGGACATTACGAGTTTGTTGTGGTACCTTTCGGGTTGACCAATGCGCCAACAGTATTCATGAGCCTCATGAACGACGTATTCCGGAAATACTTAGATCGATTTGTACAAGTTTTTCTAGATGACATTCTCATCTATTCTAAGAATGAAAGAGAACGTGAGGAACACTTGCGAATAGTGTTGTCCTGCCTTAGAGCGAACAAATTGTATGGGAAGTTGTCGAAGTGTTCCTTCTTCCAGAAAGAGATCCATTATTTAGGGCATATCATTTCAGGTGAAGGAATCTCGATGGACCCAGAAAAGGTAAAGGCCATTATGGAATGGCCAGTGCTGAAAAATGCCCATGAGGTGAGAAGCTTCATGGGGCTAGCGGGTTATTATCGGAGATTTGTGGAAGGATTCTCAAAAATAGCGAAACCCATCACCACTTTGCAACGCAAGGAGGTTAGGTATGAATGGAAGAAAGAATGTGATAGTCCATTCATTGAGATTAAGAGGTTACTAACTAGTGTGCCAATTCTACGAGTGCCAGATATGGAAAAGGACTTCATGGTCTGCACGGATGCCTCGAAACAAGGGTTGGGGGCCGTGCTAATGCAGGATGGAGGAGTGATAGCTTATGCATCAAGAAAGTTGAAGAAGCACGAAGAGTTATACGCGACTCATGATTTATAGTTGGCAGCTGTAATGCTAGCACTGAAACTTTGGAGGCACTATCTTGTGGGGAAAAACTTTGAGCTCAAAACAGACCATCAAAGTTTAAAACATCTCTTCACTCAAAGAGATCTGAATGCCAGGCAAAGGCGATGGAGTGAGTTTATGAGTGAGTATGATTTTGGTATTTCGTACATAAAGGGAAGGGAAAATGTGGTCGCAGATGCCTTGAGTAGGAGACCATGTATCTTCTCCTTGGTAACCTTAAAGGTCAGTCTGAGGGAACATGTGTTGACACAACTACTAGGAGACAATTGGTATTTAAAGGTTACTTCAAACCT